>JAHXMU010000032.1:428649-445309 GCA_019455685.1 Philornis downsi | reverse complement strand
TTGCGTAGCAAGAATGTAATTTTAGAAGCTACCTGCCTGATATGGGTTTCAAATTTTAGAGTATCATCAATACTAAATCCTAATATTTTTATGGTGCTAACATTATCAACAATTAAACAATTCAACATAAACGAAACAGATATACTAGGGATTAAGTTAAAAGTTATTGCATTTGATTTAGATGGTTTTATATGTATAAAACTATTTTCACACCAGCAGCTTATATTTGTTAACTCATTATTTACACGATTTTGGAAGTTATCAAAAAAATCTTTATTTTCATAAGCCAGGAGTTGCAAATCATCAGCATATAAATGAGCTTTAAGGGAATATATACATACATATGTATGTCCAAAGATGTCATTGATGTAAATTGAAAACAACGTGGGCCCTAATACAGAACTCTACGGTACACCACCATATGTTCGTCTCAAATCCGAGTTTACACCCTGAGACTGAACATATTGTGATTTGCCACATAAAAAAGAACGAATGAAATGGCACGCCGATGTCGAGAAGTTATAAATTTGATATAGCTTATTTAATAGTGTTTCATGACATATTGACTCAAAGGCACGGCTAAAGTCCAAACTAATTAAGGCCACGATATAGTTGTCATCTAATTTTACCCTTATTTCGTCAATCATATCAACCATTAGCGATACTGTACTGTGCCCTTTCGTAAATCCTGATTGAAATTCTGATAGTAATAAATTTTCGTTTAAATATAAACACAGCTGATCATTAATAAGCAGTTCAAAAACTTTTTAAAGTAGAGGTTGAATACTTATCGGTCGATAATCAGAACATTGCCGAGGAATTTTTACTTTTGGTACTGGTATTACTCTCGCACATTTCCACATTTCAGGATATATTAAGGTAGTTATAATAGTATTAAAAGTGTGAACCAAATGCGCTGATATTACCGGAAACACAATTTTTATAAATTTCAGTGGTATACCATCGTCTCCAACTGCTTGTGACCTAATATGACATATTGCTGCCCACAATTCATTTGCAGATACAGGCGATGACATTCGAGAAAACACAAACAAGTAAGGGCCCTCAAGATGGTGAAGGTGGTCGAATTTCAAAATAGCTACCCGTCCTACTAACTGTGCCAATATAATCAATTTTGGAAGCTTTTGAATTGTATAGTAATAATAATAATAAATAAATAAATTTGCTAATTGAAAAACGATATTGATTAAGGACCACAATCATATTTTCGAAAAAATGTAGATATTTATTAAAAGTTTCTAGATTTTTTATCCATTTTATTCGTGTGTGTCGTCCAAATTGCTACCTCTCGCAGGGCAATCATTGATTTAATAGGCCTGGTGAAATTATTGCCCACCATAACAATATTAACCCAGTGACATCTTCCAGATTTTCATTTTGATTCAATTCAATTCATGTTTCCCATGTTCACATTTTTGTAAGTTGCCATGATGTAAAAATTCTCTGAATTCATTAGAACCTGTTGCATGTTACCAACTTAGCAGAGTGAATACTCGCACCATTCCAATGGCCGTGAACCATGCCTATGCCAACCGACAAGGTCACTTTAAAAATCATGTCTTCAGTGGCGGCACTCATCGACCGACAAAGAAGAAAACTGTCGTCTGACATCAAACAATCGTCAAGTGCAAAAGATGCATTAACTATGTAAATGTAAAGTAGCACAACGAACATTTTTCTTGCAGTCGCAACTAGAAAGGGGTTGACTTGCTAGCAAAATTTAATGTAAACATGAACTTGAATTGAATGGAAACAATTTACGAATACAATAGAATGGGCATTAACAACAGCCACAACAATTTGGAATATAATTTGTTTCATTAATTAAAAGTACCAATGAATTAAATTAAATACAAATGCGTCTTACGATGATGTTATGAAATTCACTTACAGGCAGGGGAGAAAATTGTGGGGCGAAGGAGGTCGATAAATGCATCGCACTGTATAAATTATTCATTAAACGGAATTGTTGTTGTGGAAACAAGTGCAACAAGTTTGTTGCTAAAGAGACAGTGTCATCAGTGCAACATAGTAGATTTGTGGAAAAGGGCAACTGTGTAAACTGCAGGTGTAAAGTGAGGGCATGCCAGATAAGGCCCAATAGTATGGCCTTTTATGATATGATATTAAAGGAAATCAAGAAAATGTGGAATATTTTTTTTAAACCTGATACTGACGACTCATTACCAGTGGTCTGATTTATCCTTGGCAATTTTGTATTGTTCGTAAGGAAGGCAGGAAAAGGGTGAGTGCTACGTATAAGTTTTGAAATTAGAAAAATGCATTGTATTGTAATTTCATAACATTCTGAATTTTGGAAACTGCAAAACAAATATCCTGGAATCTGAAGGAGTATTTAGTCACTTTCTTATTTGAAATACAATTTTGAAAGAATGAAACTTCCAGTGCTGTGGTACTGTTGACAGGCGGTTTTTTCACGTTATATTTACAAAACTACACCTTTGATAATCTCGACATATTTATGGAAATGATAATGAGGAAAACTGTATAAAAACTTAGCAAATTCACATCAAATTGAAGATCGTACCCCCCGTTTCAAACCTTTCGTAAACAGTTGTTATTATGCAACATCACAATTTGGAAGATGGGACGGCAGTCATTATGGGCTACGTAAACAGTTTTGTTAAGGAAACACGTCATAACACTATTTTTACCCGCATTACTGTGCGGTCAATAATGACTACTTACATATTTCCTTAGTGAGATGATGGCTAGCATAAAGTTTTTTATTTATTATGGGCCAAACTTCTACACTCCTTCTCCAATTTATCACACCAAACTTTGAAAGTGTTTCAAATATTTCGCCTTTCCAGCGGAATTTTTGGTAGATTTTGGAAATTTTTGGCATTTAGTGATTTCAAAACAGCCGGTATGGCAAGACTTGTCAGCTGTTAAATACCTGTCATCTAACGTGTTATTTATTTAGTGAAAGATCTGTCACTTACTAACCGTTAAACAGCCGAAGAACGCATAAAAATAGTTAAAACTTACTACAACAGTGGCGACTCAAACGTGGTGCATTACGGAGTGATTCTGGTTGTCATAATCAACCTACTGTCCAAGGAATGGGCAAGATTATTAAGAAATTTGAAGAGATTGGAAGCTTGAGAATCATTGCAATATACGTACAGCCGAAAATATCGGTGGCGGATAATCTGAATTCAGAGCGCTATAATCTTTCGTATGATAACCTACTTTTTTGGCTTGTAATTGAACTTGATTATGAACTGGACGATATGTGGTTTCAACCACATGGTGTCACAAGCCACACAGCATGACCGACGGCCGAAAGCGTAATTTCACTTTTTAGGGTCACGAAGATCATGCGATTTGATGCCGTTAGCCTTTTTTTTTTTTGTAGGGCTACGTCAAATACCGTGTTTACGTGGATAGTCCCCAAACATTGGAACATTTGAAAATCAACATTCGTCAAGCTAACATTGAGATACCGCCCGAAATGAACGAAGAAGTGGTCGAAAACTACCTCAAAAGGATCCACTGCTGTAAACTATTTAGAAACAGTCATTTAAATGACATTGTATTTCGTGCACAGTGGCAAGGTCCAAGCATTATAATGAAATAAAAGTTTTATAGAAATCGTAGCTTTGTGTTTTTTATATCGAAATTTACTTTTGAATTCACCCGGAATTTGGTACGCCTGACCATGTCGATTTTGCTTCAAAGCTTGGTATACAGTTTGTGCTTCGTACATACATAGTTTATTGAATATTTTTCTTGCAAAAAGTTTCAGCAGTGATTCTACTTCCACTTGTGTCACAATTTAGGAATCTGCGCTGTGCCGCAATGTCTAGTAAAGCCGAATTCTTGTTCTACGGAAGAAGAACAAAAAGTCTGTAGTTAGATCTCTCTGCATCTGTACTCTTTTCCTTCCTTGTGGCAAGAATTCATGATGCACCACGCCATTGCAATCGAAGAAAACAGTGAGCAAAACCTTCACATTTGACCGAACATGACGTGTTTTTTTCGGTCTTGGCTCTTCTGCACGCTTCCATTGGTATGATTGGGCTTTGGTTTCAATGTCATAGCCATACACTCATGATTCGTCACCAGTTATGACCTTTTTGAGGAAATCTGGATCGTCGTTGACGACGTTCAACAGCTCCTGAGCTCAAAATTTATTAATTTTGGAACAATCTTCGCTGCCGCACGTTTCATGCCTAAAACATCCGTAAAAATTGATTGGCATGAGCCGAACGATATGCCAACATCATCAGCAACCTTTCTAATAGTGATTCGACGATTATCCAAAATCATTTTCTTCGCTGCTTCAATGTTTTCATAGGTTATTGACGTGCTCGAGCGACCAGGACGAGCATCGTCATTGACATCTTCTCGGCCTTCCTTAAACCGGTTATATCACAATTGAACTTGTGTTTTGCTCATAGTAGACTCGCCAAACACTACAGTCAACATTTCAAATGTCCTTGCACGTTTAATTTCATTTTTTAAACAAAACTTAATACAGTTTCTTTGATCGATCATTTTTTTGAATAGTAAAAAATCGAAGAACACACCAAAATACGACTAACCTTTTTATCTGTCAAAAACAAACTGACAATCCAGACATGTGTACCAATGTAAAAGAGAAAAATGCGAAAATCGAACATACGTAATTCACGAAACTTGAAAATAACGGTTACTTTTTGATCACACCTCGTACACTGTCTGCAAGCAGCACTCTTTTCCTAATTTACTGGCTTATAACCTTAGTCGGTATTCGAAGTAATCAATACCAAAATCTCTCACTCTCGCAAGGTACCTCCTTTTCTGAATCAACAAAATAAATAAAATTGTGTTTAGGTTGAATACGAGTATGTTGTCATTTGTTAAAGCTTAACACTTACAATGGCCCTTCTATTTGTCATCGGATAAATCGGTTTTGTTAAGAAATATAACAGGGTCATGTTAGATGGCCAGACAATTTATAAATACTTATGGAAGAGGGAAGATAGTTCAACATTAGTTTGGAATTTAACCTGTGAACTTTGATGGGCAAAACTAATTTTTGCGATGAAGTAACAAAAAAACTAAGATCGGACACTGTTAATTACGTAAAAAATTAAATTATGACAATTCGTTTAATTATGCATTTTTCAAACTCAAAGGCTGGACTAAACTTTCATCTACAAATTTGACGATTTTGGATTCAATTGATTTAAATTGTGCAAGCATTAGGCCTTTCAGAAATTTATTGGAAATAATCGGCCATAAGAGAACCTTTTGAAATCCGCCCATGATTATGTGAGCGGTGAGTGAATGCTATTTTTTTTTAGTCTCAAATGGGGATCATAAGGAGACGCGGAGATGTGGCAGCAGATGACCGAGGTTATCATTTGCACTGCAACAACAACAACATCACATAATAACCGCAAAATGAACATCGAAAAAAGGTCTCCAGCATTGTTATGCAAATGACAACATTTGACACGCAAAGCGACAAAATCAACAACCTACAACAAGTACATTAAACAACAGCAACAACAACATCAACAACACCAGCTACAATGATTATAATAATAGTGATGCGGGCAAATCTCATTCCACCAGCTCGGCGACGTAACATTGAAATGGTGTAGTCACTCACTCACTTACTTACTCGTATGGTGCAAAGGGAACTCATAAACCCATCACATGACAATGACGATGACGATGACGACGACGACGACGATGGCGATAATAATGTGAGTGCATACTTTGTTGTTGTTATTGTTGTTTCTCGGCTTAATTGTGCTTTTAAAGGTGGCTTATTTACCAACAGTCACTCCACGCAATATGCAACGCCACAGCTCCGCAATTCAATTTAGGCTTACACAAATATGCACTTGTTGCTTCAACTATCAACAGCCACTGCTCACGGCACCAACTGGCCAACTTTGGGCACGCATAGGAAAATTACGAAAAGCTTAATGCCATAAATTAGTTTTTCAACAAAGCACTTTGCGTGCATCATATGTACGGGTTTTCATTCAATTTGAATGATAAAAATATCATGTTTTTTATAATAACAAATGCAGACTACATTTTGATACATTCAGCACCAGCGTTACCGCGAAGGAAATTTAAAAAGTGGCATTGGAAGTGTATTTAAAGAAAACAGATAACACAAAATTAAAGAACTACAAGGGCGGTCACAAAACTAATCGACTTAATCAAGAAAACACAAAAAAGTTGGGAGAGATCGCAACACAATCTCTTTTTAGCTTGATACACTATTTCGAGCTTCTATACCTTGTTTATATTAAGAACTGTCAAACTCCTTACTATAGCCACCAACCGCAGACTCCAGCTCTTCATTGTTGGCAAATCTTTTACCACCAAGCAATTTTTTCAAGTTTGGGAACAGAAAATAATCCGAGGGAACTAAATATGCCGTATAGTGTGCGTGATAAAGTAATTTGAACTTTAATTTATTACTTTTATCCATAGCAATAGTGGAACAACATTTTTTTGCGGCCTTTCTTTCATAATTTCATTACCTAAACGCTGCAATAAATTAGCATAATGTGTCCCGCTGATGGTTTTTCCATTCTGAAGATGATCTATGAAAATAATTCCATGCGCATCCCAAACCAACGTACGCCATGAACTTGCCTGCAGATGGAACCGTCTTCGCCTTCTTTAGACACGATTCTCCCATTCCAGCCCAATGCTTTGACTATTACTTTGCATCAGGTGTGATCATCCATGGATATGTCTGGCCTCTTATCCATGATCATAAATTGATGCAAAAATTGGGCTTTATTGCGGTAAAACATCGCCCAACGCTCTATTGAAACATCTTCAAGACGCTGTTTTTGCTCTAGAAAGCAAGCGCGGCACCCATCTTACGCACAGCTTTCTCGCCTTTAAATCTTCGCACAATATACAAGGTATAGCACTTTTTGAAATGCCTATCATTTCAGTTAGCTCACGCAACTTTAGCCAACGATCATCCAACAACATTTTATGGATTTTCTTAAACGTGTTTGGTGTGGACATCTGAAGTGTCCACCTATCTGACGATAGGTCAATGTAACGTTGGTTATAGGTCAATGTACGCTGTATATAACGTTTCTAAATCTAGTCATAAATTAACATTATAATAAAGGGTGTCCCAACAAGAACGCAAGATTTAAATGACTGATGCAGCAATTGAATTGTTTCTCTGGCTGCATGACATGCAGCGCCGTCTTGTTGAAACCACATGCCCTCCACATTCATTCCTTCAATTCTAGGCACAATTCACGATACAGAACACCATTGACTGTTTGCACTTGACATGCCTCATTTTCATAAAAAAAAGGTCCAATGATTCCTCCAGCCCAATATCCACTCCACACAGTGACACGTTTTGTATGCATTTGCTACTCGTGAATCACTCGAGGATTTTCCTCAGCCCAAATGCGACAATTCTGCCTATTAACGACGCCATCAAGATGGAAATGGGCCTCCTCACTGAAGAAGATTTTAGCGGCGAAATTAGCATTTCCATGTTGTCTCTCCAATACCCAATTAACGAACTCCCTTCGCTGTCCATGGTCAGTTGGCTTCAGTTCCTGAGTCAATTGAACTTTGTATGCATGAAGATGCAAATCTTTCGCCAAAATTCGCTGCATAGTGGATTTGGAGACACCAATTTGCTGAGCTCGGTGTCGAATTGAGGTAGATGGAGTTTGAGCGACATCATCACGTACGGCTGCGACATTTACGATGGATCGACCTGGTCGAAGGCGCGTTGTTGTCTTTACATCACTAACAGACTCAGTTTTGGCAAATTTATCCATTAATCTCTTTGCAGTTGACTCTTTGGAGCATTATTGTGACCCCAAATTGATCGCAATTTGCGAATTGTAGCCGCAAAACTTTCACCATTTTGGTAAAACAATTTCACAATGAGAATGCGTTGTTCATTCGTGTAGCGCTCCATTTGTACTAACCTCGTGCTTTCTACTAGCAAACAATAACAATTGTTCAAATGTCAAACAATGACACTTCGAATGGCGCCAAATTTAAATCTTGCATTCTTGTTGGGACACCCTTTATTATTATAATTATAATTATTATATTATTATAATATATAATAATTAGCTCACTAATTTTAGCCCTAAAATAGATCCAATTTCAATTAGGTATGGAATACTACAACATATTAGTCTAGTAGCGAGTTCATGTACAGTTTAATAAGTAATTAATTATAACTTAATGATAAAAGGTGGGACAACTCTGAGTTGGAATTCATTCAATGAATGCTACACGTACAAATATTGCAATTTTTCAAAAATGTTGCATGCTTCTTAGGTCATGTTGCTGATTGTCGTCGCAAACGATGTTAGTATTGTAATTTTTCATATCTTTGACGATAATTATGCTCAAACGCATTGTAAGCTGGGCTTTGAAAATAATATAAATTCAAAATTCTCATGCGTTTCTTTAATATGTTCGGCCTTTTTTCCGCCACTTAATGCAAATGGCGTCAAATGTATGTGTGTACATTTTGTGTACATCCCCTCAAGAAGAATTGAAGTTCTTTATGCTATAATTTTATGACATGTTCCGCTGTGAAGCTGAAGCAAATTACAACATCTGGGAGTTGTGTTACCATTTCCGTGTGGCCATCACTAGAATGTGGCCACAAATGACGCTAAGCGTAGATTCACTTTAAACATATACATATGTTGTACTAGAGTTGACATGCAAAGATTTTTCCCTCGCTGCAAATGCTGGAAAATTCTTAAGCGTAAACGCGTAAAGAAAGAGTTCTAGTATGTTTTAGAATCATATAATTACTACTTTGCGTTAGCAATTCCAATGCGTTCATCCAGTTCTTTTGTAGTGATATTTAAAGTTCCCGCCTGCGGTATCTCACAGGAAGACAATGAACTCTGCTAAACATTATTGTGTGGGGAAGCGTAAGTGTACGCTGTTTCAAATCAAGATTCACATTGGTTCACACGTGAGCTAAACTTGCCGCTTTCAACAAACCATTGAAATACGGTGTCACCATGTTGGATCCAGACTGTGTTACTCCAAAGAGCTTTTTGCTGTCTAAACATTTTACTTTTTGTGTTTCCAAGGCATTTTGCCAGACACTCGCGAATCCCTTCCGATTTGAAATTATTGTATTGTAATTTGCGACATAATAGTTGACATAATATTTAACATGTGCCGCAAATTACAATACAATATTTTCAATTCGGTAGGGATCCGTGAGTGTCTGTGGCAAAATGCCTTAGAAACACAAAAAGAAAAATGTTTAGGTCACAGAAAGCCCCACAGCCAAAACAAACATTCGAATCTTATATGGAAAAACTTGGTACATATGTGGTAAACTTAATTCTCATATGCTGAATTTAATGGCATTGACCATTCAAACTTGGAACTCATTTACAATAAATTTGTAATTTTCAAAATTTGCAAAAAAAAAAAACGCAAAATTGCGAAATTCAAAATTTACTTATTAACTTTTTTTATTTGTTTATATATTTTTTTCCCTTATTCGTTTGTTTCATGGATTACTGCAGTTCCTTTAGGAAGTAATTTTGGTAATCTGTTTGATCCAAAATGCAAGCAATTTCACAAAACCAAAACTTATGCTGTACTTACTGATATTTATTAAAATTACTTTCGCAATTCTATTATTTTGAACATTATTTTTGTCAGTTTCATAACTATCGGATGAGAAGGCAGAGAGACAGACATCCAATATATATTATAATATTCAAGCATTTAAACAAAAATTTATACTTATAAGAAATTTATGGCTCACTTGTAAAACACCAGTGCAATATCAAACCAATATTTGGAAAAATATACCTTAACGAGTAAAGGCACAGACCACCCTGGGCGCAGAACTCTATTGGAATGGTTGACAGAACTCTGTTAACGCTACAGTTCTTCGTCCATCAAACTTGTGCTCCTTCGGTAATGCTTTCAAAATATACCAAACACATATTTCAGAATATTTTCACAAAGTGGTTTTGGACTTATATTTTCAAACATTCGCTAACATTTTTACCCACCGCTCTCAAATGAAGGATTCTTTGTCCATCAAACTTATGCTAGGTTATAGCCCTTCCATAGTGCTTTTAAAATCTACCATATACATATTTCAGAGTAATTTCAGAAAGCAGCTACGTGGACTTATGTATTCAATCATCCGCTAACAGTTTTGCCTACTGTGCGCAATGAAAGATTCTTAGTCCATCAGACTGATGCCAGGATATAGTCCTTCAATAGTGCTTTTAAAATCTACCATATATATATTTTAGAATAATTTCAGAAAGCAGCCATTTGGACTTATGTTTTCAGTCATTCGCTAACATTTTTACCCACTGTGCGCAAACGAAGGCCTCTTCGTCCATCAAACTTATAACAGGATATAGCCCTTCGACAGCGCTTTCAAAATATACTATACACATATTTCAGAACAATTTCAGATGCGGCTATTTGGACTTATCTTTCCAGTCATTCACTAACATTTTTGCCCACTGTAGCCAAACGAACAATTCTTCCCTCACTCATCAAACTTACACCAGGATAGGGCTATATGGCTTCCAAAATATATCATACACATATTTCAGAACAATATAAAAAACCGGCTGTTTTCTATCCTAACATGTGATATATTTTGATGAAAAACATATTTCGTTGGAAGGGGTGCTGAATCGATATTATTCTAGAGAAAACAAATTTGCCTCGTCTATTTGTCTTGCGACGCTATATCGCTGTTGAAATTCAACTTCAAATGCTCATTCAAAACGAAGGACGAAGAAAATAGACATTTTTCTAACCCATTCGGTTTAAACAAAAGTTGGCACATTTTTAAATCTAAAAGGTACTCTGGATTATTTCATTTCATTTATTTTGTCTATGGATATTTAAGTTTCCTTACAGACTAGCAATAGTACATTAATAAATACGATTTAAATACTTAAACTGAATAAAATGTTTTTGAACTTATCTCGAGATAGAGTATAATCAATTGAATTACATATCGAGTCATAAAGTCTCATAGATCTACGAAGATTTCCATATCAATATGGAAAGGATAGTAATAACGCAATAAGCGTGGAGGAACATTAAATGGAATTAAAGATAATAAATCCGGACAATCAACAAATCCAGAAATTATGCCATGAAGAAACATTATTGAACAAATATCTCTTCTTGAGCTTAATAATTTTAAAGATAAAAGAAGACATCTACTGGAATAAGATGGGATTGGAGTTGAGAACCGAAAACAATTTAAAGTAAACTTCATAAATATTTTTTGAATTCTTTCAATGCGATTAATATAAATTGTAGTTGTTGGACTCCAAATTAATGAATGAAATCTTTTTAATGTACGGATCAGTAAATTGTGTAGAATTCCTACGAATGAAATTATTATTATTATTAGTGGGAGTGGTATTAGTATTATTATTAGTTATTAGCATTATTATTGTTTTATTATTATTATTATTATTATTATTATTATTATTAGTATTATTATTATTAGTATTATTATTAGTGGATTAGTGGGAGTTATTATCCTTATTGCTGCAAGCATTTTTGCACCAAAGAAACATATTTGCAAATCTTAATAGTTTCTGAATTTAAATCTAAAGGTACTTTGGATTATTATCCTTATTACCGCAAGCATTTTTGCACCAAATAAACATATTTGCAAATGTTAATAGTTTCTGTATAGCTTTAAAGGATTTAAAGGCATTAGTGCCATATCAGAGCCACGAATTTTTACCATTTCTGGCTATTTCTAATCTAAAATTTGTCTACACATTAAATACCTCCGCTATGCGTTCTTCAAAGAGGTCATACCTATAAATATCTTATTTTTTTTTAATTGTATTTTATTTATACCACTGTATTGACATCTCCAATAGCTATCGAGTAGCACTCTTGCAATTTGTGAAACACCTAATGGATTTCATTGCGTTTGTCACTTCTATTCTTTGAACCAATTTACTCTTTCAAACATTCATACTCGTACATTGAAAAATAAAAAGTTGTCCTTCAACATTATGATGAGTCAATCATTAAAACATCTTAATCATAAAACTCTATTCAATGTCCATAATTTAATGCAAATATGCTGTCCTCCCAGATCACACTGGAATAGACGATGATGACGGGATGGGAAAATGCAAAAGCGTACTATTATAACTTGTTTCACGCTCATGTCTATGTTGATGATGAGAAAATAGCAATTGTTTAATATTATTATGATGCAATATTTTAATCGATTACAAAATGCAAAATGAACAGGTATTAGTGATTCTTATGATGACATGAAGACGGAGTATTCATCAAAAGAGTTGGCAAATATTTAAATAGAAGAAAAGTTGGAAGAAATTTTCAGAAATATTATGCAGTATTTTAATCGATTACAAAATGCAAAATCAACAGGTATTAGTTATTTTTATAATGACACGAAGACCGAGTATTCATCAAAAGAGTCGGCAAATATTTAAATAGAAGAAAAGCTGGAAGAAATTTTCAGAAATATTATGCAGTATTTTAATCGATTACAAAATGCAAAATCAACAGGTATTAGTTATTTTTATAATGACACGAAGACGGAGTATTCATCAAGAGAGTCGGCAAATATTTAAATAGAAGAAAAGTTGGAAGAAATTTTCAGAAAAATCACAAGTGACGAATTAGAATTGTATATGGATGCAGATGGGTTAAAAGAATCCAAATAAACGCTAAGCCATGACTCCATTTAAGTATGTTTTCTCCATTAACAATCAATTTCATTAACAAATAATTAACAATTTTTCTATTAACAATCGTTAGTTGTGAGGACATTTCATTTTAATTGACGTCTGTAGCAAAAATATATAAAACGTGTGTTAAGTGTGGGTGTATAAAAATCCTTTTTCCAATTTATTTTGCACTAATCAAACCTAAACATCTGTTAATACAATTTTCAACAAATTAAAAAAAAAAATTAACTTAGAGGAAAGCTGAAATCGGCAGAGTACAACTAAGTACAACTAAGTATCTTTTATCTTTTTTTAATTTTATGTGATTATTTGCAAGCAATGATTTTTTAGGAAATATTTAAAAAGACAGAATTTTCGATAAAAAAAAATTGGGTCGAATTTTAAAAAGATTAAGGATTTGTGACCGACCGTGGCGCGATGGTTAGTATGCGCGACTATCGCTCGCCTGATCGTGGGTTCAATCCCGCATACAGCCACCTATTATTATTTGAGCGGCGCTCACTTCGATGTGTCTGACAAACATTTCGAAGCATTTAGTCTTGTAAATGCTTCTCCAACTGTGACATTCGAAAATCGTCGTTAAACTGTAGATCCCATTTCAAGTGAGTCTAAAAATAGGATGCGTGTAAGCTCACCAAATGTGAGAAGTTCTGCCACGTCTCATTCAATAGATGCTAGGGAACCTACTTGTTTTTTGTCTTAACAAAATTTTACTTTATTTAAGTATCCACATCATGCGTTCCATATATTGGAATTTTTTTTTTAGTTATATATATATTCTAAATTATTATGTAACTTATTAATTCTCGTCTTTAAAACAAAATAATCGTAATTTCTCTTGCATATCCCATCGTTCGTCACGCGACGGTTCTGATTTTCCCTATATCATTGTCATTCTACTTTACAATTGGACGCAAGCAAACGACCAATAGGGAGTCATCCACATGACAAACTATGAATAATGTGGCCATTAACACACAGCCGCCTATCGACAGTTTGTCAACAAAATGTCACATCATTAAGTGTCAACCAACCAAAAATGACAACGTGATAATAACAACAACAAAACCACATACGAAGCACACAATTAAAAATGAGCTAAAAAACGAAATAAAGACACCACCAAAAACGCAATCTGTGACACGCAGTGGGAACGGCCATTTATGAGGCAGAGGAGAATCACTTTATCCATGGGATAGCAAGTATGACAAGCAGTACTGATCATAATGCTTAGCCTGAGTGTGACTGTGTGAGTGGAAAAAGAAAAAAAAAAATCGAACAATAGACAGGAACCAACCCATCATTTTTCGACAAAATATTAGAGGAGTATTGCACAAAACAAATACCAAACAATTGTATTGTCATCATAAAGAATGAATAAAAGAGCGAAACTGGAATTTTCACATGACAGTGACAATAGGACTTCAGGCTCAACCATCCCCCGAAGCGAAAAGACAAAGCAGATATTGACAAATAATATGTACTAATGCTCATCATAAGGGTAGTAGTTCAAAGAATGATGTTGTCATATGGTCTTTTACCTGTGGTGCTAACCGAATATTGTGTGATGAGTCCACAACATAAAACGGAGGTTCACAGGCACACGTCTTATATGTATTATAACAAGGACATGATGGCAGCACCTCATCATCATTGTGGTCATAATCATGTAACATGTAAAACAAGACAAGCAGTATTAGAACTATTGAAGATGATCAACATTTAAGGGAAACATGTAGCCTACAATGTGATATGTAAATACAGTGGCGAGCAAAAGTAAGTGCACGATGTACTGTTTATTCAGTATAGCAATAATGTTCCGATTTAAATCAAATGAGCACTGTTTCTTTCAATAAATTCTTGTTTTGAATAGGGGAATAGCTTATAGTAAAAGATTACCTTGCAATCCCATCAAACACTTAGCAGAACCTTCGTGGCTATCAATTCTGGCTGGACTTTGTTTGCGTTGGCTCATCGTGGTTCGACCGCGACTGTGTTCGCTTGGCATTGTCGGAAGTGATCCACCTTTCATCACCAGCCACCATCCGCTTCAGATATGGATCAAATTTGTTGCGATTCAACAGCGAATTGCAGATGAAAACTTGGTCCGTGAAGATTTTTTGCGTTGACTTTCGTGGCTTCCCAACATGGAGTTTTTTTTCCTATCCATTGTGCAATGTTTAGCTTCTGGACAATCGAAACAGTGCTTACATGACGATCGGGCCTAATGATTTTCTTTACCTATATATTCTTGACATTTTCAACAATTTGCTTTCTAGAGTTTAATACATCTTTGACAACAAAATAATGGCAACGAAACCGACGAAACAAAAATTGCGTATTACAAACGAAAATTGCTGTTACAGCATCAGGTCCTTAATCAATATTTACATTAGCCGCCGCCTGATTTGTGTTTCTGCCTCTAATGAAGAAAACCTTAAAATATGGCGTATTTTCCCCTTGCTGACGTTCATATTTGACGCGCGCCCAAAAAATACTCGGTCAAGTAATTAATAAACTGTCTAGAGTTTTTGGGTACGAAATCGTATCTTTCTAATGCCATCTAGGGTAACCCGATCGCATTTGTACAATGCGAAATACAGATTACCAAAGCCACCCAGCAAAAAAAAAACAAAAAAGTGGAAGCCATTCATCACTTCTAAGGATTCAAGAATTTTAAAGTACTTCCAAAACTACGTTAATAAAGTTTTGGAAAACATTAATTCGCTTCCGATTTATAATTCCTAATATAGGGTGATTTTGTTAATCTTATTTTTTTTTTAATCGAATAAAACACTCAAATTTGCATCATAAATTAAAATTTTTTATTGAAATCGATAAATTGGTCTTTGCCATTTAATTTTTAAAGATAATTTCATGTAAATGTTGTCCGCGGCTCTGTCTCATAATGTCCATTCGGAAAGTCCAATTTTTCGACACTCTTTCGAGCATTTTGGCCTGTATTCCACGAATAACGCGTGTTATGTTATCCTGCAAGACTTCAATAGTGTTCGGCTTGTCCACATAGACTAACGACTTGACATAACCCCACAAGAAATAATCAAGAGGCGTTATATCGCAAGATCTTGGGACCAACTCACAGGGACAAATCGAGAGATAAGCTATTCAACATATCAATTGTTTCACAAGCAGTGTGACATGTTGCATCGTCCCGTTGAAACCACATGTCAACCAAGTTCAACTCAGTCAATTGGGGCAAAAAAAAAAAAATTTCTTGTGGTTGAGTAACACTTGCTCAATCGCTGAGAACGGCGCAATATTTTCTTCGGTACGCACTCTACACATGCAAGTCGATGATTTTATGTCCAACAAAGTAAATTTGGTACGAAATTTGGAGATAACAGCACGAATTGTTGTGAATTCAGCAGGTCGATTATGACGACCATAAAATGGCCGTATCAAACGATGCACACTTGTCGCAGAGCACGAATTTTGATAATAAATGTCAATGATTTGCGATCGTTGCTCGTTTGTTAGTCTTTCTATGATGAAATGGCAGAGTATACTGTACAATTTTCACTTTGACAGATGATGTTTAGACGCCATTACCAACCAGTGCTGCCAAACTGAAAAACTTAAATCTTAAAAAATCACCCTATAATTAAAGCAAAGCCGTACGCTTCGAAGACGTAACTGTTGATAGTTTACTTAAAGAAGCTCTATTTAAAGTTTTTGGGAAAATATTTGTTTATCCTCTTTTATATGATAACCGACATATTAAATTGAATATTTATAAATACTATAAATATTCCAACATCAAATAAAACATTCGTATCACCATAAATGCCCGCCCATAATATTGTGGAGGGTGTATAAGTTTCGATGCTATGGAATATTATGTGTACTTCCAGTTCTATGCCTGTCTACTG
>JAHXMU010000032.1:374394-428639 GCA_019455685.1 Philornis downsi | reverse complement strand
GTAATTTTAGTGCAATTACTTTGTATTGGGGAAATACTTTTCAATAGAACTTTTTTTCTATGCCTCTCTACTGGTTTTTACGGAATCATTGGCCAGTTTTAATAATAAAAACAACCTTTAAGAATGCTTTTTCGAAGGTAATTTTAGTGCAATTATTTTGTATTGGGGAAATACTTTTCAATAGCACTTTTTTCTGACCCCATAATCTGAAGAAACATTATCAGGAACAAAAAGCAATTCTTTTGAATAATAGAAAATTGCAACCAAAGATTTAAATTTTCAGCACAGCTCACTCACACCACTCCTGAATATGTAGAGACGAGGCATCATGACAGCACTGTGTTAATTTTATTGGTTATTACGCAATTTTTCACCAATTACCGATCACAAAATGTGATGAATGTTATTTCCTTGGGTGAATTTATTTTGCTGGGCATTTATTAGAAAAATAATAATTTTTCTTTGCTATATAATATACGTATTGTATTATTTTAATATTTCAGTATGTTTTTACTTCCCAAATGAGTGCCGCTTACTAAACTTAGGGTAAGTGGTTGTTTTTTGTTTTGAAAATAATTGGTAAACCTGGATTGTAAACAAACAGATATTTCTGCAAGAATATTAAAGACAATCCAAGGACCACATTTTTTTGATTAAAATTTAAACAAAGAGATACCGCATATGTGTTTTGAGGGGATAGTGGATGAGATTCGCTGGAATATGGGAGTAATTAAACAGCTGCTATGCACTTAATTGTACATGAAAAGTGCATATTATTTCATTATTTCAATTGTGATATATTGTTCTTACTAGATTACTAAATGGGCACCCTGTGTTCAAAATCTAAAGCTAATTATTACCTCTAAAATGACAAAAAAGAAACCACAACGAAAAGGTTTCCTGCTTGCAAGAAACTTAGAAATAAAATTATAATTACATCCGTTTGAAATACTGATTGAGTTAATTCATCCTTAAAATTCTCATTAAATATATAGCAATATCAGAGAAATAATGCAAGACGACACCTTATTTTACATCCATTTTCACTTCCTAATTTTAGAATAAGACAGAATACCGATACTCAAAAAAGAATAACGTAATTTTTTGAACGATTCAATTCTAATTCAACTACAGTCGAAGACCGCTTACAACGTCATTTAGGGGATCGCCGTAAAAATGTGGAAAATACGACCCAGAGTTGATGATACTTTCATGTCCTTTTCTGATTACGTAAATGACAGTGTTATGATAATGTATTAGGAAAATTAAAAAACATTACCTTGGTTCGTATACTTCCTGTTGCTCCCTTCATTTAGCTTTAATTTGTATGTTTTATCCTTGCATTGGTTGAGAAGCAAAACCAAATTTGCACCGAAACGAAATGTCCAAGTAGTCCACCTAAAATGAAAAAGAAAAAATCGCAATGATATAAATAAGAATAGAAAATGTATTTTTATTTCAATTTATAGCAAACATTTGGAGCAAAATAAATTTACAGTCTGCTACCAAAAAACGAATTACCCAAATTATTCGTCAAGCAAACGAACAACTGTTTTTTTTCGTCTGTGTAATTGAAATAGATGTGATTCAATATGAAGAAATGTGGAACAAATATAGGAGTATAATGGCAACATTGTTTTGTGGAAAACCTTCACACTTAAAAAAAAAAAAAATCTTTCGCAATGCTTTTGATTAGGTTCAGTTAGGTTAGTAATTAGGATCCAGTTACGCGATAGGTTACCGAAAAACGACTGAACTAGTTTTCGTTTCCACTACAATCAACTTTTACGTTTATTTTCAAATTTCTTTTGGGCAGAGAAATAACGCCGTAATTGTTCATGATGTACATTTTTTTCCCAGCCATGTTCTTACATTTTCATCTTCTCTTAGAGGTATGTATAATATGTTGCAACCAATCAGCACAGCACATTTTAAATTCAAGCCGAATAAGGAGTAATAAAAGCTACCAACAGAACAGTATTGACAAATACATTTTCCTTCCTTATGGTTGCTAAAATTTTGTTGTGTAACTCTCTTTTAACAAAATCTGATCTCTACGAATTTTCTGATAATCTCAACTTTCCTTCGAAATAAACATACGTTTTCTGTATTTTTTATGCATTAAATTTTTTCTGGAAGAAATAACAGATCGTATGCATCATTGGAACCGATCGTGGCACGATGATTAGTACACCCGACTATCGTTCGCATGATCCCGGGTTCAACCCCCCATTCAGCTACCCATCATTATTTAAGCGGCGATCACGTCGATGTTTCTGACAAAAATTTCGAATATTCGAGTAATCGACAAATCTGGTAAATATATTTCCTAAACTGTGAAGTTCGGAATCGTCGTTAATCCACAAGGTCCCATTGTGGAAAATGGGAATGTTTGCAAGCTCAATGGACGTAAGAAGATCTTCCGTATCTCATTCATGGGATGCAAGAAATTTTGTTTTTTATGCATTATTCGAAGTTTTTAAAAAATTGATTTTTACCACAATATCGGATATTTAAGTGCAGAAAAGCTGACATGAGTTAAAAGCCAATAAATCGACAATACTATACAAATTTTATTTGGCCGTTAAACACACTTACTTGTTTACTTACTTAGGAGGCGACTAGAAAGAGACATCCTTATCTATTATACGCCACATGTAGAAAGAAATCTCAAGCGCTTCAGTCTTCTGCGCATCTTCTCCAATTCACCTTACCTAGTTTTGATAGTATTTTAAGAAACTTCTTGTTCCAACAGAACTTTGGACGACATCTTCTGCGCCGAGTATTGAGCACGTTATCGAAAGCTTTCCATGCTGGCGAATTTGGATCCATTCGCATAGCATGACCATTTCGATGTCGGTATAGAGCTCATCCATATACCTTATTTTCCAAAGCGTTTTTCTCTCGAAGACTAACAGCCCCGATTCATCCGCTTTTGTTTTATCTCAGGGTTGAAACACGTACTTAAACATAAGCTGGTTACTCTAAAGGAAACTTTAACACAATGCTAATAGTTTTTACATAACCGCTTTCATATCAGATCTACCAAAATAACACTAGCGTTGAAATTTTCCTCTCAATTCCCTTTGACAGAAAACAAAAATTGGGGGAAAAATATCAAAAAATAAAATACACATATTTGAATATACGAGTCTGTTCAAACGAACTAGTTTTCGTTTCCAACCAATGATTTTCATATCAAATTTTAAAAACTATTTTTTTTCTTTACGGCCCTGACTTTTGCTTCCCAGTGTAGGTAATGCAACTCGCATAAATATCATAATCACTATTGCGCGTTGTACTGATAACAATTGTTAGAAATATGAGTGATACTATGATATTTACACACAAATGATATTTACAATTGCATGATAAGGATAAAGGATAGAACATCACGGTTTCCAATTATGGCGGTTGAGATGCTTGCTTACTCGTATACTGACATACTGCTGTTGAGTACATACTTAACATTTCCGCTGACAGCCTTTGTATGGTGGAAATTGATAATAATGATGAGGGAAATGTACCTACTCATGCTTGGATGACACTCAAAACCAAATGTTGTAACGTGCGTTTGTTCGCTTGATTTAGTTTTTATAATAGCTGTAGAAAGAAAATTCAATGGCGTTTGTGCACATTTCAGGAGAAATCTATGCTAACAACCAGATGGTGTGTCCTTGTATATACAAGGATAATATTGTACATAACACAGTAATAATAACACTGTGCAGATGCGAATTATGTCAATATTATGGAAAATGCCAGGATGCAGGGTTGTCATAACGTGATTAAGGGATGCCCGATGTCAGATATAAATTCAGAATAAGTAGCCAATTGAAAGTATCATGCTAGTATAGAAAACGTAAATAAATTGGACTGAAATGACGAAATTTAAAATTTTTTATAATAATAAATATAAGGTGTAGTAGCGAAACAAAATTCCATGATTCTTGCATGACATTGAATCCTTTATCTTTCATAGATAAAATAATCAGATTTAGATAAGATAAACACCGTTTTGTTCGATAACTTATAGCCTTTAAACCATAGCCATGGAAACCCTCTTACTTTTAGGCGAAATTTTCACCAGCAAATTCCCATAGACAGAAACAGTTGGTAGGTAATCACTTGGTGCCAGGTCCGGACTATAAGGCGGAGACATAAGAACCTCCTAACCAAGCACCCAGCGCTTATCGATGCATTTGATCCTGATAGAGCATATAATTTCGCTCTGTAATTGGCCGAAACAGGCCCCTTTAAAAGATCTAATTGCTGCAAGTATAGGTTAGAATTAAGAGTTTAGGCTCATATAAGAAGATTTCCTGCCAATTCCACCAAACACATAGCAAAACTTTTCTGATGGTTAATTCTAACTTGGCGTTATCGTAAATGACAAACTTTTTATCACCAGTCACCATATGCTTCAGAAATACCTCTGTTTTGTTGCGATTCATGAGCGATTCGCAATCGAAATAGTGCTCACACGGCGGTCGGACTTGACTATTTTTATCATTCCATCCAGCTTGGTGCATTTTTGTAATTAAAATTACCGGATCGGAATCGACAAAACCAAAATTGGCTATTAAAGTTTTAGGATCATAAACGAGATTTACATTTTTAGCCGCCTGGCGTATTTTTTCTTTGATGGCGTCTATGTTTCATGCGATCGCAATCGAAACAGCGCTTACACGACAGTCGGATTTGACGATTTCTATTATTCTACCGACATTTTCCAGAATTGACTTTCCACAGCTTGGGGCATCTTATCATCAAAATTACCGCATCAGAATCGACAAAATCAAAATTGGCTATTAAAGTATCAGGACCATAAAGAAGATTTACATTTTCAGCCGCCCGGCGTATTTTTTCTTTGCTGGTGTCCATTTTTGACGCGCATTCAAACAAAGCAATCAAAAAAACTGTCACAGTAGTTTTTTGAGTATGAAATCGTATATTTCTAGGGCCATCTACCGTAACTCATTCTTATTTATATAACAAGGGATATAGGCTACAAAAGTCACATATTGGAGAAATTAGGGATTTCTTTTAACTAATCTTATATTTGACTCGACACGAGAAATCATTGTTAATTAATAGAAAAGTAAATTATAATGTCATGTGCAGAGTAATTAAATGCTGTGTTTTATAATAGAAAATTTGAAACATGGCATACAATAACTTAATGGTTGAGATGATTTAGAAATTAATTTTTTAGATTTAGAATCAGTTTTCTATTCTCGAGCTCGTTATATTGGTTAACAAATATACATTAAATTGAAAGGAACTTGAGGTTCGTAATGAGTACAATTTCTAATTCTATATAACTGTAGATACTCATTAGCCACAATTGGAATGAAGCCAATGTCTAGATTTGATATCTCTTGCCTGCCATGCTAGACAAATCCCAGTGAATATTTTCAACCGACAAGTGTTTGTGTGTTACACTTGTCAGTTGAAAATATTCACTGGGATTTGTCTAGCATGGCAGGATGTCTCTTTCGAGTAGTCAAGTATTCAACGAGCCCATAAATGAATCCCAAACTCTGACGTTCGGAATCGTCGTTAAACTGTAGGGCCCAATGAGTAGGCTTAGAAATAGAAAGTGTAAGTTCACTGCATGTGAGAAATCTTCCATATCTCATTCATGCAATGCAAAGGAATTTGTTTCTGTTTTACACGTTCTTATTCCTCGACTAATAGATTTCCAGTAGAACTCAGTTGCAATCCAGTGAGACTGAAAATGCAGGACAGTTTTATGCTCCTTCTGGTACCTCTCACACAAGTCGACCAATTAATCAAAATTTTAGTTTTCCTTTGCAGTCCCTTAATATTGGCTGAAGGTAAATATAAGACAGTTCATTTGACTCAAATGTTTGTACTGATTTTTGCGTATTTGGCTATTCTTTTGTAGTCTTCTTGGTTGGTGGTTGTATGAAACGCTCAGTAATTTGAAGAGAGCTACGCCATACCTTCGCTTTTGTAGTTGTAAGTGTAAGTTTCAATTCTAGATATGTTTGCTCACAATTATAAAGTTGAATATGGAAGCAAAATTTTTTCCAAGTTTCTTAATATCAGCCAATCTTGTGAATACAAATATATGTTTACTTACTTAGACGGCGATTAGGATAGATATTAACAGACGTAGAAAATAATTGCAAGACCTTCAGTCTCCTATACTTTTTCTTCAATTCGTCATATCAAGTTTTGATCAAGTGTTTTAAAAGGTTGGTCCTTCCCACAGAGTTTTTGTCGACCGTTTCTGCGTCGTTTATTGAATTCATTGCAGACAACTTTTCATGCTAGAGTGTTTAGGTGCGCACGCACAACATGAACCAACTAACGGCATCGCTGCAATTTGATGGGCTTAACCACGTCGATGTCAGTATACATTTCGTACAGATAATGGCTCATATAATATCGTTAGTAATGATAGGTTTATATATTTCCCAAGTATTTTTCTCATGAAGACTATCAGAACTGCTTCATCCGCTTTTGTTGTAGTCCAGGATTTTACGTCAGAAGATTTTGTCATTAAACCACTTACTTATCATTTGTTTGCAAGCAATACTCTTCTCTTAGTCTCCTTGCGAGATTAACCGCGGTAGATGAATTCTTCCATCACTACAAAGTTATGGATGTCAACGTTAACACTGCACTTCAAGCGAGCAGACTCTTTGTTCATTAAAACGAATAATAAACTTCGTTTTGCCCTCTTCTAGCATTACACCCATTTTTTCCGATTCTTTCTCAATGGTTGAGGGTACTGCAGCACCATCCAGCAGTATTTTGCCAATAATGTTTACACTCAAAAAAAAGTAGTACTGAATTTGAAAACATACCCAAAATCTATTCAATACTAGTACATTATACTTTAAATGGGTAAATGGAAATTTAAATTGATTCAATTTTACTTGATCTGTGTACGCGTGAAAATAGTACGTATTTAAAATAAGTATGTCAACTTCCTCAAATTATTTTCTTATTAATTTCGATTAAGGAGGTACGTACTTGGCATTGTGTCGAGATCAATTTTATTCAGTTTGAGGTAGTTTTGACTTAAAATTAGTTCACTTTTTTTTCTTTTTGAGTGTACGAAGTGTGTTCAAAAAAAGCGAATTGTCATTTTTTTAAAAAAATATTTTTTTTTATTCATCAATTTATATTTTATCTCCTTTCAAGTAGTCCTCCTCAGATATAATATACCTGTACCAGCGTTTCTTCCAATCCTCGAAGCAGTTTTCATATACACTTTTCGGTATATCCCTGAGCTCTCTCAGCGATTCGGTTTTTATCTCCTCAATCGTCGCAAAACACCGTCCTTTCACGGGGGGTTTTATCGTATTGCCTCTTGCCAACGGCCCATAACCTTAAGGTAATACTCCTTATTTGCCGTACGACCTTGTGGTAAGAAATCCTGATGCACTACGCCATAATACTCGAAGAAAACAGTGAGCAAAACCTTAAAATTTGGTCGAACTTGGCATGCTTTTTGTAGTCTTGGCTCTCCTGGACTCCTCCATTGGAACGATTGGGCTTTGGTTTCAATGTCATAACCATATATCTATGATTCATTGCCTGTTATGACACTTTTAAGCAAATCAATTCCTGAGCGATGCTCATGCAACGTTGTTTTTGGTCAAAATTCAGCGATTTTGGAACGAATTTCGCTGCCACACGCTACATGCCCAAAATTTCCGAAAAGATTGCATTGCATGGGCCAACCGATATGCCAACATCCTCAGAAACTTCTCTAATTGTTATTTGACGATTCTCCATAACAATTTTTGTTACTTTCTTAACATTTTCATCGGTTGTTGAAGTGCTGAGACGTCCAGAGCGAGCGTCGTCATTCACATCTCCTCGACCTTCTGAGAAAACTCTCGCCGTATGCCACTGTCAACATTTCAAGTGTTTCTGAGCACTTAATTCCATTTTTTACACAAAATTTAAATGCAACTTCTTTGATCTATTTTTTTCGATAGCAAAAAATCGCCGAACACGCAAAACACTTGTCTTATTTATGCCTCTCACAAACAAACTAAACAAGCTATATGGATAAAACCGTCAACATACCTTCGTAACGAGTGTACCAACTTAAAAAAAAAAAAACAAATAAGAATCGAGAGACGAATGTACGTAGCCCGCGAAGTTTGAAAATTTGCCTAATTTTTTGAACACAGCTATTATTGTTAGTATAAATATTGTTAGTATGGATAAGAGGCAAATGGGTTTTGTTAAAGATGGCACCAGTCGTGTTAACTGTAGCTTTCCTCATAATCATCTCCAATTGCATGATGGAAGGGAAAGGGTTAAGATTTTTTTGCTATCTTTATTGAAGACTATGGTTAGTGAGTGTCATCATACAAAGACGTATAAGCTTCGCAGGTATATCAAGCTAGGCGCTGAATTCAAATTTAGTTCAAACAAATGAAGTATTTGCAATTGGCATCATATCGTTTATACATCATAACAATCCTTTTGGAAAGTAGTACCCTTAATATCAATATACTCGTATGTAGACTTAAAAGAAAACTGCTGGTACCAATTGAAGAATTTAAATGACACCCAATCGGTTTTACCAAATGAAAGGTGATTTTAAAAGCATACAAGCACTGAGAACCTTCACGATAACCCGCACTTTTTTTTTGGTTATTTATCAAATTAATTATAAGCTTATAATTGTATTCTTTATTTGGTAATCCTGTCTAAAATTACATCCTTGGGATGCCGGCCTATCACTATTAGTTGTAATGATAGTAAGCGCCTTTCTCCAACCCCTATTGTTTGTTATACTTATGAGCCTGATTTTTTTTTGCATCTCATGCCTTTTCATTCACCTTTAATGAAAATATCAAATGATTATATATCATTAGATAACTGCAAGCTGCATGTCAGTCATAAGTAGTTATAACCGATTTATGTGTCAATCATAGAGAAAATAATACATACACACACACACACACACACGAACGCACACACATGCAGTGCAACGGAGAAAAGATGAAAGTAGTAAATAATACCCGCGTTCTGAGTATAGAAACTACTTTATTCCATTCATTATCTTGTAATGACAGGGCATCTTGTGCTCGTCGCACACCTTTATCAAGCTGCCTATTTTTTCTTTCTTACGGCATTTGTCTCCATATCCTGATACCAAGCAAGTACGAAACTATTTTCTTTCTTATCTAAGCAATATAAGAAATATTAAATGCTTTTTTACTCACTAATGAAGATAAATTAAAAAATCGTGCTTTCGGCGTCATCTGCTGTGTGTCTCATTTCGTTTATATAGTCGGTTGAGAGCCTGCGGTTGTGATTTGTCACTACTTCTTAACTTTATTTAACGCTATAATTTATCGCCATTTTTCAATATTACTTGTAATGATGGCCTGTAATTATCATCATCACCATTCATGTCGTGTTGTTGTCTCTTTGTCCCTCTCATCCCACTGCGTCGTTTTAGTCTGCGGTGGGCACAAACAATAAATAATAATTTATTGATTGTGTGGCGGCTCAATATCGATTGGAGGAAATTTAATTAAAACCGGACTTTATGGACTCCATGGTCTTACAACTAATATTGGATGTTCACACATATGCAAACACTCACTATGTAATTTACATGCAATTTTGTTGTTGTCACACATGGGATGAAGTCAAAAGAAATTGTTAGATTTCCTTTTAAAAACGATAAAACGGTGGTTATAATCAAAGAAATGATTAAACGATGATAAATTGGCAGTTATAGAAAGTCATAAATTTAAGGGCAAGATAGCAGCCGTCTTGTCTTGTCTTATAAAATTTGTAGAAAATGTGTTCTTGGGCAAACTACTGTAGGCAACTGGCTACTGAGAGACTGCAGTTTATTTACACAGAATTTAGTGACTTTTAATATGGGCAATTTGTCTTAAAGGAACAGAATATGATTTATCATAGGGCCATGGCGCTCTGAATTGAAATTCGGATTATCCGCCACACTTTCGCTAACAGATGTAACATTTTCGACAGTGCGCACATTACGATGATAAACAGGCCTGAGCATATCTGTAACATTTTTAGTCTCTCCAAAATTTTCTATAACCTGGCCAATTTCTTACACAGAAGGTCGATTATGACGACCATAATCGTGCAAACCGTAATGCACGAAAAGTGCTCACGTTTGAATCACCACTTTTGTAGCAGGTTTTAACTAATTTTACGCGTTCCTCGCTTGTGTTCTCGCTTCGCAAATGGCAAAAATTTCACTAAATAAATAACACTCCAAATGACAGGAATGTAACAACTAACAGTCTTGCCAGACCGGTGGTTTCGAACCCACTTATTGGATAACTCTGTTTAAAGGTTTTTCCCAAAAAGAGTAGAATGCTGTTGAAATGAAATAAAACAAGCTTTGTGCAAGGTATTAATGAAATTATTTTTTAAAATTGAAATGCTCGTGTAAGCCGTTATCTATGGACAATGCCCGCCTTTAAATGTCCACCCAGGCTTCGTATGGTGACATGTATGTGAGAGGTTCAATCTTCAATAACTTTGCCTCATAGACCCGGCTGAATTTCTCGATTGCGATTGCTTATTGTGAAATAGAATGGACTGGTTCATGTTGACCACAATTCGTACACTTGTAAAGAATTTGGTCATCCTTGTTGATCAACATGAATGAAATGGGAGCCAATGAAACCATCAATGAAACTGAATTTGAATATTTGTCAATGTGGAGCTTTTGAAATACAACAACAAATTGTGCTCGCATTAAATTCTTTCAAACAATCAAATTTGATAGTCAGTTTCTGGGTTGATTGATTATTAGCATTGATACAAGACTTCAGCCAAACCACGATGAAAAAGGTCAGAGGTCAAATTTATAGAGATAATTATACCCTGAAATCACTTATGCAAAAAATCTATAATGATTTTGGCTGTGTGGTTCGCTATATTACCCGAACCACATGTCTACATCGTTCAATATAGGACAGAAATAGGCTTTACCAACGCTGTTTTCGAAGAAGTGCCGGCTCAAAATCCGCACCAGACAGTATGTTGATAAAAAAAAGCAAACATAATTTGATTATATTGTGACGAAACTTTGACAATGATACGCAATTTTATTAAAACATATTGAAAAAGGACTAAAAGGATGTATAAGAATTAAAGAATATTGATTCGTATTTTCTGTAACAACTAGTAAGTTACCATGCATAATATTATAAGTTTCAAGCACATTTGAACATGTTATATGATATCGGTTTAAAATCTTTCTTTCATGACAGTTAAGTTGTATAGAAACTGTTTACCGATAAAATATATACGCTCGTAACGTTTTCGTTTGACTATAATTGTCATTTTCTTTGTATCGGTAAAGAATTTATTTCGGAAATTTTAGGATTTTTATTGACAGCAAATTCAATTCAATTTCAAGGCAGAAAATAAAGAAAAAAGTGTTGTTACTTTTTCTTTTTAAATAATGAAAATTTCCATTTTAAGAAGGAATGAAGGTATGTATATATCATTTGATACGGCCAAAAATGTAGTACACAGAAGAAAGCATTTAAAGAACAGTATCTTTCATTTCAAGATATTTAAATCGATTGAGCTATGCCTTTGTGGCTGGCTTTATGAAACTTCTTAAAACTTGACACAGCTCACTGTCTTCTCTTCTTTTGGTACTTCCCATACAGATTAAAAGTTTGCATAATTAAGGAAAGTGGTCTGCATTGCCCTACCCCTTCTCGTATAAATTTACCGATTCTCCATATAAATTTACCGATTTTTCGATATTTAAATTGCCTCCTGCAATTCTTAATTCTTAGACTGATCTAACCTTCATGGTTTCTGATAAAGTGTGAGAGAAATCAACCATGTAGCCACGTTCCCTCTGGTACCTCCCATACAAATTAGCGATTTAACCCATATATTCTTAGCTTGATATATTTCAAGCAATTACATATAACTAATAAAATTTGGAACACTTGTGCCTTAACAAACAGAATTCTGAGAATGAAAATGACCTGCATTACCATTCGGGTACCTCCCTTAAAAATTGATCGATTTATGCATATTTAATCGACACTTTAGACACTAAATAGTAGACATCAGTAACTTATCGACTGTATCATACTAAATCGCAATGTTTGGTTTAACAATTCGACGGGGTAACCACGCCCTTTTAGTATCTCCTATGCCAATTATGTATTCTAGCCCATATATTTCATTCAATTGTACAAAATTCAAAACAACTTAGCGAGCTTTGCTGATTGCTTTATCATACAAAATATCATACAAAATATCCGAAGATATAACATTATATTTAAACAGTAATAGTTGAGTTTAGTGCGTCATATTTTATCACCATTTGCTACGCGTTAATCCGCCGCATTTGTTGATACAAGTCTAATGATTCACTACGCCCCCTACTGCCACTCCGCAAGTTATTGTATCAATGTAAAGAAGGTGCATGTAAGTCTGGTCGAAATTTCAGTATTGGTTTTTTATTCATTTTGAAAGAAACAGAATTAATAACATGAAATCAATAGCTTAGCAATATATAGTCAATGTCGTTAGATGAGAGAGCGGTCCCACAATTATCCGGCCTGACGTATAGATGGTGCCAGTAGTTTGAAAAAAATTATTTCGGTGAAAAGAAGTAACCTTATAAAACATATGTTTTAACTTTCAAGGCACCACGTTGAGCGAAGATTTGAAGATGAGAAAGCTATGCCCAAGAGGGGTGCCGCGCTGCTTTCAATAATGCAAAAACAGCGTCGTGCAGATGTTTCAGTCGAGTTTTTGGCGGTGTTTCATCACAATAAAGCCGATTTTTGCGTCAATTTATAACCACGGATGAGATATGAGTCCACCACTTCACACCTGAGACAAAGAAACAGCAAACCAGTGGACTTGGGTGGAAGAATCGTGTCAAAAGAAGGCGAAGATGGTTCCATCTGCTGGAAAGGTTATGGCGTCTGTTTTTTGGAATGCGCATGAGATTATTTTTATTGGTTATCTTCCGAAAGGAAAAACCATCAACGGCGAAAATTATGCTAATTTATTACAGCGTTTGGGTGATGAAATTGTAGGAAAAAGGCCGCATTTGACGAAAAAGAAAGTGTTGTCTCAACAAGACAATGCTACAGTTCAAACATCCACTATTGTGAATGTGAATGAATGAATTCAAGTTTGAATTGTTTCATCTTACGCACCTTATTCGCCAGATTTAGCTCCCTCGGACTATTTTCTATTCCTAAACTTGAAAAAATGACTCGGTGGCAAAAGATTTGCCTACAAAGGAGAACTGCAGTCTGTGGTTGATGCTTATTTTAAGGAGCTTAATAATTCTTACTATAAACCGGGGTATAGAAGCTATTGAATATTGCTGGAAAAAGTGTATCAGGCTAAAGGGAGGTTGTGTTGACAAATAAAGAAAAATGTTCCCAACTTTTTTGTATCTTTTTTGTTAGGTCGGCTGGAAAAGGACACAAATCAAAATGCCATAAGTCGTAAACCATACCGAGTTTGAACATAATTGTTACAGATTAGTTATTAATTTCATTAGAATAAATATAATGAAATGCGCATTTCTTAAAATCGGTGATGGTCGGCTTGGCATTCATCGAAATTTTATGAATTTGTTCTACCTACCTATTACAAAAGCGTGTTGAACGCGTAGTTTTTATGGGTTTACATAATTTGAGTCATAGTCTATGTCACGCATAGACGAGAATTCGTCATATAGGCCTCACTTCCTTATGGGCTAATGTGCTTTTGTCAAAATCAGACAAAACACAAATTTTCTCGCATTGCTTGATCTGCTACCTAATGACGACTTCAAACGTATATTTAAGGAGGTTCTTACGAAACTCTTAGATTACTCGACTACTCATTCTGTGCGCCAGACACATCGAGGTAATCGCCAATCAAGAAAAGCTTTGATAATTGTATTGGAGTTCGAACCCACGATCATATTCCAAATAGTGCCGCCTATGCTGTCGACAAAGCAAATCACTATTTAAGCCAGTGTCTTCGTTTGAGAAATAGTTGCCACATTGGTAGAGTGGTGACAGCTTAGACGAAGGTCAATAAATACATCAATGGCTATAATCAAAATTAAAATTATAATGACCAAGTTTAAAAGCCAATAACATGAAGAATATTGAGCTTACTATCGCTCTTTGGCAACTGATTACTGATGTACTCCCCAAAAGCACCCCAAGTATTCACATACATTCGGAGTGCAATAAAAAATATAACACCAAAGAAACCGCTACATAAAGTATGGACACGTACCATAATTGTAATTTTGAGGAACTTTCTTTATAGGCTATCTTAACTCTTGGTGCTCATCCATGTGTAATACCAACTCATGGATCAGTACTTGCAGTGGCCGTTTGCACCATTTGTTGTAGAATATAATAAAGAGGACCATGGTTAGTGGTTGTGTACTTTCTGTACTTTTATTATGAATTATGTATTTTACGAAGTCAAGCTTAAGTGAATTCGAATGGTTACTGATTTTTTTTATCCATTTTTATATGTGGTAAAGAAAAAGGGGGACATGTTAGAGTGACCACAGCGAACAGTGTTCTAAAACTGCACCAAAAAAAGGAAGGAATGGAAGGGAAGAAAACAAATTTCAATTTAATTAAAAATTTAATTTGAAACAACGAAAAATTATGGAATATAGTATAATTAACACTAACATATCTGTGTTCACAACCCGTAACAGCCTAATTCGAGTTAGGACACAATTGAGTTATTAGCACCATCGTATTTAGCGTATCTAAATTTATTTGCTCTAAATTTTTCATGTTTGTATCTCTTCTAGGAAGGCAATTAATCCTAAAAAACCTAATAGCTTAAGTTATTTTTCTAAATGACTGTTTTGGCATAACTGCCTAAGTCAATTTGGGATTACAACAAATATAAACATTACTTTTTAATCATTGCCTAAACCAACTTAAGTCGTTAATCCAAAAAAATAAAGAAACAATTTTATTTCCCTAACTTGAGTTAAGCTCTTATTCCGAATTACAATTTCGTTTTTTGATAAACATAAATTGAGTTAAGGTCTTTCTCCAAACTTAAAGTTTTTTATTTAATCTGGAATAATAGCCTAACTTAACTTGAACTTTTTGACTTTCTTTCGTTCAACAATTCATAAGAGCCTAAGTGTCTTTTTCGATAATATCTTTTGACTGCGAGAATAAACAACTATTTTTTGTTAACAACTAAGTAAAGAAATTCGTTTCCTTGGAATCTGTAGCAAAGTTTTCTAAAAAACACTTTCTCCTGATTTTCAGTGAAGATTCAAAACTTTAAACTCCTGTACTGAAAATATTGAAAAACAGACTTAGGCTGTTTAAACTTCGTCGTTGGAATGCAAAACTAATGGTATCTGGTTTTTAGAGTCCAGCCTTTATTATTAGCGTATATGAGCCACTAAAATATGCTTCCTGGAAAACTTTTGCACATCAAAATAGGTGCGGATAGTGACACAAGCGTAATGAATTTCTTGATGTCAGTACTTTTTTAGTTTCCTGTATTATAGTTTTAATTTTATCTTATAGCTTCATTGCAAGAATAATTTGACCTTCATCTTGGCAGCTCGTACGGTATCTTTTAAACTCTGCTACACAATATTTCACAGTCGCAAACGAAGGAGTAGACTCCCCCAGAGTAGAATCTAGTTTGGCTTTAATATTAGTTGAACAGATATCCTTCAAATGGAAATATTGAATTATGTAACGGTGACCAATTTTTCCATGTTTACAAATTCACTGAGAAGGGTGGTTCAAATAAAAATACTGAACAATGTGACACCTTGAATCTTAAAACATATGTTTTATAAGGTTGCCACTTTTCACAAAAATATTTTTTCAAACTACTAGCGCCACCTATATATCAGGTCTAAAACCAAAGTTCTACTACACAGATCGAACTAAACATACAAGGTGTGTTCAAAAAAATAAGGTGCATTTTTATTTTTCCCAAAAAATATTTATTCATCAATTCCTATTTTATCTTTATCTTTCAAAGTAGTCCCCCTCAGACATAATACATTTGTGCCAGCGTTGTTTTTTCAATCCTCGAAGCAGTTCTGATATGCGCTTTTTGGTATGTCCTTGACCTCTCTCAGCGATTCGATTGTTATCTCCTCAATCGTCGCAAAACTTCGTCCTTTTATGGGTTTCTTCAATCTTGGGAATGCGAATACGGTGGTTGAGGCATCATGATAACGATGTTGTTTTTGGCCAAATAATCTCTCACAAGCAAAGAGAGTGAGCACAGGTGCGTTATCATGATGCAAAAGCCATGCATTTTTTCCACAATTCCGGGAATTTTTTTTTTTTTGTATTGCTTCACGCAAACGGCGCATAACTTCAAGATAACACTTCTTCTTTACCGTACAACCTTGTGGTAAGAACTCCTGATACACTACGCCATGGTAATCGAAGAAAGCAGTGAGCAAAACCGTAACACTTGATCGAACTTGGCGTGCTTTTTTTGGTCTTGGCTCTCCTGGACTCTAAAATTGGGACGATTGGGCTTGGGTTTTGATGTCATAACCACATGCCCATGATTCGCCACCAGTTATGACCCTGTTAAGCAAATCTGGATCATCGTTGAAGTCATTCAACAATTTCATGCGACGTTGATTTTGGTCAAAATTCAGCAATTTTGGAACATCGCTGCCACACGCTTCATGCCCAAAATTTCCCAATGGCATGAGCCAACCGATATGCCGACATCCTCAGCAACTTTTCTAATTGTGATTCGACGATTCTCCATAATAAATTTGAAAAAACAAAATAGTAATCGAAAGTCGAACTCGTAACCCGCGAAATTTGAAAATGTCCCCTTATTTTTTTAACACACCTCGTACATCGCATATTAACCGAAGATTTGAAGATGACAAAGCTAAACGCAAGATGGGTGCCGCACTTACTTTCAATAGTGCGATGTTTCAGTAGAATGTTTAACGATGTGGAAAAAATTTGTCAAACAAAAACTGAATTTAGCTTTAGAATAATGGGAATTTTCTGCGTTCTTTCAGCAATTACGCGATTGATAGAATAATTACAACGACGGTCCCAAAACTAGCCTACCACCTGACATATAAATGGTACCAGTAGTTTGAAAACAATTATTTTGGTGAAAAGCGGCAACCTTATAAAACATATGTTTTAAGTTTCAAGGTGCCACAATATTTAGTATTTCTATTGAGGCCATCAAAAATAAACGATCTCAGTGAATTTGTAAACATCGAAAATATTAGTCACCATTATGTAATTCAATATTTCCACTTGAAAGGTCTCAGTCCAATCAAAATTAAAGCCAAGCTACATTCTACTCTGGAAAAGTCTGCTCCTTCGTTTACGGCTGTAATATATTGGGTACTAGAGTTTAAACGAGGCCGTACGAATTGCCAACACGAACACCGTACTGTTCGACCAATTGAGGTGTCAACGTCAGACACAATCAAGAAAATCCACAAAATGCTGTTGGATGATTGTCGGCTAAAGCTGCGTGAGCTAGCTGAAATGATGGGCATTTCAAAAAGTGCAATACATCGTATATTTTGAAGATGAAAGAGCTGTACGCGAGGTGGGTGCCGCGATTGCTTTCAGCAGAGTAAACACTAAGTCGTGAAAATGTTTCAGTAGAGTGTTTGGAGATGTTTCACCACAATAAAGCCTAATTTTTGCGTCGATTTATAACCATGGATCATGTTTCATCTACCAGCTCGTAAACAATTGAATGATGATATCACAAGATGTATTATAATTTCGGAACACTGTGAACACTGCTTAAGCATGAAAACTACCGCAAGTATGCTGATGAGTTACATATATTTTCTCTGACAAAATCAGTGAGAGCCTAGCCATTGGTTGGTCAGTAAAAAAAAAAAAAATATTATTATCATACGTTTTTTCTTTTATAGTATTTTCTATACTAAGAATTATATTAGAATTCATATTAATACTTAACTTTAATAATGTATTATCTTTCTTATACACTGGGTGTACTACGAGGCTCTACGTACTAAAATAAGTATGTTGGTGTGTGTGTGTGCACATACATATAATTAGAAATGCGTACTCGACACTTGTTTAGCTTCGTTGATCATGGCACCTGGCACATGTTTATAATCTGTTAGGGGCTCGTGACCATGTTTTGGTTTTTTATTACAACACAACCATTTATACATATATCGTATATAAGTAAATATATAGTATAGTATATATATATATAATCAGGTGGTCTTGCAAGCAGCCGCTGTTATTTTGAGATCGTCTTCATGAATAAATTATCTCTGTGCTTTGAAATGGAGTACGCTGTACTCTGTACTTGATAGTTTTCTGTATTCAGTACTGAGTGCTTTTAATAGAGTCACCAAGCGAAACTAATGTAAGTCAAAGATTTTTGTTTTATTGCATGGTGGCTGTCCGTTAGCCTTTTATGCATTTCACCGGCCGAGCAATTTATCAACCGTTAAGATATTATTGTACATTATTTTTAACTAACGTAACGTTATTATTGTGCAAATCTGGCAACAATTACCAGAAGTACGAGTACAATTGCACGCTAAAATGAAATATCTTAAAGTAGTTTTTAAGTTACAGTTCGTCTGTTAAGACACTTTTGTGGCGGTCGGTTGGCTGACTGCCATCAACAGCAAGAGATGTTCAGTGGTCGTGTAATTGGCACCTGGCTAGTACGGTAACTAAGTATGTAGATCAAACCAACTTAATTAATTCATTAGAATGGACTTAGTCTAAACGCCGTTATGTTCTATCTAGTATGTGATTAAAGTATTCTTAATTGCAAAACTCATGTCCGTTAATATTGTTGCCGTCGTAAATCCCTAAGAGAATAATGAATGCAATTCATAAAATGCGACAAGATAGAATATGGAACTATTAATCTATACAGAGAAGAAAAAAATCATTAAAACATGTGGACAAACCGTCAATTATAGCTTTTCTTTACCCTTTTTAAAATTTTAGGCAAATCGAATGTTATACGTTTCAAATATTTGAATAAAATAGTTCTTAGACGTACTCAAAGGGTGAAAAAGTTGCTAATTTTTATAAAATATTTCATTAATTCGAAATTAAAATTCAGCTCTGTAAATCGTAGAATTATTTTTCAAAGTAATCTTCTTTACACACAAAATTAAATGTTTTTGTATTTGTTACGTTTGTATATTTATATACCTGTGGCTTTTTTCCAATAGGCATCTAAGCTGATGGTCCGATTATTATGAAAATTTAACAGTATATTTGTGGTATCACCGAGAAAGGAATCATAGACTACATAAGGTCTTGACTGAATAAAGGAGCATACAAATAAATATTTTCAACGACTCTATCTAGTGAACTATTAGAGGTAGACAGAAGGAATTTGGTACGTACAGGGTGTCCGTCGGGAAGGTATACTACTTTGTTTGTTTATAATTTTTGATTAAAAGAAACAGAATGGATCTTTACTTGATAAAAGTTTTATTTAATGTCGGCAATTATGTATGGAATACAATATCAGATAACTGTCCGCCTCTGTTAGCCTCACAAATGCTCATTTCAAATTTCTCATTACATTCTCACACATTTCACGCGGTATTTCATTAATTTCATCACGAATATTTTGTTTGAGTTGCTCAAGAGTTTCTGGTTTGTTTGCATAAACCCTGCTTTTCAGATATCCCCACAAAAAGAAGTCCGCAGCAGTCAAATCAGGCGACCGTGGAGACCAATTAACATCACCATTTGTTGTTGAAAAAGGTCTCGCAGTAATTCCATTGTAATCCTGGCTGTATGCGATGTGACCGTCTTGCTGATACCACATGTTAATCAAGCCTAAAGCATGCAGTTGTGGCGTTAAAAAGTCTTCAATAATATCACGATATCGCTCCCTATTAACAGTTGCCGTTACGCCGTTTTCAGTTGCAAAGAAATAAGGTCCAATAATTCCTCCTGGCCAAATTGCACACCAGACTGTCACTTTTAATGGATGCAAAACTGACTGATGAATAATTTGAGGGGTTTCCATTCCCCATAACCGACTATTCTGTTTATTCACATATCCATTCCAATGAAAATGTGCCTCGTCACTCCTTATGATTTTTGTCATAAAAATCGGGGTTGTCATGGGCGAGCTGTAACATCCTATTAGCATATGTACGGCGACGTAAATGGTCTTGTGGAAGAAGCTCTTTTTGTCAATTGAATCTTGAATGGAAACAACTGCAACTCCTTCTGCAAAATTATGGCGAAAGTTCTTCTTTGAAGACCACGGCGTCGAATTGAGGTTGATGGATTGTTTTGAACACTTTCCCGAGCAGCAGTAATGTTTTCAGCCGATCTTGCAGTACGTGCTCTATCAGCTATAAACTCTCTTTCTTCGAAATCATTTACTACACGATAAATAGTGTGTCTTGTTGGCACATTGTTTCTTCCAAAAATTTCACCTAACTTTCTCACTGTCACAGTAATCGATGATTGATTTTGATGAAATGTTTTAACGATTAAAACACGTTGGCTTATCGAATATTTTTCCATAATAAATTTGCCACGTCTCTATTTCACGACTGCCAAATATGAACTGTCAGGACTAATGTTTACTAAAATTGCGGCAAAACAAAGTAGTGTACTTTTCCGACGGACACCCTGTATATAATATAAAGTATTAATGTTTTGCCATTTTTAGTCTGTAATGAAATTTTGTTCCATAGACTTAAATAAATGAAATAAAATGAAATTTTAATCGAAAATTATCTTATGTTGCATCATCTTATGAAAAATTAAATGTTCAAATATGCAATTTGATACATATGCTACTGATTTAGAAAGAAGTATATCCAAACTAAAAGTAGGCGGTGCCACACCTACGTTTGATGGCAGTTGGGATCGAAATTCATAAAATTCTAATAATGCTAAATTAACGACCAAACCAAATTACACCCGGAAAAGATTCAGTTATTGACAATTCAGTCCAGATTCTATTTTAGGTAGGAAGTTGAATTACGGTGGTTCCTTACAATTTTTTATTTAAGTTGAAATGACTCATTTTGATATCTACCACAAAGCTGAGTTAAGTCCTCATAAAGATAAATGTTTTCATACTGAACAGATTCTGTTCAATTATGGCCTCGATCTGACTACGTCAATAAGATATTTCTATTCGAAATTTCAGAATTCTAGCTAAAGCGGTGAAAGTACAAGCGGTGCTTTCAGCAGACGTACCAATGGACGGACTGGCGTCCGTCAACAACAAACAAACAAACAATTCAAAGAAGATTCAGAGCGAGTTGAAGATAACCTGCGCCTATGACTTAAATTTTTGTTTTGTGCTTCACATATAATTATATGATTATAAATACACTATTGGACCACAAGACTAAGACCAGTTCTTTTTCGCGATAAAACGCACTTGTTTCTTTCAATCCAAGCCAATGTTTCTTTCAATCCTCAAAGTTAGATGGTGCCAAATTAGGCAAATACGGTGGCTGGAGTGATGTTACATGAATTTTTGTCGATAAATTTACAAAGAACCAATGCAGAAACAAGGCGTGTTTAACTAATCTGGCTATACTGTAAAACAGTCAATACTGATACTACAACTTCACAATTATTAATTTGACAGAAGCCCACATTCATTCCAAATCTCCATAATAGTTGCATTTAAGCATTTCTGGGAGATCGTGTGTTACTGATTTAAGCTATTTTCGCTTTGTGTGTGATGAATATTTGGTTGGAAAAAAAGATATGCAATATCAGAATATTTGTTAACGGTTTTTCGTAAAATTTCATATGTTAAAATCAAAGAAGGCATATTTGTTGGACCTCAGATTAGGAAGCTATAGAATGATGACAATTTTTCATAATGTTTATTGGAGAAAGAATATGCAGCCTGGAAATCTTTCAAGAACATCGTGAACAGTTTTCTTGAAAACTACAGACAAATTGTTGTCTGAATTACTGAAAAATTATCACGAATTAGGTGCACGAATGTCACTCAAAACGCATTTTCTTCATTCGCATTTAGATCTTTTTCCACAAAATCTATGCGCGATGAGCGACGAGCAAGGGGACCGTGCTCATGAAGATTTTATGAAAATTAAAAGAAATTATCAAGGATTTTGGGACAAAAGCATGCTGGGGAAACTATTGCTGGACTCTAATACGTAAATACAAACGATGTTCAAATAACGCCATTCACTTTTGAAAATTCATTGATTTATAAATAAACTAATGATTTTTTATGTAAAAACGAATAAAAACATGCTTTTATGTATCTCGAAAGCCTGATGTGATAGAGAAAACCCAATTACATATTAGAATTCAGTCCACCAAATTATCCTAGGAAAGATATTTGGTTGCTCCAGTCCAAAACCTTGTTGGCTAGTGTTATCTTATGAATTTTTGTTTTTGGTTTGATTTAGTAATATGTTTACCAATCTATTTAAATGAATTCAATTTAGTATAGCATTACCATTGCAAAGTGAATTTTAGTGAGCAACAAATTTCAATGCAGATTTAAATGGGTTTGTTAAAAAGAGTTTCCTTAATTTTCACAATTTTTTGCTTAGTACTACCAGTAAATAATTTTGAAAGCAATTGGCATAATCAATATGTTTTCATTAATACGTAAGAAATAAATATATGGGCTGTAAAGCCCAAGATATTTCGAATAAGGATCAGAGTTACTGGACTTTGAAATGTATAAAATTATGTGTGCACCAAAATTTACTGAAAAGCTTCACTTCCAAATACATCCAATACATACAACCATTTTCAAGCCAGAAAAATTGTTCGGAACGAAAAGTTTTCGACAATAAACCTAGAGGGTGGCGTAGAAAGTGGAGGCAAAGACGCCAATGAAATGAACATTTATTTTTAAATCGAACTGATGATGGGCCCATATATTTTCCGGAGTATTTTCCTCCCGAGAACTGCCAGTACTTATTTATCCGCTTGCGTCATAACCCAGAATTCTGTGCCATATAACAAAACGGGTAGAATCAACGTCTGGTACAGTCGGATTTTTGTTTGTCCAGAGAGGGCTTTATTATCGAATAGCTTGCTTAGCCCATAGTAACATCTGTTAGCAAGCAATACTCTCCTCTTTATCTCCATGCTGACATCATTCGTTTACAGCGGAACCGGGTTAGATGAAATCTTCCACCACTTCAAAATTATAGCTGTCAACGTTTACATAGCGTCCCAAACGAGTATACTCTTTGATCGTTGAAACCAATAACTTTGCTTTGTCCTCGTTTACAACCAGACCCATTTTCGCTGCTTTTTTTCGATGCTTGAGAAGGTTGCAGTAACATCTCGTAGTCGTCTATGTCGTCTGCGTATGAGTAACATGTGGCTTTTATTAAAGATGGTACCAGTTGTGTTAATTGCAGCTTTTCTCGTTATCATCTTCTACAGTATTTTGAAGAGGTCGCACGATAGACTGTCGGACTGCCTAAATCCTCGTTTGGTGTAAAAGGCTGGAGAACAAGCTGAGGAACAAGCTATTTATTATGTGCAGCTGAGAAACCAGACGCCATGTTCGAACGAATTAAGCAAGTTATGGTGGTTCATCGTAAATTATAAACGAGATTATTATTTCTGCCATTAGTATTCCACAAAACTATTCGATATTCGATTTCATAACAAGAAACTACAATTGTCTGCCTAAAAACTCATCTGCAACGAAGATTTGACCCCCAACAGAATGTTTGTTTGTGGAATTGTAACTCCGCTACTCAATCATGGCAAACGACAGTTTGCAAAATTACAATCGCTAAATGTTATAACAATAAAATTGCCAAACAATGCGAAACAAAAGAATCAAATGAACAAATTGTGAAAATTTAAGGAGACCAATAATGAAAACACATGTATGCACATGCATATGTGTGCAACCATTATTTCAGAAGCAGGAATAAAAGGCGCAGAGGCGACTGAGGAGGCCATCTCAAAACACAATTCATATTTGGCGCTATAAATTATTTCACTTTTACCCTCTGAAATCAGTTATGGTCGCATTCAGTCTGTCTGGTCGGTCGTCTGGCCTGGTTATATTTGATCTGGTTTAGACTAATCAAACATTGCGTACGGGGATGGATGTTTTGCATGTGAGTGTTTTGAATGAACGAATATGAATGTAAGCAAGCGAGTCTGCCTCTTGGCCGGCATTTTTTTTTTTTTGTCGTGGTGATTTCAATGAGCTCTGGTTTTGTCCGATTCTTTAAGAACCGAAATGTGTTTTTGTCCATTTGATATATTTTGTTTGTGGGGTTCTTTTGTTGTCGTTAAAGGGGGCGCTTCTTTTCCGTTTTTCATAAATTTAAATTATTAATTTTTTGGTTGTTATTCACAAATGCATGTTGTGGATGAATGGATGATGATTATTGGATGGTTGCTGTGTGTTGTGAATGGAGGAATGGACGGACGCACGGACGGTGGCGGCGGTGATGATGTCGATTGTGCCACTATAAACAGCCGCAACGCCATCAGGCCTCCATTATCAACCACAATTTGTGGATACTACACACATTTGACTATGGCGACGATGATGATTGTGTCGTTTTTTGGATTTCTAATTTCACTGTTGGCCTTTTTTCTTTAGTCTTCATTCAGTATTAGTATATAAGAAAGCAATTTGGGGGATTTATTAACGTTTTTGGTTGTGTATTATCTTAAATTTGAAATGGACAAAAAAGCGGCCTAAGATCAAATACCAAAAACACAAAAACCTTGAACGGAAATTGGAAAATTATAATCGAAATTTTGTATAATTTTTTCACGCTCACCCTGTCTCCTCTTTTTTTTTTTTGTATCACAAAAGAAGTCTTTGTTGCGTCTTTTTGTTGTGAGACCATAATGAGTGCGTTTAATAATTATTTTTGATTGTGTGGTTTACAGGAAGCACCTATTTCTTTTCAAATACATCGGTTTTTGTTACCGGTGATCGGAGGGGTCATTATATAATTTGCATTTGAAATTGTTAAAATGTCTGGGTCTGATGTTCGTTACCGTTTTTTTGGCGTTACTTTTATTTCTGTCAGGGCTATTAGTTTTTTTTCCTATAAACATTTAATTATATATAACAAATCACCAAAATCGATATATTACGGTTTTTTTTCGGGAAGGGCAAACACAAACTTATTGTGATATAATAAATTCGTAGGCTCTGTTTTTCGTATTGAAAGTGTAACAAAGTCTTTATATCCGGCACGCACAATTCGCAATAGTCGATGTTTTGGCTTTTTTTTAGTTTTTTTGGAAAATTAAATTTTAAGCTTAGTGAAAGTATTTATGAGTGTAGGGGAACGTGATAAAATCAATTCAAGGTTTGCAGTAATAGCACGCAGATGTTTAGAAAATGTTAATTTTAGCATATCATTCAAAATAAATACACAAAATACAAAATAACTGCTGAATATTCAATCTAATTAGATAAGTAAATCTGTGCTAAAATTGCAGTCATGTCAGTGCATTTCGTATTTGCTCGTTTTAATTAGCATCATATTCTGACAGATTTTAATGTTCATCAGCTGAGGACAATAATTATACTCGATAAATCAAGTGGGGACGAGTTGTAAAAACAGTAAAATTAAAAATATTCTTCTTCTTCGGTGGCGACTGGAATAGACATACTTATCTATTATACGCCGCCCGTAGAAAATAATTCCAAGCGCTACAATCTTCTGCGCATCTCCTTCAATTCGTCACACCACGCCTCGATAGTATTTTAAAAGCCTGGTCCTTCCAACGGAGTTTTGGTCGCCTTCTTCTGCGCTGTCTATCAAGTTCGTTGTCGAAAACTTTCCTTGCCGAAGCATTTGAGTCCATCCGCACAATATGATCCAGCCAACGCAAACGCTGTATATTAATGCGTTTGACCACGTCGATGTCGGCATATAGTTCATACAGCTCATTGTTCATGCGACGCCGATACTCTCCGTTAACGATGATGGGTTCATATATTTTCCGGAGTATGCCAGTACTGTTTTATCCGCTTGCGTCATAACCCAGAATTCTGCGCCATATAACAAAACGGGTAGAACCAATGTCTGGTACAGTCGGATTTTTGTTTGTAGAGGGAGAGGTCTTTATCATTGAATCGCTTGCTTAGCCCATAGTAACATCTATTAGCAAGCAATACTCTCCTCTATATCCCTTTGCTGACTGATCATTCCTTTTGTTTACAGCGGAACCTAGGTAGATAAATTCTTCCAACACCTCAAAATTATAGTTGTCAACGTTCACACAGCATCCTAAACGAGCAGTCTCTTTCTTCTTTGAAACCAATATTTTGTCCTCGTTTACCTCCAGACCCATTTTCGCTGCTTCCTTCTCAATGCCTAAGAAGGCTGCAGCAACATCTCGCAGTTTTCGGCCAATAATGCCGCATTTTTTCGAAAACTACCCCAAAATTATCCACTGATGCAACCAATCCAGAGGCGGTCATTTAAATGACATTGTATTTCGTATGGAAAGTTCCATTCCAAAATCCAAAATTTCATGAAAATCATACCTTTATACGTGTTTTAGTTAACTTCACTTTTAAAACCGAAAAATAGATAACCCTATATATAGCATATTACAAAGACTGCTATTTTAAAAGAGTTAGAAGAAGAATTTAATACTTTGCTAAAAAAAAGTTTACTGTTGGTTCGCCTCACCAAGCATTTTAAGATATTAAACTATGAATCTTATTTCCTATCACAAATTTCGTCCAGTTGGCATTTTTGTAGAATAAAGTTTACAAAAATCCTCACACAGGATATTTCATTGCCGTAGACATCTCATAAACTATATTTATATTGCTCGCGCAAGTACCAGTCCAAAAACTCTCTCAATTGAACAATTATTCGAGAGGATATAGGAATGGTTAAAGCTTCGTTTTCTAATGCGCAACATATGGATGAAGTTCACTTTCGAAAGAAATATAAATTTTTGAAGTGTTTTTCAATTATCACGATCACAATCAATCAATCAATTATCACAATCAGAGCCGTGCCATAAAAGGTAGTATCAGCTGGGATAGTTCCTTTTAAGTTTATATCAATGCTCACTGTATATTAGTTTTAGCTAAGGAATAAATGGTACAATAGTTAAAAAAAAATCCAAAATGCATTTCAGTGGTAAAATAGTTAAAGAAAGCAATCTAAAACTCCATGTTTTTATATAAAGGATATTTATCAGCCTTTAATAGACGTGCGAATGGACGAGTTTACTAAGGGAGATATTTAGATAAGTATAGATCCCTAAGACAATCAAGAATATATATACTATATAGGGATTCTCATACAAATACGTTTAGATATTTGAAACGGAATGTCTAATTTAGTATACCCTCCAACTCACTGCGTTGTGCACAAAAAATCTAGGAATGTAGTCAACATACCAGGCTTTTGCGTGTTGAAATACGAGTGAAGTAGACAAATTTTGCACCATAATATTTAATTAAAAATCGTTGGACTTAGTCTGGTGGGAAACTTCCAAAGGTGGTCAAATAGATAAGAGAAATTTAAGCTCTCATTTAATGTATCTAATACTGAGTGCCATTCCCATCACTTTCAATGAATTACGGCCATATCTTAGACATTTCCCAGTGCGCTAAAGTTTTGCACAAACAATTTTGTATTCATTGGCAGAATATCTTTATTAGTTTTGGATGAGAGTTGCTCATTTTATGACGGCAAAGCTACACCGTCTTTAGGGCTAAACTACTATGTGCTTACTACGAAGAGGACAAACCACAAATACGTCATTTGAACACATAAATCACATTCCCATTTCCTCACAATCGAATTTAAAATCTTCAAAATTAATAATTTAATTCAATTAAATTGTTATCTTTTAGAAACTTTAGAATTCCTCACCAAACCGCAACGAGACGCAGCAACGAACTTAAACGATGCGTCCGTCACTTGAACAAATTGACTTTATCAGATTAAAGCACTTAAAGTGAATTAAAGAACAATTTGAAACGATTATTGTACAATTTAAAGTCAATCTAGACTAAAAAAAGCGAATGACTCAATCATTGACAAAAACGAAATTAACCATTTCAAGAGGCATTCCTTTCACATTATGGTGGCATCATCAATGGGGGCGTTTATAGATATATTCCCATTGACATCTGAGGTATTTGGAAGCAGAGGCACGTGGAGACAGTGAGTTTTAGGTAAATCGGAAAATTCACTTGAACGGTGACTTGAAATTTAATGTTTTTCTAGTCTACTTTTTGTTTTGTCGGTTGGCTGTTTATATTATCATTAGCCATTAAACAAAGGAAATCTATAAAATAAAATATGTTTCGTCAATGTTTTTGTTTTCACAATCCGTTTGCTTGAAATTCGCTGGAAGAGAGAACCAATATTGTCCATCTGTGTGTTTTCCCTTTAATGGGGTGTTTTCTACTGGAACAATTTCGTCGATGTTTTATGATTTAATGTTGCGTCAACAACAACACTTCGATTTTCAGCTCCTTTAACCCCCTCCAACATTATGTTGCTTTATTGTACCAAACAGTTTTTCTTCAACATTCTGTCTGCCGGTTTTCTATTCAATGAAAACGAACTGAAATTCCTGGAAGTCATCGTAAAGTGTTGCCTGATGCTGATGCTGATGCAGATATTGATGACGATGATGTTTCCGATGCTGGCTAAACATGCTGATAATCATGTTTGTCGATCGGTCGGTCATACATCGCACATCATGCGCTGCATTGCTGCTGCATTGATCTCCCCAAATGTCCCACAAGAGTTTATGTTGCATGCCTCATGCCATTGCGCCCGAACATGTTGCAATATTAACGGGCTACAGCATAATGTGAGTGCTTCAATTGTTTTCAACAAGATTATTTCGCGCTAAATGAGCAGCGTTCCATAGTTTGAGCAAAGACAAGAAACACGCACCCTGCCACAAATGAAATCATAGCCACATGTCAATATTAGTTTATACTTTATGGATAAAATTTTTAATTGTTGCATTTTATTCGTAAGCCAAACTGTGGATTGCAAGCACTGTGAAAGGAAGAAATCAAAATTTAGCTACGCTCACCGATCTCCAAAGTAGGTGACAGATTTAAACGACAACCTATATAATATTAAGTGTTTTGTTAATGAATTTACGAATATGATTTTCAAAAACTGTCAACAGCTATTTGATATTCTCTACTTTACTGTGCCAAAATCCATTGTAAGCCACATCAGTATATGCCTAATACATTCTGTCGGGATAATACCGGGAATTGACTATTAAAAACAAAACAGTGGTTATTCATTCGATTTTATTGTAGCCTTCGAACTAGACGCCTTCCGAAATAAAACATTTATGTCAGCAAATCATTCCATCATCAAAATATTTGTGAAACGCATTTTCCAAAAAATATTTCAGTGCTTGCAGTGAATTCGCTCTTATGCCTTCTATCGACGACTGAAAACAAAAGCCTCGAAGTGGAGATTTGGGTTTTAGAAACATGAAGAAGCCTGTCACACCGATATTAGGCAAATATGGTGGTTGTTTGAGAATATATTTTTAAACTCTTGCTCAGAAATTGTGAGATGGTGCACCACTATAGTTGGTACAAGATCCATAAATTGTTTTCATAAATCTGAGCTCTTTTTTTGACAAATTTACTCTCCTAAACGATGCCTAACGCCCACGTAAAATTATCTATTTGCTGTCGGTCATTTTAGCAAGAACTCCGAGCGCTTAACAGCGCGAAAATCAAAGAAAATTGTCAACATAACCTTGGCAGTTAATTGACTTTTAAAGTGTTTTGTAGTTTTGGCTTAAGCTCAGTCGGCAGGCGCCATTTCGAAGTTTGTCGACTAAGTTGCAAGTCAAAGTTGCAAATTCGTGTTTCTCCAATAGTTGTAATGAGTGTTATGGACGCGACTGAGTTTTTGACGAAAATTCGGAATATCTCTTTCTCTCTTCTTCTGCCACATTTAGGCCGCTTTTGAATGCACTGTACCACTCTTATGTACTCGCTTTCGATAAAGTCGATTCATCGTAAGCCTTCTGTTACATTTTCGGTGATTTGGCACACAAAATGTTATTTTAAACACAAAATGTTATTTTCCACAGAAAATTCGAGATAAATTCTTTGTTTGATATTTCAATCCATTATAAAAATCGCAAACCACTCACTTGAAATGTACGAAACAAACCACTTTATCGATGTTAAGTTCAGTTGAAGACGTTGACGGCCGACCATAGCGAGGCTAATCTTCCACAACATCTTGACAGCTTTTGAATGCACTGTACCACTCATATGCAACTGCTTTTGATAAAGTCGATTTACCGTAAGACTCGTATTACATTTTCAGCAACTCGGCACAGAAAATTTCATTTGCCATAGAAAATTTGAGACAAATTCTATATTCGATAATTCAATCCATTGTAAAAATCGCCAAACACACTTGAAATAAACGGAGCAAATAACTTTAGCTAAACCAATCTTCCATCACATGTTGACAGCTTTTGAATGCACTGTACCACTCATATGCACCTGCTTTTGGTAAAGTCGACTCTTATTACATTTTCAGCAATTCGGCACAGAAAATGTCATTTGCCATAGAGAATTCGAGACAAATTCTTTATTTGATAATTCAATCCACACTTAAAATAAACCGAGCAAATAACTTAAGCTCAACCAATCTTCCACCACATGTTGACAGTTTTTGAATACACTGTACCACTCATATGCGCCTGATTTTGATGAAGTCGATTCACCGCAAGCGACACATAATATTCGTATTTCATTTGCCATAAAAAAATTATAGACAAATTTTTCGTTCGATACTTCAATCCATTGTAAATATCCAAAAATGCACTTCAGATGAACGGATCAAATCAAGCACTGTAAGCAAATAAATAAAAAAAACGGGTCGTGCTCAAACTCCACATCAGTATAAAGGACTGTTGTGCTAACTCAGCGCCGAAAAGAGCTGATCTTTACAAGTTTCTTCGCAATGACCGGCATCAACTGTTCAATAATTCCAATCTGTCTGTGCCAAAATACACTGTGCGGGAAGCTATGGCATCATATGCGTAACATAAATTATCTGTAAGGTGTTTCTACTTAAGTTTCCTTCCCCAATTATGATGTTCATGTTATTTCAAATCTTGCATAAAATACAACCCATGCCAATAGAATATGTATGCCCCTGTGATTTAGTTGTTTTTAACAGTAGTTTTGCTGCAGAAACTTTTGTCTTAACCAGTAGCACTCTTATTGAGTTTATCAGCAGAGTGATAAAAAAACTGAGATCATTATTCATGGCTCATTAAGCGCAAAAGACATGTGATAAATAAACGAAATTTTCTCTTAAAATGCTATAAAATGTATTTGTGCATTTAACGTTATAAGCTTGAACTTTTCGCATAATTATGCAAGGCAATTTATATCACTTATTATAAGTTGGCATATCTAGCAATGACTCGCATCATAATACGTTGCAGTTTGCGTTGCGGCCTGTAAGTGCCAAAATAGGGACAAGTTGGTCCAGAAAAAAAAATATTGTTCATATAATGATCAAATTCTAACTGTGGAGAAGTGCGTAATAACGGAAACGAGGCATTTCAAATCATTTATATTTGTAAGGTAACTCATTATTATGGGCGTGGTTATTGGATACTACAAGAACACGATTTTCAATTGAAAAAATATGACAGCTTGATACATCATGTGAAAGAAGAACATTGCCCACGATCATGTGGATTGTTTCTTTCCGATACGAATATATTGTTATTCATTAGTTAGAAGCGAAAGGGAGAGAGGGAGAAGAGAAGAGCAAAAAAAAAAAATTGTAGATGCAGAAATGAACCACCCCAAGTCGTACACTTCTTAATGATAGTGTTCTAATTTAGGTTCAAAAATATCGAAAGTTGACTCAGAATAATTCGGCAATCAATATTGGTCTATTAGCTAAGGAGCGCTATAGATTCCTATCTCCCGAAGGGATAAAAGTATATCTGTGGTCACAACCCGTAACAGCCTAACTCGAGTTAGGACACAATTGAGTTATTAGCACCATCGTATTCAGCGTATCTAAATTTATTTGCTCTAAATTTTTCATGTTTGTATCTCTTCTAGGAAGGCAATTAATCCTAAAAAAACCTAATAGCTTAAGTTATTTTTCTAATTGACTGTTTTGGCATAACTTCCTGAGTCAATTTAGGATTACAACAAATATAAGCATTATTTTTTCATCATTGCCTAAATCAACTTAAGTCGTTAATCCAAAAAAATAAAGAAACAATTTTATTTTCCTAACTTGAGTTAAGCTCTTATTCCGAATTACAATTTCGTTTTTTGATAAACATAAATTGAGTTAAGGTCTTTCTCCAAACTTAAAGTTTTTTTATTTAATCTGGAATAATAGCCTAACTCAACTTGAACTTTTTGACTTTATTTCGTTCAACAATTCATAAGAGCCTAAGTGTCTTTTTCGATAATATCTTTTGACTGTGAGAATAAACAACTATATTTTGTTAACAACTAAGTAAGGAAATTCGTTTCCTTGGAATCTGTAGCAAAGTTTTCCAAAAAACACCTTCTTCTGATTTTCAGTGAAGATTCAAAACTTTAAACTCCTGTACTGAAAATATTGAAAAACAGACTTAGGCTGTTGTGGGTTGTGACCACAGATATATCATTGGTATGACAAAAATGGGACATCCAGAAGAAAGCGTTTAAAGGACCAAACAATTTTTAACCATATGTTTTTTATAACCGGTGAACGGTGTCCTTTTGGCTGCCTGTCGTAGAAACTTCTTAAAACTAGACACAGCCTAATGTTATGCCAGATTGTAGCCGGGGATTGTAAATTACCTACGTCGCCCCACACAATCCGGTGCCTTTCATACAAATTGGCCGGTTTTCCGAAATTCAATTTGTACTCTACAACTGCTCATTCGTAGTTACTTCGGTAAGTTGAATTTTAGTTCATTGTATTGGCTTGGCAGAATTTGAAGAAAAAAAAATTACCTACTAATCAAGCCTCTTCTAGTACTTCCCATACAAATTACCAATTTAACACCTTTATTTTCAGCTTCAGATCTTTGAAGGAATTGTACTGAATTCAGCCAAGAATGATATAAAGAGATTACGCATTGCGCAGGTCCGTTATTCTTGAGAAATGTAAACAAAGAAGGGAATGACGTCACTCGGCTAGACAGAACGTTAAACAACAGTGAATTTAAGTGAAAAAGTGATAATAATTTGAATTAATTGTTAAAAAAAATTATTCTTTAGGTCCCGTATATATTTTACAATACGTGAATTAAATGAAAATATTAAAAACACGGCCTACCAAAAACGACGAAAAATAAACAAAATTATAAAATGAATAAAAAGCTTCTTCGTGTCTTTTACACAAAGCATATTGTTTAAATAATTTAGATTTATTTCAGAAAAATGTATATCAGCATAATTTGTCTCTATAATCTTACATTCATATACCTACATATTCTAAACCAAAAGCACACAAAGCCGAGTGACGTCATCTGCGCAGAACTAAATATTTTTGTTTCTCATTTGCGTTACCTTATATTCTAATACCATGGAATTCAGCTACATTTTGAGTGAATTGTGGGATTGTTGAAGTTCGTTCTAAGGACGAATATTAAAATGCAGGACATAATTGTAGCCTTTCTGGTACTTCCCATACAGATTGCACGATTTTCCGAAATTCAGATTTTTCTTTATGATTTCTAACTAGGATGTTGCAGCGGTGTAGATTTTTGCCCGTTGTATTAATTTATAATTTTCTGAAAACTTGGGAAAACTCAATCATGTATTCGCGCCCATTCCACTACTTGCCTTAAAAATGACCGATTTTATCCATATGTTTTTAGCTTTCTATCTTTCAAGCGATTGTACTGCATTCAAACAAATTTAGCACACATCATGTGTTTGGTAAACTAAATTTTGAGAATGAAAATGGAGAGCATTGTCGCACACCTTCTGGTATTTCGAATAAAAATTGACCGAATAATCGAAACTTAAATTTTCCGATGTGATCCCTAACTTGTAACTGGAATTATTTATGCATTTGCCAAATGTATTGCATTATAATGATTGATAAAATTTAGAAAACAGACCGGATAACAACACCTTCTTTGGTGACTTCAATTTACGAGGGCGGTCCCAAAGCTATAGATAGTGCCAGTAGTTTCAAAACAATTATTTTAGTGAAAAGTGGCAACCTTATAAAAGAGATGTTTTGAGTTTCAAGGCGCCACGTTGTTTAATATTTTTCTTTGAGCAGTCAAAAATAAACAATCACAGTGAATTTGTGAACATGGGAAGGTCTCAGTCGAACCAATATTAAAGCCGAGCTATATTAGACTTTGGGAGACTGTAAAATATTGGGCAGCAGAGTTTAAACGAGGCCGTACGGGCTGCCAAGACGATCACCGTAGTGGTCGCCCAATTGAGGTGTCAACGTCAAACACAATCAAGAAAATCCACAAAATGGTATTTGATGATTGTCGGCTAAAGTGCATGAGCTAGCTGAAATAATAGACATTTGAAAAAGTGCTACACATCGTATATTGATCGAAGATGTGAAGATGAGAAAGTTGTGCGCAAGATGGATGCCGCGCTTGCTTTCAATAGATCAAACACGACGTCGTGATGATGTTACAGTAGAGTGCTTTGTAACCATGGATGAGGTTTAGATCCAGCACTTTACACCAGAGACAAAGGAACAGTCAAAGCAGTGGGCTGGAATGGGAGAATCTCGTCCATAGAAGGCGAAGATGGTTCCATCTGTAGGCAAGGTCATGGCGTCTGTTTTTTTGGGATGCGTATGGGATTATTTATTGTTTATTATTATTGATTTTCTTCAGAAAGGTAAAACGGCATCAACGACGATTATTATGCTAATTTATGCGAATATTATGGGAATAGGCCGCATTTGGCGAAAAAGAATGCGTTGTTTCATCAAGATAATGTTCCAGTTCACACATTCACTATTGTGTTGGCCATTAATTGACTAAAATTCGAATTGCTTCATCACGAACCTTATTCGCCAGATTTAGTTCCCTGTGACTATTTTCTATTTCCAAACTTGAAAAGATGGTTCGGCGGTAAAAGATTTGCCAGCAATGAAGAGGTGGAGTATGCGGTCAATTGCTATTAAGGAGTTTGACAGTTCTTACTATAAATAGGGTATAGAAGTAATTGAATATTGGTAGAAAAAGTGTATCGAACTAAAAGGAGATTATGCTGAAAAAAAGAGAAAATTTTTCCCAAAATTTGTGTGACTTCTTGGGACTGCTCTCGTAATTTACCTAATTTAGTCCATATAGTCTTAGATTCACATGTGTATTTAATTACATTACATTAAAGTACTGGCACCAGGCAAGTAAACTTGGGTCATTCTTCACAGGATGATCTGGGAAAAATCTGCGGTTCCTCTCTAATTTCTAAGATGAGGATCTCAAAAAGCTGTAATTTAACTTTTTCATTGTGCTTTAATTTAGTATATTTGTTGATAAGAACCGAGCGAGTTACCAATTCCCTACTGGCACCCCCTTACACTTTTGCACCAACGCAAAAGGACTTTGGGAGAAGATATATGAATGTCAATCCACCTGAATGATACTTCTGTACCGGTTCATAAAGCATTTTTGGGCCACTTTTTTATTTTGAATGAAATAAAACGACCGAAATAAGGCAACAGAAATCAAAGTATGAACATTAGCTTAAAACCAAGCAAGTTAGGACGCTCTATTCTGGTCCAAATTTCAAACGAAGATTCACCAAAATGTATGTGGAATATTTGTGGGTGATCTTCAATACATTTTGTTCTTGATTCGTTTGACTTTGGGTGATGTTTCGTATTCTCCATGGGAGCAGAATTTCCTGCTGTCCATTTATCTATGGAATTGCGCTATTGCAAAATGTGCGCTATTACATTAATAAAAGAATGCACTTGCATTTTTGTTTTCGTCCTTTAGCTATGTGCACATTGTAATTTTAGTACATCACATCGAGCTGTTGCAGCATCAGCGATCGATGAGTTCCTCATTTATGACAAACAGCTCATTATATTCGGTACACAAATTATTGAAAATCGTACAAAGAATCTCGGGCTTTTTCTTTTTTCTATAGCCTCCAGTTGAAGTTAGATCTGAAGCTGCTGATGTGTGGGGGACATTAAATTACAGAGTATTCGAAAAGTATACGCAGCAGTGGTGCACAATAACACGAGTGCAGCAGCACCAACGACAACAACACATAATACACCATTGGGTACTTGCAACATACAGTGTTTGGCTGTTGACCGTGATATCCACCACCAACAACACATATTAACTATGATGACAGTGAGACCAGAGTAGACATTAAGATCAACCACAAAATAACATCAGCATCGGGAGGAACTATGCGAAATTTCTGTGAAAATTGCTTTCAAATTGTTGCCGCTGCCGCTGCCGCCGCCGCCATATTCATGCCACCATTGGTCTCGTCCCCATAATGTGACTTCTATATAATGCCATAGCAGCAGGAGCAACAAACAGAATCATGGGTGTAGTGATGTCGCAGATGAAAAATAAATTCTCGATACTCGTACGCGACTGATGTTGGGCAAATGTAGCCTTTATTTTCGATACGTTTTGCTGTTTTCTTGCCTTCAGGCCTATAATTAAGATAGTCAGTCTCCGTGAAACCAATTTTCTGTCCTTTAAATAAGAAAAGTGCTCGCAGGTCCAGTAGTGTACTAGAGATGAGGATGCTGCTATTACTGGCTGACGCTGACGACAATGATGCTGATGCTGATGCTGATGATGATGATGATGGTGGTGGTGGCGTTGGTGAGTGAATCACTTCTTAATTTTTGGTTGTTTTGTGTGATTTGAGCCCACGGTCTTTAAGCCAGACGAGGAGGGCGCATAAAGATCATCTCGTAGTTTAATACGTTTGCTACACATGTCCTTCTGTATCAACCAAACACGTCTCTTTGCAAAACACAACAACAACAACAACGTGTATGATTACTGCAATTCACCCGGTGATTTCGTTTCGATTGACGGTGACGATGTTGCTGGTCATGGCCCCAGTGGTAATGGTGGTAATGTTGGCGGTGGGGCTGCGTTGTCGTCTGCAACAGAGATGATCCTTTCAAAGATTTTGTGAAATATTTGTTGAACAACAACAGCAACAATAACAACAGCAACAACACACAAGAGGGCCTATTTTTTTTTTTTTTTTTTTTTTTTTTTGTAGGGCTGTCTGTTTCTCCGGCATTTTTATTTTGTCTTTTGTTGCCCGAATTGGGCTTTTGTTGGCTAACAGGGGGGAAACAACAAAATCATTCGCTTTGATTCGTCTGAACTGTGTGACACATGGGAGGTACCAATTTTAATGGAATTTCTTTTAGATTGGAGGGTCATTTATTTTATTTCCCTCGAATCGTTATATATGTATGTTTACTTGTCGTACATTTATTTGAGCTTGTGTGAGAGGGAATTTTATAATGTCGTCGTATGTTATTTTTAAAAGGTTTAATGATATTGCAAGTTTTTGAAATTTTGTCTGTTTTTTTTTTTTTTTTTGATTTTCTTCTTGTTATTTATGTGAACGGAAACTAATACTTAAAGGTAATTATGTTAAGATGCTGAGCGTGGAATAAAATTAAATTCTAAAGACTTGATGAATGCGGCAAATGATTTATTTTATGTGACATCCTTCATATACTCGTAGTTAGCATTAATATTAGCAAGTGATATCATTGCAGAAAAAAATTTACTTACAAAAATCAATTATTTTTTACGCAAAAAAGTACATTTCAAAACAAAATTGTAGATCGAACAGTGTACGATAACAGCGCAATGGCAGAGGAGGTCAATCCATCAAGATATTTTAGACCATCTCACAGGTTCCTGTAGTGTTTAAATTTAATCCAAAATTCTGTACTTAAGGCAGAATGTAGTTCGAATATATAAACATTCATTTACTTATTTACCCAGAATTCTATTATACTTGGAATACATTATTATTTCATGTATATAAATATCTATTACATCTGCATTATACGCCGAATGTAGAAAGGAATGCTTCCATAATCTGCACTCCATTTCCTATTTATCACATTAAGTTCTTCAAAAGCTTGACGTCTTCTTGTGATTCACCCATCGATGTCGCTGTCCAAGGTTTTCTATCGTCCATTCGTTGCGTATGAGTTAGCCTATGCAGTTGCCATATTCTGGTGCGCTTAACCAAATCGCTGTCATTGTACAGCTCATGTTTCATACGACACCGAAACTTTCCGTTACGGATTATGCAATAAAATATTTCACATCGCACTTTTCTCTTGAAAACGTCCACAATTGATACATCCTCATTTTTGTCATCGCCTAAAACTGTGGTATGCAACTGTGATATATATGATAGTTACGAGGGCGGTCCCAAAACTAGCCGACCTAACAAAGAAGACACAAAAAGTTGGGAAACATTTTCCTTGTTTTTCCACATAATCTCCTTTTAGCTCGATACACTTTTTTTCGCTTCTATACACATTTATAACCTATTTATAGTAAGAACTATAAAATTCCTTAAAATGACCATCAACCGCACACTTCACCTCTTCATTGTTCGGAAATATTTTACCATCGAGCTATTTTTTCAAGTTTGGAAATGGAAAATAGTCTGAGGGGACTAAATCTGGCGAATAAGATGTGCGATAAACCAATTGGAACTTTAATTCATTAATTTTTGTCATCGCAATAGAGGATGTGTGAACTGGAGTATTATCCAGATGAAATAACACTTTCTTTTTCATCAAATGCGGTCTCTTTCCACAATTTCATCACCTAAAGGCCGCAATAAATTAGCACAATATTCACCGTTGATGCCGTTTTTTCTTCTTGAAGATGTTCAATAAAAATAATCCCATAAGCATCCCAAAAAAGCAGACGCCATGGCCTTGGCTGCAGAAGAAATACTGGATGGAATACTGGAGATGGAAAGGTCTTCGCCATCTTAGGACACGATTCTCCCATTTCAGTCTACTTCTTTGACTGCTGTTTTGTCTCAGGTGTGAAGTGATGGACCCATGTCTCCTCATCCATGGCTACAAATCGACGCAAAAATTTGGCTGAAACATCGCCAAACACTCTATTGAAATATCAACACGACTTTGTGGTTGCTCTATTGAAAACAAGTGCGGCACCCATCTTGCGTACAGCTCTTTCATCTTCAAATCATCGGTCAATATACGATGTATAGCACTTTTTCAAATGCCTAGTATTTCAGCTAGCTTACGCAGCTTTAGCCGACAATCATCCAATAGCATATTGTGGATTTTCTTGATTGTGTTTGACGTTGACATCTCAATTGGTCGACTACTACGATGTTCGTCTTGGCAGTTCGTACGGCCTCGTTTAAACTCTTCTACCCAATATATTACAGCCGTTGACGAAGGAGCAGACTTTTCCAGAGTAGAATGTAGCTTGGCTTTAATATTGGTTGGACTGAGACCTTTCAAGTGGAAATATTGAATTACATAATGGTGACTAATTTTTTCGATGTTTACGAATTCACTGAGATCGTTAACTTTTGATAGCCCCAATAGATATACTAAATAACGTCGGACCTTGAAACTTAAAACATATGTTTTATAAGGTTGCGGCTTTTCACCAAAATAATTGTTTTGAAACTACGGGCGCCATTTATATGTAAGGTGGCAGGCTAGTTTTGGGACTGTCGTTGTAATTATTCTATCAATCGCGTAATTGCTGAAAGAACGCAGAAAATTCCCATTATTCTAAAACAAAATTTCAGTCTTTGTTTGACAGATTTTTTCCATCGGATTGAATGTACTAGAAACGCACTTTTATCTTGCATTATATATTGATTTAGGTAGTTTTTCCAATGAAAGTGAGTAGTTTGTAACACTCTTCCATAACCAACCATACAACTTGGCCAGTGTAATAAAAATTATATTAATTGATATACAGGGTGTCCGCCGGCAAAGTATACTACTTTATTTTGCCGCCATTTTGGTAAACTTCAGTCTTGACTATTCATATTTGACAGTCGTGAAATAGAGACGTGGCAAATTTATTATGAAAAAATATTCGACCAACGTGTTTTAATCGTTAAAATATTTTGTCAAAATCAATCATCGATTACTGTGACGATGAGAAAGTTACGTGAAATTTTTGGGAAAAACAACGTGCCAACAAGACCTACTATTTACCGTGTAGTGAATGATTTCACAGGAAGAGGGTCTGTAGCTGATAGGGCCCCAAGCATGGACCACAACGTACTGCAAGATCGGCTGAAAACATTACTGCTGCTCAAGAAAGTGTTCAAAACAATCCATCAACCTCAACCGCATGCAGCCAGGATTACAATGGAATTACTGCGAGACCTATTTTCACAACAAGTTATTTCAAGAAATGGTGATGTTGATTGGCCTCCATTGGTCGCCTGATTTGACTGTTCCGGACTTCCTTTTGTGGGGATATCTGAAAAGCAGGGTTTACGCAAACAAACCAGAAACGCTTGAGCAACTCAAACAAGATATTCGTAATGAAATTAATGAAATACCGCGTGAAATGTGTGAGATTGTAATGAAAAATGTGATCAAAAGGGCTCGCATTTGTGAAGCTAACAGAGACATTTATCTGATATAGTATTCCATACATAATTGCCGACATTAAATAAAACATTTATCAATATAAAGTCCATTCTCTTTCATTTAATCAACAATTATAAACAAACAAAGTAGCATACCTCCCCGACGGACACCCTGTGTTTGCTTCTAATGTGTACACCGTAAGTAGCTTTTAATTAACGAATAAATTTAAAAAAAAAAATAAAAATTATAATTTCATTAGAGATGGACTCTGCCCTTGTTTGGGCAAATTATGTCCTACCGATCCGATTTCATCCCATTTCGCATTTAACTACTCTGTGAGCGTAATATATTTTCATACAAAACTACAACTTTCTGCCTCAACCGGAGCGTCTCATGGACGGTTTGGACGGATATACTGAAATCTATGCAAAGTTTTAGGTTTTTAGGCCAATTTGAAATATATTTTATGTGCTTTCAGATAGATATTTCTGGACCGGAAAATTAATGAGTGTATGTTAGTGGTTATGCTAATGTAACTACATAGCGGTCATTTTTTTAGAGATTTAAATATTTTCTCCTAGTACAGGCATCTGGTGAACGAATCACCTACCTCCAGAAATTTGTATTGTCCTACACAATCATTTTTAGACAAAGTTATCAAACTTTTAACACAAATTTCAGTATCCATGGCATTATTTATTAATCCACATATGGACGGTGATGTCTATGTGTGAATTTGTGTTTCTGCTGAAACTTTAAAATATATAAACGCTATATATCACTTCACAACTAGCAAAACTTTTAGGTCCAACCGCAAATGACAATTTATGGTGAACACACAACACTGACAGGTGGCAAATTCGTACCACAGAAGGCCAAGATAACATATTCACGTTTAGAAATTCACAAAAAAAGAACGACAATACGGCATCGAGTTTCATTATAAATAACTAATTTCATCTGTCTGTGAATTCTGAATGAATACGTAGTAGTATCCTTTTTGGATGTTTTCAAATGTTTTTTTCTGTGTAGTGATTTTAAGACAACCTGGATGGCAGGAATTGTGAAGAAAAAAACTTTTTCAAGTTTTGCGTGAGTGAAACACAATTTAGCCCTTCATAACATCGTATTAATATTCTTTGTGTTTGTTCCCATAATATTTCATTTTATGGCGAAAAGTTACAATGAATTCGAAGACAAAAGTGCAAAAAAGAACTGTAGGAAACTAAACTAATTTTCAACAGAAAACATCACAATAAATTTACTAATCAACCAATAATATACGAGTATCTCTATATGAGACAATTCCTTTTAAAAGGTACAGTAGTGGGTGTATGCAATTCAAAAAAACAAAAAAAAAAATTGTTAAGGGGAAACGGAAATATGTTTCACGACATTTGTGTGATTTTAGCAGATACCACTGGTGTTTAACTCTCTGAGGCCTCTATTGATCTACGAAGTTTCTTGGTTTCTTTATGAAGGCCTTGGTTGCGAAGTTTCTAGTACGTGCCGCAGGCAAATTGGGGTAACTCTTTATGCGGGGAAGACACTTTGGGTGGAATCGTATGTAAGGTATACCTAAAAAGGAATTCTTTATTCTACCAACAGACGATTTATTACTCTGTATCTCGAGTTATATGAGTTTGATCTGGTTACTCTAGATGGTGTTGGAAAGATAAGATTTCGTATTCAAAAAAACTACTCAGAGAGTTTTTGATTTCTTTATGCAGCATTTTTGGAGCATCCGTTAAAAAGGAACAGCAGTCAAAAAAATATACTTGCAGTTTTTATTCGATAAAGGTGAAAAGGCAATCTAGGCAGCTGTAAATGTAAACAGTGTTTGTGATGCCGATGCCATATTTGCCTATCATGCCAAATTTTCCTTTCCTCGGTTATATCGCGGTAATTTCCACGCCAAAGATTCACCACGAAAGCCAATTGTTGCAAATGTCGATAGAATAGTAGAAATCGTCAAGTCTGACCTAATGTAAGCACTGTTTCGATTCACCAGGGGCTAAATATACGGAGTGGCACATGAATCGTGCTACGGTGTGACAGTAACTGCCAATGGAGACCGGTATTTTGAAGGTATTAAAGGAGATTTTGTATTCTGAACTGAGCCGAAGACGTATCCGTTTCAACAGCATTTGGATTCAGCACGATGGAGCAAATGCACCCATTGCCAGACCGGTTATGGCGGAACTCCAGCGAGAAAATTCCGAAACGAATTATATCCAGAAATTCCACTTTCCGCTGGCCGTCGAGGTCATCTGATCTGGCTGCACCAGCCTTTTTTATGGGGTTTTGTCAAGCAAGAGGTGTACAAAACGAAAGCAAGGAATTTGACCGAATTAAAGCATTTACGACCTATCATCTTCAAAACCAATTAGCTATACAGAAAATAATTCCAAGCGCTTCGATCTTCTGCGCTTCTCCTCCAATTCGTCGCACCAAGGTTCGACAGTATTTGAAAAACCTGATCCTTCTAACGGAGTTTTGGTCATCGTCCATAGTGCCGGAGCATTTGGGTCTGTCCGCACAACATGACTCAGCCAACGCAATCGTTGTATATTAATGCGTTTGACCACGTCGATGTCGGCATATAGCTCATACGGCCTATTGTCCACGATGGGTCCATATATTTTATATTCTGCGCCATATAAAGGGTGTCCCAACAAGAGCGCAAGATTTAAATGACCGATGCAGCAATTGAATTGTTTCTCTGGCTGTATGACATGTGGCGCCGTCTTGTTGAAACCACCTCCCCTTCACATTCATTTCTTCAATTCTAGGCACGAAAAAACTGATTATCATTTTACGATACCGAACACCATTGACTGTTTGCGCTTGACATGCCTCGTTTTCATAAAAAAAAGGTCCAATGATTCCTCCAGCCCAAAATCCACACCACACAGTGACATGTTGAGGATGCATTTGCTTCTCGTGAATCACTCGAGGAGTTTCCTCGCCCCAAATGCGACAATTCTGCTTATTGATGAAGCCATCAAGATGGAAATGGTCCTCGTCCCTGAAGATGATTGTATCGGCAAAATCAGCATTTTCATGTTGTCTTTCCAATACTCAATTAACGAACTCCTTTCGCTGTCCATGGTCAGCTGGTTTCAGTTCCTGAGTCAATTGAACTTTGTATGCATGAAGATGCAAATCTTTCGTCAAAATTCGCTGCATAGTGGATTTGGAGACATCAATTTGCTGAGCTCGGTGTCGAATTGAGGTAGATGGAGTTTGAGCGACATCATCACGTACAGCTACGACATTTTCGGTCGATCGACGTGGTCGAAGGCGCGCTGTTGTCTTTACATCACAAACAGATCCAGTTGTGGCAAATTTATCCATTAATCTCTTTACAGTTGACTCTTTTGGAGCATTATTGTGACCCCAAATTGATCGCAATTTGCGAACTGTAGCCGCAAAACTTTCACCATTTTGGTTAAACAATTTCACAATGAGAATGCGTTGTTCATTCTTGTAGCGCTCAATTTTTACTAACCACGTACCTTCTACTAGCAAACAATAACAATTGTTCAAATGTCAAAAAATGACACTTCGAATGGCGCCAAATTTAAATCTTGCGTTCTTGTTGCGACACCCTTTAACAAGACAGGCAGAACCAACGTCTGGTACAGTCGAATTTTTGTGTGTCGAGAGAGGGCTTTATCATTGAATAGCTTGCTTAGCTCGAGGATTGCTATGACCAAAATTGTAAGCCTTGCTTGAAGTTTGGATAAATGGCGAAAAATGTTCCAAGTTTCTTTTTTAATCTCCAGTTCTTCCAACACAGATGGAATTACTTTTTCAAAAAGAATCGTTGCTGAAAAGAAGCTCACAATACAATTTTATGACACTCTTTTGCACAAAAAAAAATTAAGACGCCAACCAAATTGGAAATACTGCCGCTTCCATGTAAAGATGATTTGTTACATCGGCGACTTATCCAAATACACGGAAACATCACCCAAAATTTTAATTATCTTGACCATACCACAATTCTTTAAACCTAGGTGATATTTCCTAAAATAGCACTAGGGAATACTTGCAACCGGTAAGCGACGAAGAAATTAGTATACAACCAGACGTAAAGATGGTGTTAGTAGTTTGAAAAAAAATTGTTTTGGTGCAAAGTGGTAACCTCATAAAATATATGTTTTAAGTTTCAAGGCACCGCGCTGTTTAGCATTTGTATTTGAGCAGTCAAAAGTAAACAATCACAGTAAAGTTGTATACATGGAAAAAATTGGTCACCGTTGTGTAATTCAATATTTCCATTTTGAAAAGTCTCAGTCCAAGCAATATTAAGGTCGAGCTAGATTCTGGCGGAGTGTGCTCCTTCATTTACGACTGTAAAATATTGGGTAGCAGAGTTTAAACAAGGCCATACGTGCACCGTAGTGTCCGCGCGAGACCCGGTTAAGAAAATTCACAAAATTTTATTGGATGATTGTCATCTAAAAGCGAATGAGCTAGCTGAAATGATGGGCATTTGAAAAAGTGCTGTATATCGTGTATTGAGAGAAGATTTGAAGATGAGAATGCTGTGAGCAAGATGGGTGCCGCGCTTGCTTTCAATAGAGCAAAAACAGCGTCATGACGATGTTTGAGTAGAGTGTTTGGCAATGTTTCACCGCAATAAAACCGAATTTTTGCTTCGATTTATAACCATGGATGAGACTTGGATCCACCACTTTGCACCAGAGACAAAGGAACAGTCAAAGCAGTGGGCTGGAATCGGGGAATTGTGTCCATGGAAGGCGAAGACGGTTCCATCTGTAGGCAAAGTTATGGCGTCTGTTTCTATGCGATGCGCATGGGATTATTTATTGTTTACTATTATTGATTTTCTTTAAAAAGGAAAAAACCATTAACGGCAAATATTATGCTAATTTATTGCAGCGTTTAGGTGATGAAATTATGGAAAAAGGCTGCATTTGGCGAAAAAGAATGTGTTGTTTCATCAAGATAATGTTCCAGTTTACACATCCACTATTGCGATGACCTAAATTAATGTTTTAGTTCATTAATTTTGGCCATCTTGTTGGTTCATCACGAATCTTATTTGCCAGATTTTGTCTATTTCCAAACTTGAAAAACTTGCTCGATGGTAAAAGATTTGCGAACAATGAAGAAGTGGAGTCTGCGGTTAATTGATGTTAAGGAGTTTGACAGGCTTTACCATAAACAGGATATATAAGCTTTACTTTGCTGGAAAAAGTGTATCGAGCTAAAAGGAGATTGTGCTGAAAAACAAGGAAATTTGTTCCCAATTTTTTGTGTTTTCTCTATTAGACTAGCTGGTCTAGCCGGTTTGGGCCATTTTTGGACCGAAGGGTTGTACAAAAGTCTTATTTAAAACGATTTTTAATTCAAAATACCTAAAAGTTATATGCCAACATAATACCAACTTACACTCTACTTTATCTCACCTTAGTAAGTGTGGATATGAATATGTAGGTTATGCGGTAGCACTTAATATTTTACAATATTTTGCAAATTATGTATGATGTTAGAATTTTCAAAAATTAGTTTATACTCCCATTTCAATGGACAATCATCGTTAAATTTCTCATATGCTTGGAGGGAAAGAACTAAAACAAATTAGTGGCTCCTGTGGAACAGATCTGGTGCTTCCAAAAAATTATGAGTGCATATGAAAATGAAAAGTAAAGAAACCCATTAAAAATCAGAGCTTAATATTTAATAAGTTTGTTTTATTGTGGCTGTTGTGACTGTGGTCATCTTGGCGGTGGTGAAGATGCTTGGTGGTATCTCCTCTTCGTTTGGGACATAACAAATCCGTTTGGTGTTGTTTTTGTTTACGATTATGTCGGAGACTCCTCCAAAAGCCAGAAAGGAAGATCACCGTTCATTATTAACATTTTCTCGTGATGTCTCCAATGATCGAGTGCGAATGATAATGATGTGGACGATGGCATTTTGTACCTGTAGTGCCTCTATGGTCGAGTATGTGTGTGTGTGTGTGTGTCAGTATATGTGCTATTGCCGTTAACGAATTCCGATTTTTATATTATTGTATTCGGTCGCAAACTGCGGCAGAAGACAAGAGTGGGTGTTGCCCTTTGTAGGCTATAAAAAGTGGTCAACATGCGATTTTTTGTTTTTTTTTTGTTGCAGGATTTTGTGGCAACATTACGACAACCTTGGATACACTCAGTGGAAGAAGCCCGCCATAACACTGGATCATGTGAATTTGATTTTGGCGACTTTGAACTACTCTGCTGCAACTACATCGAACAATGAGAAAGATATCGTGATGCAACGTCTATTGACCATGTCTTAAGAAAATGGGTGGACACTTTGGCTGCTTCATTATGTTCGCATGTTTTATTAGAGTTTTAGATGGGCACCACTCCATAAGCTACCATATCTGGCAAAGATGAAATAAAATCATAAAAAGATGTGATATTTTTTCCTCCTTAAAAGAACGAAAGACTAATGAATTGCATTTTTTCGGCTTGGCCTCCAATCAACTTATCATATGACTTTTGCGTGTCTTTTTGGCTTTAAAGTCTTTTTGGATGCTGTGAAGTCGTCTCAATATGTTTGAAGTTTTTCATGAAAGTGAAATAACGAAGTTATTCCCATAATGCGATTTCCAGTGAATATTTTGCAAAGCAATAACGAAAAAATGAAATGAAGTTAGCAAGGATATTCTTCAACTGTGATAAAATGCACTAGGGACGACACGGGATCAGAGTGTATTTGACTAAAGAATTGAGGGAGAGGTATTATCATAAGGAATGAGATATAATACTTATATGACACTAAATTATATGATAACATTATTACTCAATTATTCATGTTTAGTTTGGTCTCTGGATTAGAACTTTGTTTTCTTGTCTTTCCGAAAAGACGTTTTGGCAGAATGATATTCCCATAGTGCCAAGCTGCCTGTAAAGATATTTCCAATCCAGCCACGGATCCTGATTAGCAATCCTGGCGCAATGATTGTGTTTATAATATTTTATGCATATGAAACTTTCAACTCAATTAGAATTCCTTTTGATTGCACAGACTCTAAAAAAGTGACAAGCATTCACTTATGAGAAATATTAATGGTAAACTTAGAGTATTTTATGTACAAAACGCAGGGTAATAACATTATTATTCATCTTCGAACAGAAATTTAGGCAAAACGGCACGTATTGCCGAATTAAGATTTCGAACTGCAGACAGGATCAGCCAAAATTTTTCAGTCATTTCCGCTCTATATCATGGATGATAAATGGCGTATCAAAAACATTATAAGATGTACTTTTTCGACCTACTCACTACTAAAATCTGTCGATGTATGTAAATTTGACTGGATGTACACTGCAGTAGCAAGACCCCCCCTGGCAACAGGAACGACCATAAAGAAGCCGTTGAGAGATATCGGAAGATTCATCTTTTCTGTTGTATAGTCGTACTATCATGGAGGTCTTTTAAAGAGAGATATGGTAAATAGGCTAGAAGAGCATGACATTTATTGTAGTGTCGATATTTCTCCTCGGATATTGAAAATTTATGGCGTATATGATAGACGACCAGTTCCATGCGAGATAAAACTGGAGCAGCTTTTGTCAGCGAAACACAGACCAGAGGGTTCTTCTCTTCTGGTAGCACGGGAGACAAGGGGCCCCAGGAACATTTTGTTCTTGCCTGGTCGTGGTGTTGGACCCCTTGTGAGAGCATCGTGCTGGCTGTGGTTACCCGAACATGTGTTTTCAGTGTTTTTGCGTTGCTTGAGGGTCTCCTTAAGGTAATGCGGGAACTTGGAAAACACTGTTCTTCGTCCGTTGGACCCCTTGTGGGAGCATCGTGCTGGCTGTGGTTACCCGAACATGATGTGTTTTCAGTGTTTTTGCGTTGCTTCAGGGTCTTCTTAAGGTAATGCGGGAACTTGGAAAACACTATTCTTCGTCTATCGGAGGTGTCCTGGATAGGTCTCCCTCCTAACCGGGATGAAACTCACTTCATACCAAGTGACTTCAATGGTACTTTGGCTGAGAGAGGAAGCGGGCCCTGAGGAAATTTTCCAAGGGGACTTGCTTCTTATGTCAAAGGTACTTCCGACTAATCCTTTCGGGATTAGTTTGAGTACCCTAAAGGGGAGCTGGCTGTCGCAAAAAAGAAACGAAATATACAAAGGAAAAGAAAAAGAGAAAACAGTCCCATGTGTGATGGCACACTATGTGTAAGGCCTTACGGCGAGACTCATGTAAATAACCGCAATTGATTGATTGCAGTGGTAAGACCGATAATGTTGTATGGAGTTATCGTCTGGTGGAAGACTCTTGAGAAGTCCACATACTGTAGAATACTAGACAAGATCCAAATGATGGCTAGTCTGGTCACCATTATGTAATTCAATACTTCTATTTGAAAGGTCTCAGTTTAACAAGCATTAAAGCCGAGTTTAAACGAGGCCGTACGAGCTGCTAAGACGAACACCATAGTGATCGGGCAATTGGGATGTCCATACCACACACAGTTAAGAAAATCCACAAAATAATATTGGATGATCGTTGGCTGAAGGTAAGTTAGCTAGGTAAAATAATAGGCATTTCAAAAAATATTATAAATCGTATATTGACCGAAGATTTGAAGAAGAGAAAGCTGTGCGCAAGACGAGTGCCGCGTTTGCTTTCAATAGAGAACGGCGCCATAAAGATGTTTCAGTGGCGTTTGTGTCTACGTGTGTAATAGGTCGATTTGTTTTGAGATGGACCTTGTACGGTCAAGTTTTGAATTTGGTTTATTGAGGACAATGATCGCATGTACAAATATGGTTCTCATAATGCCCTCCGCTTTAAACAATCCTCAATTCAAAAATAATTTTTTCAATTCTATAAATAACAAAATGCTAAAAATTTTCCTTCGCACTTTATTATATTCGAATGATATTTATTCGTACTCATTTTAAGCACATATTTATGTGTATCGACATATTCTATAAATTTTCTTCCATTGACCTATTAACACTTCATGAATTTTCAGTTGCCATAAAAATATCAGTACATTTGAGGCAAACAAGGTTTGAAGAGGTCTCCAGTGTGGAGGAATGTAAGTTTATGCCACCACTCAACGAGTATTACACACACACTTGCAACACAATATATACACGTATATACATATATACATATATACATATACATACATATATATATATATCACAGGTACCTACTATGTGCACAAATCTAAACTTTGAGGCAGACAATGAAAGTGAAGAACAAAAATTGTGAAAATGTTACCCGAAAAAAAACACAAATAAATTTAATTTGTTTATAATATGACTTGATATGTTTATCTAAAAAGGCAACAGAAAAAAAAGAAACGTTAAAGAAATTGACTGAAAAAAACCGGGAGAGAGAAAAAAACGCTAATTACGTAGGTGCCAAAAGCTTCCCAACACAAAATGTGAACATTTCTTATTTCATTTTAATGACGACGTTAAAAGTCTATGAAAATGATTGCAGGTGAAAAGATCTTGCATACCGGTGATTTTCTTTTTCGTATTTGGTCACGTCGTCACCTAGATCTGTGGTATGGAAGAGAACAACCGTACACGAACTAAGCGATTGTATAATATAAGATTTGGAAGTGAAAATCAATGTACACAAAAGTAACATAGATTATTACATTTTGTTAGAGAATTTAAAAATAAATATATTGAGAAAAGTCGACTTAATTAGAATTGTTTATACGTTTACTGCAGTGGGAAGTTTATATTTTGCATAATATTATATAGTAATACAATAAAAGTATTGAGGAGTATTATTATATTAAAAACATTCTTCACTGCAATCGACAGAAATGGATTCAATTCACATCAATTCACAAGATTCACACGAAGAACCTAATTTTTTTTTTTTTTTTTTTAAATTCTGTATTTATTACAATCTGTCCTTGGACATTCAGTAATATTTACTTTGGCCTACATACTACTTATATACTAAAATGTTCTTTTTATTCGGGAACACTTCCTTGAGTGTTCCTACTGCTATATCTGTGGTCACATCCCGTAACAGCCTAACTCGAGTTAGGACACAATTGAGTTATTAGCACCATCGTATTCAGCGTATCTAAATTTATTTGCTCTAAATTTTTCATGTTTGTATCTCTTCTAGGAAGGCAATTAATCCTAAAGAACCTAATAGCTTAAGTTATTTTTCCAAATGCCTGTTTTGGCATAACTGCCTAAGTCAATTTAGGATTACAACAAATATAAACATTATTTTTTAATCATTGCCTAAATCAACTTAAGTCGTTAATCCAAAAAAATAAAGAAACAATTTTATTTTCCTAACTTGAGTTAAGCTCTTATTCCGAATTACAATTTCGTTTTTTGATAAACATAAATTGAGTTAAGGTCTTTCTCCAAACTTAAAGTTTTTTTATTTAATCTGGAATAATAGCCTAACTCAACTTGAACTTTTTTACTTTCTTTCGTTCAACAATTCATAAGAGCCTAAGTGTCTTTTTCGATAATATCTTTTGACTGCGGGAATAAACAACTATTTTTTGTTAACAACTAAGTAAAGAAATTCGTTTCCTTGGAATCTGTAGCAAAGTTTTCCAAAAAACACCTTCTTCTGATTTTCAGTGAAGATTCAAAACTTTAAACTCCTGTACTGAAAATATTGAAAAACCGTCTTAGGCTGTTATGGGTTGTGACCACAGATATTCGTCCTGAGTAGCCAGGTCCTGTGTGGTTCTCCTCCTTAGTCTGGTAAATAATGTTGTTTCGTTCATCAGATTGGACGCCGGCTGATTCGGATGCTGTTGAATACGATTCATGTATCTAGCGGAGTATTTTTGGACTTCTTCCTTAACGAAGGGTGTTTTCAATTCTCTATGCAATTGTTTGTTTCGAGAAGTATCTGGATGCACCGGTAATGGTTCGCAGTACTTTGGATTGAAAGCGTTGCAATATTTCAAGGTTGGAGTTTTCTGCAGTCCCTCATAACTGGATTCCATATGTCCATACGGGCTTTAAGACACATTCATAGATTTTTAATTTGTTATCTAGGGATAATTTGGATTTGGCATTCAAAAGCCAATTTAAGGGTCTTAGTTTGAGCCCCAAGGCCAGTCTTTTTGTCCAAATAAATGCCTAGATACTTTGCATCATTTGCTTGAGGTATTTTGCCTATTAATAAGACACGGGAGGGTAGCATTCTCTCCGAAGTGTAAACGTTACCTGAACCAATTTCGTTTCGTTTCCCTTTATTCTCCATTTCTGCAGACATTTTGTTATGGTATCAAGATGTTTTTGCAAATTTCTTGATGCTTGATCCGGATTGACGTCAGTGGCAAGAACAGCTGTATCGTCTGCAAACGTTCCGATAAGAGTCCCTTCTTCTGTGGGTAGATCCGAAGTGAAAATCAGATATAAGGTAGGACCAATAATGCTGCCCTGAGTTACTCCCGCATGCGATTTAAGCATATCCGACATGTCTTCGTCGTGTTTAACAAAAAAGGTTCGTTCGGATAGATAAGATTTCAGAAAAATGAAGAAATTCGTGTGCAACATTTTCCTCAATTTGAATAATGAACATTCGTGGCGTACCCTATCAAAGGCTTGTGAAATGTCCAGAAATGCCGCATTGCAATACTTTTTCGTGTCGAAAGATTTATTTATCTAAGAACCTAAAATGGGAAGAGATATGGTCCGGGCAATAGCAACTAGGTTATTCAATGTCAACAAGCGGTGCCTTGGTCCGAAGTTCCACGTCGATTTCTTTATATATGGTGGCTCATAAGTAACGCTAAGATTTGATCAGTGAATACATTTTTTGTTTAAATATTTTCTTTCGTCTCTTTACAGAATTAACTAAATAATACTTGAGAAATTTATGATGGAAATGCTCAGCACAGAACAAAAAACCAAAGTTGTTCAATTTTACTTTGAAAGTTAGCATTCGGTTATTCAGACACAAAGATCATATCGAAATTTCTTTTATGTTCGAAATGCACCTAGCGCTCCAGCAATTTACCGATTGGTTCAGCGTTTTGGGCAACAAGGGGCTGTCTGTGATCTTCTGCGGGCTGGAAGACCCCGTGCAGTACGAAATGGAGTGGCCATTGCTCGAGTGCAAGCAGGTATTAAGGAAAACCCCGAAACTTTTCAGCAGTTAGAGATGTCTTTGCAAAGAATTTTACATATGTTACATCTTTTCCCATAAAAGATGCAATTGGTTCACGAGTTAAAACCAAATGATGCACAAGAAAGTATTCAATATAGTCGCCGTTAACGTTACTTATGCGCCACCCTTTATAAGAACGTTTTCAAATAACCAACTTAACAGTATTTTTTGGTTAAGTGGCTTTTCGAAATTTACAAAAATCTACTCATTATGGCCTTGTGTTGCACAAACAATAATTTGAAACTCACGAAAATAATCCCAATTTGTTTCTAATCAGTATAAGTGAAAATAATTCGATTCGATCTTACACTATGTCGACAATGCCAGATAAATGGACATGACCTCCTCAAAGAGGAGGCAGTAGATGCCCGTTCTGTTAGCGTAGCTGCTGTAGACGAAGTAAATTACGACCTTATATCGCTCTGATGTCATGGCATCGAGATCGCGAATCGGTTTGTGCAGCTAGTTCCACATTGCAGTAGTCATGACTCCTTCACATTTAAAAAAAAATATTAACAATCGGTATTAATGTTTAAGCATTGTAAACATACTAAGGAATAAACATATAAGAAATATATAAAGTAAGTATAATAAATATACTCGTATAAACCCACTATTTTTCTAGTAGATGGCTTTAGTATTTCAATTCGTATCCCGAGTTGTATAAGATAAGATTTCGTACTCAAAAAATTATTCAGACTGTTTTGTGATTGTTTGACTCAATATTGTTTGAAGCCATCAAAAACGAGCAAAAGCAAGGAGAAAATTCCACATATTGTGCAGTTTTTCTTCGATAACGGCGAAACCCCTTAGCCAGACACCTAAAAATTTAAATTGTGCTTATGATCCTGATATTTTAATGGTCAATTATGCGTACTTTTGGTTTCACTGTTCTGTTCCGGTAACTTTGATGTCGATGATGATGATGATGCACCACGCTCTGCAAGGCCAATTATAGAAAATGTCGACAGAGTAATGGAAATCGTCTAAGCCGATCGTCATGAAAACAATGTTTCGATACCCAGGAGCAATATTACATAACAAAAATCATCATTGGGAATCAATTTAATAAGGCAGGGTACAAAAAGGAGCTCTGTGTATGGTGCCACAAAAGTTAACGCATAAAACCTGATACATTAAATGCTCATCTGCGAGTCGCTCCTGAAACGCAACAAACTCATTTCTGAAGCAATTGAAGACTGATGATGAAAAGTGGGTCAACTACGACAACGTCAAATAAAAAAGATGGTCGTTGAATTGCAATGAGACAGTTAAAACGAGGGCTTTGCTATATGTTTGATGGGATTGGCAAGAAATTATCTATTATGATCTGCTGGCTTTACATACGAACTCTTAACTCGGATCTGTACTGCCAACAATTTGGACGTCCGAAGGAAGCAATAGCCCAGAAGCGGTCAGCTTTAAGCAATACAAGAGGAATTATGTTCCAACAAGGCAGTGCCAGGCCGCATACA
>JAHXMU010000032.1:345543-374384 GCA_019455685.1 Philornis downsi | reverse complement strand
GGCCTGGCACCCTGCTGTTACCATCTGTTCCTGTCTACGGCGAATAATAGTAATGCTGGTGACAAATTCGCTTCCAGAGAAGTTCGTGAAAATTAGTTTTCCCAGCTTTATACGAAAGGAGGGGAAGGTTCCTGTGAGAGATGTGTGATGGAATTATCTTCAACCAAACTATCGTAAAAAGTAGTACATATAAATCGGATCATTCTAACTATGCTAACTGGAAACTTCAATGTCTTGCAAAAAATAATGGATAATTATTTATTACGCCTTATATATAATGTTGAGCTTTCAGAGTTGTATTACTTTTTAGGATATTTTGTCATGAAGATTCATCAAAAATCATTTAAGTAGCTGCAGAGACGTTGAGAAATGAAACTGACCCTTGAATGGAGGATAAGCTTTAACAATGAATGTTCACTTAGTTGCTTAGAAGAATACACAGCTATGATATCACCGACCATCCAACAGGAGTTGATAGATTTTGATTTGGAATCAACCCTGGTCTCTTGACTGTGTCTCATATCGTGAATATTTGTATTTTTAGTACGTTTTTTTTTGTTATAGTTTTCCCCATACATGTGTTTTCCTTCATGTTTGGAAAAAATTCATGCGTATTGAGTGAATCAAACTTCCATAAACATACGCAAACAAATATATGTTCGTACGATGGACCCATGTGGTGCACAATTCCTACGAGTTAGTTTTATCATTGATCATCAGCCATAGTTAATATTCATAGAAATATTTTTAAGTTTCTCTTTCCTGTATGTAGGGAGACAAGGTCTACTATAAAAGCGTTTGATTTGCTCGTCATTCATCACATTTTAAAAGAAAATTTTAAATAAATTTTTATTAATTGTTAATGATTCAATTCAAAATACGGTCGTTAATTTCAATGACCAAAGCTTACGTTTTGTCCAAATAACACAAAAAAAAAAGAAAATGCGAAAAAAACGAAAACGTGTCGGCAATATATCCTTGTAGGCGGTCCAGTGGGCGCAAAATTTTCATGAAATCATGGGCAATTAATACGTATATTTTAATCATCTCCGTGATAGATGAAGGTGAAGGCGGTCCTCAATGCGATATTTTAACAAAGTCAGCATAAGTGGTCGCCAAATAGCGGAATGAAGTCCGTAATTTTTTGTACTGTAATACTGACTGGGTCATATAGGGTTACCCATTTTTCGTTTTTAAGTAAAGTTAAATAAAACACATATAAAGCTAAGATTTCGGTTAAACTGTTAAGTCATTATAATGCTGGAACATTATCATTGTGAAATATAATGTCATTTAAACAAAGTCCTGTGGATTGGTTGTAGGAGTGGATGCTATTAAGGTAGATTTCGAAAATATACGGCCCCATGACATCCGCAGAACATAATGCGCACCAAACAGCCACCTTTTCCGAATGCAATAGCTATTCCACAATCACTTGTGAGTTCTTCAAACCCCATATGCGGCAATTTTGCCTGTTAGTGTAACCGTTGAACGAGAAATGAGCTCCATCGATAAAGAAAATTTAGCTCGAAAGCCTAAGTTTGTATCACCACTTCACTTCCATCCATATTCGTAAATAGCAACCCTTTCACTAAATAAGTAACACTTCAAATGACAGGTATTTAACAGTAAATGTTATGAACTATGTTAAGAACTATCTAAGTTAACTAAATCAGAAATAATTCGGCAATATGTCGTAGGAGAATTGCAGTAGAGGCGTTCCATGTACATAAATGTTAACACTCTAATGTATTATTGCTTAATCTCCAAATTATAAAAAAATAAAGAAAATACATTCGGAATATCGAAAGCGTATGAAGTCGAGATATTGTCGGTCATACCACTATATATAAATTCGAATTATATCTTCTCTCTGCCCACAAGTTGCTTACAAAAATGATGTATGAGTTATGTAAAGCAAATACAAATAACGAGCTCCAAAGACCGCCAAAATGAGAAATTTAAATTTTGACAGATAAAAGTTCATGTAACGTTTTGAAAATAAGAGTGTATTGACAAAATCAGCAAAATAAGAAAAAATAACCAGATCATTTTCTAGCATTTTTTTCCGAATCTCACATTTTTTATTTAAATTAAGCACCCGAAGTTTCAAAGTGCTAACTAAAATCCTTCTAATCAACGCCGCTGCTTATGGAAATATATCGTTCCAAAGCCGATGTTATACAACGAGGCCAAGTTGACGGGCATGTAGTAGTATAGAAGAACTTACATACTACAGTGTGGCGCACGAATCGTGCTACAGTGTAACAGTAGCAGTCAATGAGGTCATTATTTAAAGATGTTGAAAGGGTTTTTCTTACCTAGAACTGCGCCGAAGTTGCTCCAGCAAAATGGAGCAACTGCATACGTAGCCAGACCGGTTATGGCGGAGCTCCGACGAAAATTAATATTTAGAAGCTCCACTTTCCGCTAGTCCCCAAAGTTACCTGACCTGATTGCACCAGATTTTCCTTTATGGGGCTATGTCAAGCAACAGAGATTATCGGCGTCGCATAAACAATGAGCTGTATGAGCTATATGCCGACATCGTTGAGTCATGTTGTGCGGATGGACCTAAATACTCCGGCACGGAAAGTTTTCGACAACAAACTCGATGGACGGCGCAGAAGAGGGCAACCAAAACTCCGTTGGAAGGACCAAGCTTTTGAAATACTATCGAAACTTGATGTAACGAATTGGAGAAGAAACGCAGAAGATCAAAGCGCTTGAAATTATTTTCTATTGGCGGCGTATAATAGATAAGTATATCTTTCCTAGTCACCACCGAAGAAGAAGAAGATGTCAAGCAAGAGGTGTACAAAACAAAACCAACGAATCTGACTGAATTGGGCATTAATGTCATCATTTATGATGTATTATTTTCAAAACCGATTAGTTATTTAAAATAGAATTAAATTTTCTACAAAAAAAAAAAAAATAATAAGAAAAATAACAATAAATAAATTAACAATTAAATGAAATACATTGATTAAATAAAGATATTTGAATTTCTTATTACAGTACAATTGGTGCGGAAAATTTGTAAATGTAAAAAAATAAAAATTCTCTTCTATACCATAGAAGTCTTTCTCTGAGGAAAGACAGTAGCAAGATAGAAGTAAGGAGTTTGAGTTAAATCAAGCTCGTTTCGTTCAAAACGAATGCGACAGAAATGACGTGCTAGTGGTGATGATTATTTTTAATTGAACAATTGATGCAATTAGATTACAATTGGTAGTTGCAACGAAATCATACATCAATATCATTGACTAGAGTAATGGTAATAGGAAAAAATTTCAGTACAGTTGATTTAAAATACTTGTAATGAAACCGCCAATTAATAATGAAATGATCCTATGTATTCTGCACATCATCAGTTACATATTACGGAGCGAAAATTAAAAATAAATTTCCTTATATCCCATGAATGAGATATGGGAGAGCTTCTCACATTCAGTGATCTCACACGCATTCTACTTTTAGACTCACGCAGAGGGACCTACAGTTTAACGACGGCTCCCTACGTCACAGTTCGAGAAGCATTTACAAGACTTGTCGGTTACTCGACTACTTGAAGTGTTGGTCAGACATACTGGGGTGACCACCGCTCAAATAGTAATGGGTACCTGTATGCGGGATTGAAATCGCGATCATGCGAACGATAGTCGCGTGTACTAACCATTTCGCCATAGTCTACGAAATGTACGAAAATAAGAACACAGGAATATGGAAAACTTCAACTTTGTTTGCTTTGGGGAAACTTTTCAATTCATTCGATTATACCTATATGTAGAGATCAGAAAAATTCCTAATGGCTAAAGTTATAGCATTTTGAAATCTGTCATTTCCTCATGAAATATAGATTGCCACATCCAGTTCAAATTACAAAATTGATTGTTATGGAATTATATGACGAAATATTACTTGCATGAACATCACACAATGTGCGTGAAGATAAATTCGAATTTAACTAGCAAAGGCACAAACCACATTTTGGTTACAGAGCTCTGCTAAAGAGTGAACAGTTAAGACGAAAACATGAGAATATATTTAAAAACTACGATTTTATCGGTTTGGAGAAACCTATAGAATCAATTTAAAAGAAAAAACAAAAAAAAAAAAAAAAAAGACTAAACAGACATTATAAATTTAAAAAAAAAAACAAAAAAAAAAAAAAAAAAGACTCATCAGACTTTATATACTTAAGTAAATTAACTTACTAAAATTCAAGAAAATATCAAAACTTGGTGATTTCTTCATTTCCACAATATAGGGTATTGTGCACGACTAAAGCACCGTAGGAGAACCGAAATAATTACAGTACACAGCTAATGCCATATATTTCTCAAATTAGGCATACAAGTATTTTAGAACATTTTCAGAACACCGATTTCTTTAAATTCAATTGGCATACCCCCCTGTTGACATTTTTTCTCACTGTGTCTGAACAAAGAATTCTTCCTCAACCAAACTTATACCCGCCGTTTTTATAGGAAGTATCATATAAAGCGTAATTAGGCGGTTAAACTTTGCCAAATTTTATTACAATTATAAAATAATACAACGAGCAAAAATAGTTACTACAATAGTGCAATTAGAAATCTCAGAGAGAAGATAAAATTTCGGAAAATCTGTTAATAAGCGATCCCCTTTTTTCTCGACAACAAAGATAATTTAAAGAGATTGATACCACAAATATAGGTCTACGTAATGTGTCTTCAAATAGACACTGCCCTCTTTAACATTCTAATTCAATGATAATGAAATAAATTGCAGTAAATATGCCTGGTACCACTTTCAACAAAATTCCTATATTACAGCCAGAGCTCAACGATATTGACATCATTGGTCTTAAACTGCGAAATGTTACTGCAGCCTTCTCAAAGAGATGATAACCACAACTGCTGCATAAAATACGTCTAGTGCAATAAAAGTCAAAAGTTGTTTGCGTATGCTGATGGTATTGATATTATTGTTCCAAAAACTTCAGCGCACAAGATGTACCATAATAATCTGGTTTGGTTTTTGAAGCCGTTTCAATACTTGGTGCAGCATATTTTAATAGAATTTTGGAAGACTGAACAGCTTAAATAGGTTTCTATTTACAGCCAATAATCGGCATTCCATATTCCCGTCCGAAATGAGCAATGCAGCATCATTGCAGTGTTCATTCGACTTCCTAAAGGGCAATCCTGCCAGCCTTATATTTAGTGACAACTCTTCGTTCGAACAAAGGTGTCTTGATCGCAAAAAGCGTGGGAATTTCTGGTAAATATTCTGAAATTATGCAATTTATAAAGTTTGCACAGGATTGCATTTCGGTTCCTATTGCACATTCAAGATCTAAACTATAAATAGTCCTCCTAAATAGTTTGCTTTTACTGTCACCTGTTAGCTGTAACAACTTTCGATTCAAAATTGATTAATATTTTTAGACAGAAATGGCATTAGACGATCATACACATGTAAAGAGTGTTGAACTAAAAACTTTTTAATTTCAAAAAAAAAAAAATTAAGGAAAATTAAGGGTATTTGGTAAGTTTGAAACTTTGTCGCTAATCTGGAGCTAATTTGTTCTGTTCTAAGCATTTGAAGATTTGACGATATTCAGCCAATACGATAAATTAACTAAATATTAAAAAATATCAATATTAAAATATTTTTATGTTTTGTGTAGGCAGTTCAGGTTTTATCTCGTGCATACAATTACGGAACATTCATGTTTTACTGCTGGTTCGACCTCTTAAAACATGCCTAATATCATCACTTGTTATTATAAGAGAAAAAACATTCCATTTTTTCTTCCACACATTAAATTGGCGGTTATCACCTAATATATTAAAATCGTATTAAGATCATACAGCTAACCTTCGGTATTATTAAACCACATTCACATCACATGTTAAATATCACTGAAGACATCAATTCTTATTCTTTTTTGAATGTTTCACAATTTTATGAATTCCTTGAAAACTGGCTAATTTTGGAAACCTCCTCCCGAAATGTTTAATATATGTTTACATTTGTACAAGAAAAAAAAAGGAAATCTCAAACGACCAATGAGTAAAACTCATCTAAAGTATCTTTTCTAAGTAAATACTATAAAATTTAATTATTATTACCATTCTACAATTACTGCTACGAATAAAAAACGGAGCACTAATTCATGTTTCAAAACAACATTAACACTTATCCAAAAAAAAAACAAAATTACTGCGAGCGGACAGCTTCACCAATCCGCCAACAGTGGAGGATAGCGCACAGATTGAAACCAGAAAAAAATAAAAATCACAAGAATTTTGTGAACATTTGGTTTGTTTATAAAAACACCTCAGCAATTCACGAAATGAAAACATTGACGATTTAATTTATTATAAACAAATCATACTTAGAAATAAATGCTTAAAACTTATTTTTAGGTTCGCAGAGAGCAGAGACGTAAAAAATGTGTGAACATGCCAGCAAATGATTTAAAGCAAATGAAAGATGGGGTCTGTCGATTTCAATAACAGACAATGTAAAACTCTTACGTATGTTCAACACACGTTTCCACAAACACGCATAGATTTGACGTAATGGGGTATATTTTGAAAGAAGTCCACATAGGCAGAAACTACTTTGTTGAGCAACAAACAATAAATTGAGACAATTTAAAAACCAAACGATGTTTACTTTCCTACAAAGCACTGATGATTTTTCACATTAATACCTCAAACAGTGTCGCTGTAAATTTCCGTTTTAATTCTTCTACGAGAAGTGTGAATCAATTTCCTTCACTGAAAATTTGTATATCGCCCAATTACATTTTATTTTATAAAGAATAATTTGATCATGATTTAAAATAAACAATGAGTTGTTATCGAGTTCTTGATGAGTGACTCAGCCTAAATATTGCAAAATAGACTTGAAAAACTGAAATGTCAGCGAAATTTCTTACGTCCAGTCAAAATCCTTACAGCGATGTCGATTATCGCGACGAACCGAATATAATGACGACATTCTAAGGTCCTGATCTTTCTTCAAATTAATCCACTCCATTAAGGCCAGCGAAGAAAATCTGATTTACAAACTGTGTTTGTGTAAAAGTGTTAAAATTGTGGAAAGAACATTCCATTCCATAAAGGAAGTGGCGGAATGGTTGAGATATAACGTCCTCACCACGGTGGGAATTAAATACTCTGACAGCCCAGCTGCCATTAAATCCCTTAATTCTGCTTAATTCCTGCACTCAACATCAGCCCTGAAATGCCGCAGATTTCTTAACGAGATGGCTCAGCACAGCGTCGAATTGAGGTTGATGGATCGATTTTAACACTTTCTTGAGCAGCAGTAATGTTTTCAGCCGATCTTGCAGTACGTTATGGTCCATGCTTGGCTTTATCAGCTACAGACCGTCTTTCTTCGAAATCATTCACTACACGATAAATAGTGCGTATTGTTGGCACGTTATTTTAACGATTAAAACACGTTGGTTTATCGAATATTTTTCCTTAATAAATTTGCCACATCTCTACTTCACGACTGCCAAATATGAAATGTCAAGACTAATGTTTACAACAAAGGCGGCAAAACAAACTAGTATACCTTCCCAACAGACACCCTGTATTTTGTTATGAATAAATATAAACGACAGTAAAATAACTGGCCTTTCCAAAAAGGCTACAGCAGACTACGAAAATATGAAAGAATTAAGCAATCACACCTGAACAGAATTAACTCACAATGCAACCCACGGAAAAGCCCCAGTTTTGTGTTTACTTTTAAAGGCATTGCCATATTAAAGTTATTTAAATAAAAAAGAATTGCCATATTTACTTTCCGCTAAAGTAACTAAAATTAAACATAAAGCAAAAATAAGCAGGTGTACTTATTTTTTCGACCAAATGTGTATATAAATTTTTATAGGTAACTATTGTTTATTATAGTAAAATATAATTTCTGCAATTAAATAAACATTGAAAAACAGCTTATAGCTGCTTCATAGCTAATTAACATAACCTCAAATTATATCACTCATTACATGGCGGACGACAACTGTAAATGATAAACATATTTATTACATATCACTACACGATTTTTCTTTTTATTTCTGTCATAATCAATTTCATCACCTAATCCTTTTTGTTGGAGCGCTTTGTCAAGTCCAAAGATCACGACTATATGAGAACCAAACGTCTACCTCAGTAGCCATTTGTTTTTCCACTTGAAACCAGAGACAAATTAAATTTCCCATATACTCATCTCCCGCCTGCAAACCCCTATGGCCAAATGCTTCTTTTTCCCAATGCGAATCCAACACACGCGTATGGGAGAAGAAAAAAAACAAAGAAATGTTGCAAATATTTTACGTTCACAACCGCTTCGCCACAAAACGCTGCATGAAACCCAGCAAGCAACATGGGTGTAATCCATAATCCAATACTTGAGAGGTTGCGCATTTTCAATGCTGTTTCATTTCTTAGAAGGAGGCTCTAAAAGCAAACTCAAAATTGATGACAAGGGTCAATACTATGGGGTCAGTCCTAAGAGCGTCATGTGTGCAACTGTAGTTTGAAATTGAAAACGATTGCTGATCCTTCCTCTTGCCGCTGCCAACAGATGCGGAAGAATCGTTACGAATGAATATTACGTAGAGCGCTTTGGCAATTTGATGTAGATGAACATGACGTTCTGTTAGATTTTGTGGTTTAGTTTAAGTCATTAACTTTTCTATTCACACAAGTACTGGTATCATCGCCACCGCTGTCATTATTCTTACATTGTTTTTTTTTTGTTTTTGCTTTGGCCATTTTCCAGGTTTAATCAGCTGAGGAGAGCAGCGGTTAGCGGCATGACATTGACTATCAACGACGAGCATTACCACCGTTAATTGATATGTGACCACACACTTCAAATCGGTAAGTCCTCATACCAATATGACCTTTAGAGGTTATAGATGAATATTACTTGTATTGGCGTATTGTGTGGTATTGTATTGTTGTTTTATACATGTATTTAATTATCCCCATAATTATGGTTTATTAAGTGTTTTCTAAAAATGGGTAACGCCTGTCACATTTACCGGACACTAGAAAAAAGATACGATCGTTGTCTATGTCTAAAATTTGTTAGAATTAACCATATGGTCAACTTTATGAAAAGGGCCAACTGGACCAATATGTCGTTTGTGGGAGACATACATGTCCTGTTGAATATCTTTTTGTCCGATAGCATATGGCTGAGACTAAAAGTGTTTGGATTTAAGCAAAATTAATGGCCATTTTCTTTCGGCTGTTCTATTAATCACTCTGATGGTTTCACTAATGTGCTGAACGAGATAAGATTAGTTTCTTCCCGTACGTTTTGAGTAATACATATTTGTTTGTTTTTGTTTTTTTTTTTTTTTTTTTTGGAATATCATATGTAACAAATTTCCACTACTATTTTGAAGGAAACTGTAAGAGAATGTTACTTATATGCAAATAAATTTACCATGAATCCATGAAGAAAACTGTTTATCATAGTCCCTAAGTCAATTGAACTTTATATGCATGAAAATGCAAATCTTTCGTCAAAATTCACTGCATAGTGGATTTGGAGACACCAATTTGCTGAGTTAGGTGTCGAATTGAAGTGGATGGAGTTTGAGCCACATCATCACGTACAGCTGCGACATTTTCGGTCGATCGATCTGGTCGAAGGCGCGTTGTTATTTTTACATCACTAACAGACCAAGTTTTGGCAAATTTATCCATTAATCTCTTTAAAGTTGACTCTTTTGGAGCATTATTGTGAAAGATAGTAAGTTTTAACTATTTTTCGCGTTCTTCGGGTGTGAAGCGATACATATTCATAAATGGCAAACCTTTCACTAAATAAATAACACATTAGATAACAGGTATTTGGCAGCTGACAGCCTTGTCAGATCAGCGGTTTTGAAACCCTGTATTATAAACTGTGAAAAAAAGTTTGCTGGCAGTTTCAGGCAATTGAACGCTATCGCCCTATGTCCGATGCCAAAATATCACTTTTTTGTATTGTAATTTTTGCTTTAGAAATAAAAATTCTAAATATTTTGGGACTAATTCAAAATTGTTGAAATCTGTTATCGTTTTAAAATGATATATTAAGGGCACAGAGAGTGGTAAAAGAGATACTACTTTTTCGTTAATATCTTATTGAATTTATTATCAAAAAAAACTAAAATCCATTTGCAGAACTTCGACGCCATAAAAGCGCATGCAGTATCCCATGTGCAACACGTCGATATTCATCGTTGCAGTTATTAGAATTTCACGCCAATCTACAATTCAAAATCATATGCCGATTTCGCCATTTCAAACAAATTGAATTACGAAAACTTGCACGCAATGGCGGTCGTCATCAATCGCTATAGAATGACGTTTTAGAAATCATATAAACAATGATTACGATGCTTTCAAAAGAATATTTAATGGAATTTCGTTTTATCACCGATTACATTGTATACAAGTCCACAAATTACTTTTTGTGTCTCTCTGCCGCTCTCTGGCCGCATAACACTTCCCTTCCATATGGAATCTTATGTGACCATTTCGCATTTCATATCTTGTCGCTTAATTCTGACCAGCAATTTGCTGATAAAACCTGTTTAGGGATATGATGTCAAAATGATATGATGGAAAAGATCATCCTCGTTGCGAAGCATCATTACGATTCCCTCGCTGTACAACCAATCACAGTGTGTGAACGTGACACCAAAAAGTGGACGGACGCACCGCACCAGTACCAATAATTTTTTAATGCGTGTCGTCGTCGTCGTTGTCAGTCTCGAATGGCAACACTTAAAACCATTTTCATTTTTATATCCTCCATCAAGGAAGGAAGGACCGTGTAATACCAAAGTATGTTCAGTTATACATGTTGGTGGTGACATTTTTAAATATGGATTAGAGCTATATTTCTTGTGATATTTGCGGGAGTTAGAATAGTTGTCAGATTGTCACGATATGCTTCTAAATATACCAGTAGAATGCGGTATGAAGAAGTAGGCAATATTGAATGCATTAGCAAATAAAAAGTTCAGCAGAAACAGATTTAAAATCATAAGATATTTTTGTGGATCTCTTCTTGGAATTCATCGGAATTGGAGATATTTTAGAATTGATTTTCTATATCAGTTTTTTTTAAGTGCGAACTTTTACATTTTAGCCTATATGCTTGATATGAAAAACATATCTGGTGTTCATTTAATCTAGTCAAATATGAGGCTATAGATCAACAGTAGGCTGTAACTGCCGCTGAAAATAAAAGCCTTGGCTGTATTTAAATCTGTTTTTTTTTTGGCGATACAAAATATCGCCCACAAAAAAACGCAAAAAATATTATAAAAAATAGCTTAAAAAATTATTGCCGAAAAATAAACAAAAATGGCTAAAAAAATTCCTAAAAATGCATGAGTTGCCCAGCTTAAATATGAAAAATCGCCCAGAACCACTGAGTTATTTACCGTATAGTTTATCAAGAAATCAAACAATATTTTGAAAGAAATGTTGGCCCAAAACGGATTATATTTTGTGATCCTTTCAATGTGTTACTTTATACATCTTTTAATATATCAAATCCCTTAGATCAAGTAATTTTCGAAATCATCTTCAAATCAGTACAAATAAATTCTTTGGGAAAGTCATTAAGCTAAGAAATTCATTGCATATTTGCCACTTCTATACTAAGGACTCGGTAAGAAAATATAAAATTTTATATTATCAGCCAACCACTTCTTATTTATGAGAACGTTACCAAAACTGGCCAACCTAATCAAGAGGACACAAAAATGATGAGGAAAATTTTCTTTATTTTTCCACATAATCTCCTTTTAGCTCGATACACTTTTTCCAGCCATATTCAATAGCTTCTGTACGCTTTTTATAGTAAGAATTGTCAAACTCCTTAAAATAGTTATCACCCGCAGACTCCATCTCTTCATTGTTGGCAAATCTTCTACCACCGAGCCATATTTTCAAGTTTCAGGAAATAGAAAATAGTCCGAGGGATTTAAATCTGGACAATAAGGTGCGTGATGAAGCAATTCGAATTATAATTAATAAATTTTGGTCATCGCAATAATAGACTTGTGAACTGGAATCATTATCTTAATTGAACAATACTTTCCTTTACCGCAAATTCTACCTTTTTCAATAATTTCTTCACAAAAACGCTGCATAAAATTAGCATAATATTCGCCAAATCTTTTACCACCGAGTCATTTTTTTATGTTTCAGGAAATAGAAAATAGTCTGAAGGAGTTAAATCTGATGAATAAGGTGCGTGATGAAGCAATTCGAATTATAATTAATACATTTTGTTCATCGCAATAGTAAATTTGTGAACTGGAGCATTGTTTTGATGGAGCAATACTTTCTTTACGCAAATTCGACCTATTTGAATAATTTCTTCACCAAAAGGCTGCAATAAATTAGCATAATATTCGCCGTTTTTCATTTATGAAAATAATCAGTAAGAATAATTACATGCGCATCCCAAAGAAACAGATGGCATGACCTTGCCTGCAGATGGAATCATCTTCGCCTACTTTGAACACAATTGTGCCATTCCAGTTCACTGCTTTTACTGTTCCTTTGTCTTAGGTGTCAAGTAGTGGACCTATGTCCCATGCTTGGTTATAAATCAACGCAAAAATTCCGTTTTATTGCGTTGAAACATCGTCAAACATTCCACTGAAACATCTTTGCCCTATTGAAAGCAAGCGCGGCACCCATCTCGCACACAGCCTTCTCATCCTCAAATCTTCGATCAATATACGATACGGTCAATGTATGGCACTTTTCGAAATGACGTTTATTATATTTTCAATGCAATATTGAAGCCATCACAAGATAGGCTTTCGAATAGTTCAAATCCGAGTTTGATTTCTGAACTTAGATTAAAACCAAACTGATGTCTAGTTTTGAAAGCGGCGCTATTCTAAACAATTAATTCGCAATTTTTGGATCACATCAATGGAGTTAAGCAGCAGAGTAGTTAATCAGTTACATATTTATTTTGACCACACGTTGACTACATTATTAACCTTGAGGGCTAAACAATATTCGGCTTAGCCCGAATGCCTTATTTTCGTCCGCAATTTATCCAAACGCGGTTTATTAATGCTGGATCATCACTTCGGCATCAAAAAATGCCAAATGATGGCGATAATAAAGATCACGCTGATGATGATTATGTTGGTTTGTTGATTATTGATGTTGTTGCTGTTGATCATTTCCCCGCTTCTGCCGTTCATTTCATTGATCAGACTCTTTTTAAGTCATCTTATCAAAATGGAATAAACAAAATCAATATCATCCAATACTCGTAAGTAATGGAGGAGGCAGCGAGTAGAAAACAAAATTTTACTAAGCCCAAGAAGGGTAGAAGTGGTCAGTGGAGAGGTTTTGTGAAAAAGAGTTAAATACAAAAATGCCGCCACTAACAAAACTATCAAAACAGCCAATGAAAATCGCCACATTTAAATCTGTTGCTCTTAAAGGCCATTTACCAGCTGCTGTTGCCGCTGTCGCCTGCCATTGTCGTTGTTGTTGTTGCTATTGTTATTGATGCTGTTGTTGTTGCCACCGCCGCCAACACCATTATCTGCTCCCTCTTCTGTGTCTTCTGTGTGATTCCGCTTGTAAGTGGCAAGCTGTTTCTGTTTCTGTTTCGTTTTTTTTTTTCCAATATCCGTTGCGTTGCCGGGTTCAGTTCAGTCTTTCGTTTATTTTTTGTCGTATTTTCCATACCTGGGGATATTTTAATATCTGTCCCGCATTTATTCTCGTGCGATAGCGCATATATTTCCTTCTTAACACTTTTATCGAATTGCAGGCAACAGGAAAAGACCAACGAAGTGTTTAACAGATCGCGTCTTCCTTGGCGGTGCGCATGTGTATCTATCCTGTACAAGTACCGAAGGCACAGTGTCTAAAAACATTCTGCGGATAATTGAGGGTGGCGGTTAGCGGTAATATCTTTCATAAAAATTCAGAACATAGACTATTTATAGATTCTTACTGCTACAGAATTCTAATGTTGCTAGAACGTAGATAAACTCCCGGCACAGAAATTCGCCTGCCATAGTCTTAGTGAAATGAAAACGCAGAAAATAGTTCAGAAACAGGACAAATGTTGTCTACATTCATATTATTTCGATAATTAAACTAGAAACTAAAACTCCGATTGATTTTGGATTAAAAACATAACCAGAACAAGTATGTCAAATCTATTTAATACTAGTAAGGAAACGAGTAAGTAAAACTTAAATTGACAAAATTTTGTTTCAATGTTTTAATTTGTTCTGTAACTAATAGAGAAATTTCAGTGGCAAACATGAAAAATCATTCATTTTTTTCGAAAATTCCCCAAATTCTCCCATGGAGTTTTAGTCCCTATGAATCACTTCGACGGGAAACGTCGCGTATTGTGCGTGCGCGCATTTTACGAGAACTCTCGTTCATATATTGCTACTAGGCGACTATATTGTGCTGAATATGGACTACGGCGAATTAGTGAAGCTCCGAGTGCTAATTCAATTAAAATATGGGTAAAGCGTTTTGAAGAGACCGGTTCAAAATTTAAACCACAAGCAAATGGTCGCCCAAGAACATCTAGGACCGAAGACAATGTTGAGAGAGTTGTGGAGTCAGTACGAGGAAATCCACAAATGTCGACTCGCAAGAGATCGTCTGTCTTACAATTATCGCGACGAAGTTTGCAAAGAATTTAACCATTGGATCTTAAACTGCTTCCATATAAGCTGCAACTAACACAAGAATTGAAAGATTCTGACTTCATAGCAAGGCTCGCATTTGCCAATGAAATGCTTAATCGATTTTCCAATTTTGACAATATCCTTTTCTCTGACGAGGCTCATTTCCTTGCAAATGGGTTCGTAAACCGTCAAAATTGTTATTACTGGAACAGTGAAAATCCCAAAATCAAACACCAGAAACCATTGCATAGTCCTAAAGTGACAGTATGGGCAGCAATCTCTGGCAGAGGAATAATTGATCCTTTTTTCTTCGAAAATGCGCGGTGCCAAAACGTCACGGTTAATACGGAACGCTATATTGAGATGTTGGATGAATTTTTGGCTCCAGAAATTAAAAGTTCAAGAATAGTAAATTCCAGAACTTGGTTCCAACAAGATGGAGCTACCTGTCACACATCAAATGACTCCATGGCGGTGGTGAAGCAGATGTTCACTGGCAGACTGATTTCGAAAAGAGGTGATATCCCATGGCCCCCACGTAGTCCAGTCTTGACGCCTCTTGACTTTTTTTTTTTGTGGGGATACCTCAAACACAAAGTCTACAGTAATAATTCTTGGATCGTTCAGCTCAAGGAGAATATCCCTGGTGAAATGGCAGCCATTACACCAGTATTACTGAAGAAAGTTTTCAATAATTTTCGTTTGCGGTTAGAGGAGTGCCGTCGTAGAGAGGGTCACCATTTAGATGATGTTATTTTTAAAAAATAAACTCCATTTATTACTCTACAATGCCTTAGATTTATTTTAACCATACCTTTTGTATTTATTTTTTAATCTATTTTTTAAATATGCACGTTCTGTTGCGCCACCCTGTATAAAAGTGATGACTTAAACGTGAATACTTTTCGTTCATTACGGGATGACTATGATCGTTTATAATCTTGCAAGGAATTGATTGGCAAGGTTACAAAGAAATTTGAAGAGACTGAAAGCGTTACAGATATGGTCAGGCCTGCGCATCATCGCAATGTGCGCACTGCCAGAAATAACGCTTCTGTTAGTGAAAGTATGGCGGATAATCCGAATTTCAATTTAGAGCGCTAGTATTTGATATGAGTATTGATATGATATCCGAATTTTTATGGCCTGCAATTGAAAGTTATAAACTGAACGGTATATGGTCTCAACAAGACGGTGCCACGAGCCGCACAACACGACGTCTTTTGATTTTATTACAAGAGAAGTTCCAAGAAAGCGTAATTTCACATTTTGTCGACGTCAATTGGATACCAAGATCATGCGATTTGACGCCGTTAGACTTTTTTTGTGGGGCTATGTCAAAGACCGTGTTTACGCGGTCAATCCCCAAACATTGAAGTATTTAAAATCCAACATTCGTCAAATTATCATCAAGATACCGCCTGAAATGTGCGCAAAAGTAGTCGAAAACTAACTCATAAGGATCCACCGCTGCAACCAATCCAGGGGTAGTGTTTGAAATTACTTTGTATTTGTATATAATGGAAATGGTCCAAGCATTACAACGAAATAAAAGTTTCATCGTAATCATAGCTTTATGTGTGTTCTATTTAACTTTACTTTGGAAACCGGAAAATAGATAAGCCGGTATAAAGTTTGCGAGGGTCGCTAAAGTTTTGGGTTTCATTCCTTTCCATTCCTTTAAGCTTCCATTGTCAGTATGCAAATAAAAATCACATTAGTCATGAGACATCCACAATTATTCACGAAAACTATTGAAGGCTTTAAGATGTAACAAACTATACTCGTATTTGCAGGTTTTGGATGTGGATATCATTAAGTGTGTAACAACCAATCATCTAAATTGAAATACACTATACTTACGAGTATAGTATGTTTTAAGCCACTGTGCCAATGCGTGTACATGTGGATAGTCGATTTCTTCATATCGCGGTGAAAAAATCTTTATAGAAAATTCAATATCTTGGTCGATTTTTGACACATTTGACAAATTGCTTTAATATCCGTATTTTGTTTCTACAGAACGCATTATGATCATTTTCAAGGTTTAAAGGTTACCAAACATTACGTTGATCATCATCAATAACTCCGCAGTTGTGCTGTGTTCACACTTGTACTGATTCCATTCACACAGCATCACAATCCAGTGACGATGAGGCCGCCGCCGCCGCTGTATTTTGGCTATGGTCGGTAATCGGTGATTTTGCACTTCATGTTTGGGGTTTTTTTTTTTTGTTTTTGATTGTTGTACCAAAGGAGACTTTCAATAAAGTCATAACTTGTTATAGCATAAAGTTATAAAAGATCTTAACTGAAATAAGGAGATTTCCCCCGGTCGTCTCCGTTGTATCCACGGGTGTTGAGCAATACAAAAGAATTTTTCATTGTCGTTCGATCAATGTGAGTGTGGATGAGTGTGATTCTGGAAAATCTCAATTTGATCATACTTTTCACTTCTAAAAATAGGACACTTTTTCGAGTGATCATGGATGATGCTCCAGCGGATTTTCTACATCAGTTGCCATTGTTTTTTGCTCTGTTCATCAACATTTTCTTTTTGATCGCCGTCGCCGTCGTCATCGTAATCTTTCGCTGTTGCCGTGAGTGAGGAGACAACCTGCTGTGCTTTTTTTCAAATAGATTTTTCTCCAGCATCATGAGCGGTGGTAACTCAGAGTAAACTTAAAGATACTTGGGGGTATATTTCTTAGATTTAATTCATGTGATATGTGAAATACATGTGTATTTATAAATGTGTATATGTACGTACGAGCCGTCTTTGTTGTTTTCCTCACCGAGTATGATCACATTTTCAACTTGTCCTGAGATTTTCGTTATTAGCCCCGTGTGTATCCAAATATAATTTTTGAGGGCCATCTGTTCTGTATCATTCGCACTTACTGCCGCTGCCGTTGTTGCCGCAGTTTTTATACATGGTTCTTGATTATCATCTCAAAGATCTTCTTTCTTTCCTTCTTTCTTTTTTAACTCAGTTGTATATAATATTCCGTAAATGTGCTTTTGCACACTTTGTGTGCAGAGCAAAATTGTCTTGGGTGTAAACAAATGTTTAAAAATCACACAATTTCAATGTGGTTTTAACTTAAAAAATAAAATGATGAAACACTGTAAATTGCTGGAGAAGAAAACATAATAGAAATACTGTATTGTAACATTCAATCCGTCCGTCATATTATAAAGTTTTTTTTTTCAAATTGGTGCTTTTACTATATAAGATTTTAGCGTCCAGCCCTGGCACGATGGTTGTTAATACAGGCGACTATCAAGCCCTGGTACAGCCATCAAATTTTTCTTTTGCCGATGATCACCCCAATACTGCTGACGAATACTTCTAATAGTCGAGAAAACGAAAAGTCTAGTAAATGCATCTCAAAGTGAAATTAGAATAGACGTTGGCCCACTGCTCCAGGAACATAACCAGGGGGTTTAAAATTAAAATGTTTTTAAACTCACTGAATGTGAGAAGTTCTCCAACATCGTAATTGTGGAATGCAAAGAAATTTGACGCTTATAAAGGGTGTCCAAACAAGAACGCAAGATTTAAATTTGGCACCATTCGAAGTGCCATTGTTTGACTTTTGAACAATTGTTCTTGTTTGCTAGTAGAAGGTACGAGGTTAGTAAAAATGGAGCGCTACACGAATGAACAACGCATTCTCATTGCGAAATTGTTTTACCAAAATGGTGAAAGTTTTGCGGCTACAGTTCGCAAATAGCGACAAATTTGGGGTCACAATAATGCTCCAAAAAAGGTCAACTTTAAAGAGATTAATGGATAAATTTGCCAAAACTTGGTCTGTTAGTGATGTAAAGATAACAACGCGCCTTCGGCCAGGTCGATCGACCGAAAATGTCGCAGCTGTACGTGATGATGTCGCTCAAACTCCATCCACCTCAATTCGACACCGAGTTCAGCAAATTGGTGTCTCCAAATCCACTATGCAGCGAATTTTGACGGAAGATTTGCATCTTCATGCATACAAAGTTCAATTGACTCAGGAACTGAAGCCAGCTGACCATGGACAGCAAAGGGAGTTCGTTAATTGGGTATCGGAGAGACAACATGAGAATGCTGATTTTGCCGATAAAATAAGCTTCAGTGACGAGGTCCGTTTCCATCTTGATGGCTTCGTCAATAGGCAGAATTGCCGTATTTGGAGCGGGGAAACTCCTCGAGTGATTCACGAGAAGCAAATGAATCCTCAACGTGTCACTGTGTGGTGTGGATTTTGGGCTGGAGGAATCATTGGACCTTTTTTACGAAATTGAGGCATGTCAAACGCAAACAGTCAATGGTGTTCGGTATCGTGAAATAATAACCAGTTGAATTTCAGTGAGCTAACATGCATTCCATTTTTAGACTCACGCAAAAGGACATACAGTTTAACAATTCCGAAAGTCATAGTTAAAGAAGCATTTGCATGACTTGCCAATTATTTGACTACTCGAATGTTCGTCAGATACATCGAAGTGACCGCCGCTTAAATAATGATAGGTGACTATATGTGGGATTGAACTCGCGATCATGCGAACGAAAGTCGAATGTACTAACCATCGCATCACGGTTGGTTAAAAAAAAATTGACAATTTTTCTTCTGGAATTTCTAAATTTTTTACATTGCGTTTGATATATAATATTCTGTAAAACTTAAAAATTATCAAGGTCCCTTCTGCTATTTCCATGCGAATAAACAACTTTCCATATTCTCCAAATAGCTGCACTGTTTCCGAATAACCGACTTTTCATATTCTTCAAATGGTGTACCCTCATATATTAGGTAATGTACTGGGTTGTTTGGTAAGTTCGTTTGGTTAATTCGTTAGTTCACTATACGTCACTTCTCATAACGTAGAGTTCCTTCCAACGCTATCATAACTTCCTTCCGCACCTTCTCTAAACTGTTTACTATTACTTACTTGTGTTCTCGTTCTAGTCGTGAGTGGTTATAGAGTTTTAAAAAAAGTGTTAAAAAGTGGAAAAAATGAGTGAAAAAAAAACATTTTAGGCATTGTATGAAGTATTATTTCCGAAAGGAAAAACGGCTGCTGAAGCCAGCCGAAAAGTAAACTCTGTTTATGAAGAAAACCGACCAAATTAAAAAACTTGCCAGAAATGGTTTAAAAGCCTTTTCTACGGGTGACTTCTCCGTAACGGACGCTCCTACATCAGGACGGCCCAAAGAAATTGTTTCCGAGGGGGTGAGAGATTTAATTATTGTAAATCTCCGTGCAACAGTTAGGGAAATGGCTAAAATAATCAAAAAATCGGTCGTTCATAAAAGAGCTCGGGTTTGTGAGCAACATCAATGTGTAGGTGCCTCACTCTCTCACCGAGGCCAACCGCCTGAATCGCATTGACGTCTGCGATAACCTAAGGGTAAAAAATAACAAGACACCATTTCTGAAAAACCTCATCACAGGGGTTTAAAAATGGATAGTCTACAACAATGGTGTCGAGCGTGGAAAAGATCATGGGAGAAACCGAATGAACCCCCTCAATCCACCTCTAAAGCGGACTTTCACCCCAGGAAGGTAATGTAGTCGATTTGGTGAGAATCAAAGGAGTAGAATTTTTTCTTCTCCCAACAAATTAACCGATTAGTGCGGACAAGGATGTCGCACAATTTGATAAATTGAAGGCGGCGTTGAAAGAGTAAACGGCCGAGTCTCATCAATCGGACAGACGTCATCTTCCATCATGACAACACCCGTCCTCACACTGCCTTACGGACCCGTCAGAAACTGTCAAAGCTTGGGTAGGAGGTTTTACCTCACCCTCCGTACTCTCCAGACCTCACTCCGTCCGACAATCACCTGTTTCACAGTCTGAGCAACCACTTGAAGGATTAGAATTTCCATAATGACGAGGAGTGAAACATGAAATTGAATGCTATTTTTCAGGAAAACCACTCGACTCTTATGAGGGAGAAGGGAAGAAGTTATTAAAAAACAAGTGGGAGATTATATAATAGATTAAAATAATTGTTTTCTTGTATACATGTATAAATTTGTAAATAAATTTCTGTTAAAAACCGAACGAACTTTCCGAACAATCCGATAAGTTCTTAGAATGAAAGTGGAGGGCATTGTTGCACCTCTTCTGATACATCTCATAAAATTAAACAAACAAAAAGGGATTAGATAACCAGGCCCTCTCTGGTACTTCCCATACAAAGTATTTAATTCAACCTCCATATTCCTAGATTCATATTTTGCATTCTATTGTAAAGGGTGGCGCGTAAGTAACGTTAACGGCAACTATATTAAATGCGTTCTTGTGCATCATTTGGTTTTACTCGTGAACCAATTGCATCTTATATGGGAAGAGATGTAACATATGTAAAATTTTTTGCAAAGGCCGCCTAGACATCTCTAACTGCTGAGAACGTCGCCTGGTGTAAATTTCGGGGTTTTCCTCATTTCATTTAGAACTGCACAAGGTCTTCCAGCACGCGGAAGATCACAGACAGCACTTAGTTGCCCAAAACGCTGAACCAATCGATAAATTGTTGGAGCGCTAAGAGCATTTCGAATGTTCTTTGTGTCTGAATAATCGAATGCTAACTTTCAAAGTAAAATTGAACAACTTTGGTTCTTTGTTCTGTGCTAAGCCTTTTCATCACAAATGTCCCAAGTATTATTTAGTTAACTCTGTAAAGAGACGATAAAAAGACTTAAACAAAAAATGTATTCACTGATCAAATCTTAACGTTACTTATGCGTCACCCTATACTAATTTGAACATAATTTACCGCTCCTCACGCATTGAGTAAACTATGTTTTAGTTTAGGCACCTCTCACACTTCTGCGTCCTGCGTTGGATGAATTTATTTGTAAGGCAGTTCATCTGACTGAAATTTTTGTATTGGTTAAGTTGTCCTTTTCAGTTATTTAATAAATCATATTTTATTCTTCGACTTATTTTATATGAAACTAATTTTTCGATTTTATTGAAACCTTAGTCAAGACCTAGAGCTTGAAAAATAAAACGTTGGAAAAATTGTGTTCAGCGATGAGGCTCATTTCTTGCTGTACGGATGCGTACGCAAGCAAAACTGTCGCATCTGGAGTGATGAACATTCCGAAAAAACGGCAGTCTGGTGTGGTTTATGGGCTGGTGGCATCATCGGTCCACTTTTCTTCAACGACGACCGTGGAAGAATCGTTACCATCAACGGCGAACGATATCGAGCCATAATACGCGATTTTTTTTTGCCCCAATTGGCCGAGTTGAACTTGGTTGACATGTGATTTCATAAGGACGGTGCAACCCTGTGAGTTGGCCCCCAAGATCTTGCGATTTAACGCCTCTCGATTATTTCTTGTGGGGTTATGTCAAGTCGTTAGGCTATGTGGACAAGCCGAAAACTATTGAAGCCTTACAGGACAACATAACACGCGTTACTCGTGGAATACAGGCCGAAATGCTCGAAAAAGCGACGAAAAATTGGACCTTCCGAATGGACACTTTGAGACGGAGCCGCGGACAACATTTACATGAAATTATCTTTAAAAATTAAATGGTGAAGACCAACTTATCGATGCCAATAAACAATTTTAATATATGATGCAAATTTGAGTGCTTTATTCGATTTAAAAAAAAAATACGATTAAAAAATCACCCTGTAGAAGACTACATATTGAAGACTGCCCTTAAGCAATGAGTTTCGTTCTAGTAACGAGAAAAGTATAGAGGGGAAGTAAGGAAAATTAATAAAGAATATGAGGTGTTAATTTATTCCCAACTTTGTTTAACGATTGCAAATCGATTGCAAATTATTTCAATCACACGAAATTGTTAATAAGCTCGAGTGCAAATAATCATAAAAACTTAATATTTTTGCAAGTGGACATTCCCACCATATATCTAATATAGTAAAATACTTTACGTACTGAATATCACTTGATGTTCTTGCTAGGAAAGGCCTCTTAAATTATAAATCACCTCAGTTATCAATCGTTCCCACTTATATACCATTTTATGTTCTAATTACAATGCATCACATCATTACATTAAGTTCGTAGAGTTACCCGTCATTACACGATACATAATCATTTACCACCGAAAAAATTTCATTCGTCACAAATCTCGAAAATGATTAGTTGTTATTTAAAGAAATAAAAACAAAAATGCCGACAAAAATTATAAATTAAGAAAAGTAAAAAAACAATACTTGGTCCCAAAATAGGGTTTACATATAGCTGTCTGTGTGTGTGTGTGTGTGTGTGTGTGTGTACACATGGTCGTTGATACGCCATGTAGTTGTTATTTACTGCACTATGAAGCAACCATTCAATCATTTTTTACACGTTTCACTACGTATGACACCACAAAATGATGCTGTAAGTAATCAAAAGTAACAATCGTTTGTTTGTTATTATTGTTGCTATTGTTCTATGTGCCACTCGTTGCAGACATTGCACGACGTGCTGGGCAACATCCAATTGTTTCAGGTCAGCCTGGTGGCGCCACATATTACATTAATGTAATGAAACGTACTGAAATGAAAAAACAACTATTTTTCTTTTCGATTTTCTCAAGTCTTTCCGTTGAAATGGATTACAAAAAAAAAATGTATAAAGTCATCATTGTCACATGTGGAGCATGTTCTTCGATTGCAGTACAAATATTTAATTAAAAAATGGAAGGAAAGACAATGGGTGATGTTGGCATAGACCGAAGTGAATTACAAATATCCGTTAGAAATTACAACATTTGATGGAACATCCTGATCAGAATGAGGAAACTGCATATAAAAACCATTGGTCGTGGATGTAAGAGGGAATCTTTTCCACCCACCGCTACTATAATTTTTCACGAGGAAAATTTTCTTAATGGGCAACGCCACCCTCTTTTTTGTTTATTTCCAACGCTGAAGTTAGAATAACGTAAATTTTTTCGTCGCAACATGTTCGATACACATTTGCAGACTTGAAAATGTAATAAAATAATAAAGAAAGGCGCAACTTAATAATTTTATAAAAATATTATCGAATATATTATGAAGTGAAAACATCAGCTGCTCCGATTTCAGTGTTGGAAGTCAATACGAGAAAAGCTGGCAATGCTGCGAAACTTTCTCAAGAACAAACAATGTCTTGTGGATTTTTTCCCCCGTGAAAAAAACGTAGCACCTAGCTTTAGGGGTAAAGTATGAGAAAAAAGTAATGAAAGGATTCAATGGCCATGTATTTCCAAATTGGGGGAAAGAACTACTTTTAACAAATTCACATACTGAAATTTTTTGCACTGGGATGCAATAATAATTCACAGCTCAAAGCAATACCTATTCATAGGTCATTGCTTATGACTACTACTATTACTACTACTACCACAACTGTCTGCAAAACTTCCCAAGCGAATCATGACTTCCGAGTTTCAGATAATCTTTCCTTGGAAATGACATCTGACATTAGCTACATTGAGAATGGTATGCTCGCATCGATGTGTCTTAGACACGTGCATTTGCTGCTGAAACTCAACTTTTATAGCAGGCTGGTAGTCATTGTCAGCCGCAAGGATTGCATGCAATGTCCTAAGAAGCCGCTTATCTTAAATTTAAGGATGTGTACCAGGAATCTACGGGCACTTTAGGGAGACGATACTACACGATTGGCAGAAGTCCTCGGCACATATAAATCCGTAACATCAGCGCCATCCAGAAGATAAGATGGACAGCACAAGGAAGAATTAAACACACAATGATAAACCACAGTTGCCGTGCGGAAAACCATAAATTCGCAAGTAGAGTTCAGTGAGTAAGTGACTTTTACGCCTTATACAGCAGTATGGATGTGCAAGTCACTATATAGGTGTGTTCAAAAAGTAAGGTGAATTTTCATTTTTCTCAAAAATTATTTATTTATCAGTTTCTATTTAATCTCTTTCAAAGTAGTCCCCCTCAGATATATTACACTTGTGCCAGCATTTTTCCAATCCTTGGAGCAGTTCTGATATGCACTTTTTGGTATGTCCTTGAGCTATCTCAGCGATTCGGTTTTTATCTCGCAAAACGCCGTCCTTTCATGGGTCTTCTAAATCTTGGGAACAGCAAAAAGTCGCACGGGGCCAAATCTGGTAAATACGGTGGCTGAGGCACAATAACGGCGTTGTTTTTGACCAAATATTCTCTCACAAGCAAAGATGAGTGAGCACATTTGCATTATCATGATGCAAAAGCCATAATTTTTTTCCATAATTCCGGGCGTTTTTCCGTATTGCTTCACACAAACGGCGCGTAACTTCAAGGTAATACTCCTTATTTACGTACGATCTTGCGGTAATAACTCCTGATGCACTACGCCATGGTAATCGAAGAAAACAGTGGGCAAAACCTTGACATTTTATCGAACCTGGCGTGCATTTTTTGTCTTGGTTCTCCTGGACTCTTCCATTGGGACGATTGGGCTTTGGTTTCGATGTCATAACCATAAATTTGCAAATAGACTTCAGATAGTAAATGACTTTGACATCTTGTCCAGCTCAAAAAATTAGGTAAATTTTCATTTTTCTCAAAAAATATTTATTTATTCATCAATTTTTATTTTATCTCCTTCAAAGTAGTCCCCACACTTGTGCCAGCCTTTTTCCAATCCTCGAAGCAGTTTTGATTTACACTTTTTTTCATCATCAGTTATGACCCTTTTAAGCAAATATGAGCGATGCTCATGCGCGGTTGTTTTTGGTCAAAATTCAGCAATTTTGGAATGAACTTCGCTGCCACACGCTTCATGCCCAAAATTTCCGAAAAGATTGCACGGCATGAGTCAACCGGTACGCCGACATCCTCAGCAGCTTCTCTAATTGTGATTCGACGATTCTCCATAACAATTTTCTTCACTTTCTCTACATTTTCATCAGTTGTTGATGTGCTGGAGCGTCCAGTGCGAACATCGCCATTCACATCTTCTAGACCTTCTGTGAAAAGATTGTACCGCTTGTAAATATATTTTTGACTAAGAGTACTCTCACCGTATGCCACTGTCAACATTTCAGGTGTTTTGAGCACTTAATTCCACTTTTCTACACAAAATTTAATTAGCTTCTTTGATCCATTTTTTTCGATAGCAGAAAATTGCCTAACACGCAAAACAATTGTCCTATTTATGCCTCTCACCAACAAACTAAACATGCTATAAGGATAAAACCGTCAACATATCTTCAAGACGAGTGAAATGCCCTTTCTGATACCAACATAAGAAAAAATGATAATCGAAAGTCGAATGTACGTAGCCCGCGAAATTTGAAAATTCATCTTATTTATTTTCGTATATCCATAATCCTCGTAAAGGCGGAATATTTGCTTATCACTCTGATTTGTCCACATGCTACGGTGGATGAAAAAATCCGCAAACAATTCGAAGAAGAACATTCGATCTCTGCGAAACTAAACATTTGAACGTTTGAAGAAAAAAACAAATGGTTAAAGGAAACTCATTAATTCAACAATCAGGAACTTCGGTCTGCATAGAAATACCATCGAAATCGTAATCAGACTGGTTTCTTTCGTCACGATGCAGACATGCCAGTAAGTGGGATCAGGTTTCCACATAAAGATATCCATAAAGCTACTTGGCTGATTAAAGCAAAAGAGAGTAGATTGATCACGTAGAGTAGTAGACGGAGAGTATTCTTCAAGTCTCAATAAGGAATATGTGAACCTTAGTGCTTACCTAGACGAGGATCACCACATGGTTGAAGCTAAATTATCCACGGGAGTGAGTAAACACTAGAAAAGCTCAACATTAGCATATGGCCGAGATAGACACACAAATTACTAAAACAAAATCTCTCAATTGCTACGACAATAAGTTTTTAATCCATTTTCTTTGCCTACCGTATATGGGTATGAGTAGCCATGATCAGAAAAGGATTGGTAGGATCAACGATATCGCATTGTGTCTGACAAAGAAGGTGCGGAATATATGGAAATTCTGCAACAAAGTTTAACACGTTCCGTCAGCGAAAGTTATACGGAGGAGTGGAAAACATAAGTTGTTTATGTAGAAGAAACGAGAGAGGAAAGAGCGGTAGAGCAAGAATATTGAAAACTATATGGATAGAGGTGAAGTTCAAAATACTTGTATATGCCGAAAGCCAGAACTCACTTTCAGAAAGGACGAAATTGGAAATCTAATCACAAATACCTACACAGATAGCATCCCGAGTAATATTTTAAATTTATTAAACTCACATTTTATCTGGTGCAATTCATAAATCGCTTTTGGCGGTTCGTTTTTATGGAAATTTCATTGTAAAAAAATATATTCATTCCATCACATTACAATACAGCTACTCTAAATTTCAGTACTCATATAGATTTTGTTGTTGGTATGTAAAGGGTGTCTCAACAAGAACGCAAGACAGTCAATGGTGTTTGGTATCGTGAAATGATAACCAGTTTTTTCGTGCCTAGAATTGAAGAAATGAATGTGGAAGACATGTGGTTTCAACAAGACGGCGCCACATGTCATACAGCCAGAGAAACAATTCAATTGCTGCATCAGTCATTTCTCGGTCGTGTTATTTCGCGTTTTGGGGATCAGAATTGGCCGCCTAGATCGTGCGATTTAACACCATTAGACTTTTCTCTTTGGGGTTTTTTGAAGTCGATGGTTTCCGCGAATAAGCCGACGACGACTCAAGTCTTGAAAGAGGAAGTTGGACGCTGCATTAATGAAATACCGCAGCGTTTATGCAAATCGGTCATTGAAAATTTCAATAAAAGATCGCGTGTGTGCCAGCAAAGACGCGGCGGTCATCTGCCCGATGTGTTGCTCCATACATAATCTCATTCTGTCTACTTTACGATATAATAAATTTTCACAATTTTTTTAAAAATCTGTGTTTTATTTAAAATTTAAAACTTGTGTTCTTGCTGGGACACCCTTTACAATTTGTAGCGTAAATTCTTTTCCCGATTTTCAGATCATCAAAATTCTACATCCGGAAACGAATTTAAGAAAACCTAGTTTTGGAATTCAGTTTCTAACCCATCATTTGTATTCAGAGAATGTGTGTTCCTTTAGCAAAGTTGATTAATTTACAGCTTTTTCCAACAGAACATTTTACAATCGTAACCTATAATTGAACCCTTTTGGCAGTTGCTTAAATATCATTCAAAGGCATTTTCCAGAAATTAAAAGTAAAACCCTTCAACAAACACAGACACTCCCCTTTCCCCTACAAACTGGCCACAGTGGTAGAGAAAAAATCTTAAGCAGGCACATGCACGGCAAACGGTCAAGCCTGGCCGCGTAAACTTCATTCTATCTGTATGTGTGTGTGAGGTAATTACTATCAACAGCTGCATTTTGTGGCCAAAATCATATGGCCGATGACGGAATCATCGAAATAGACAGAGCCACACAATTCAACCAAATAAATGAAATGGTTTCTAAATGTCGCTTTTCGAGTTGATTCCAGAGCGGTGTCGTATAGATGGAACCTCCTTTTCGACTTTTATCGCTAGATAATTGCCGTCAAAATTACAGGCTTTGGTCTATAAGAAAATACTGAAAACGACTTAAATTTATTACACGCTTTTAATAAATACTACAATTTTAAAAGCGTAAATATATGTGTGTGTGTGTGTGTGTGTGGCTGGCTGGCTGGCTGGGTAGCTGAAAGAGAGCAGTATTTGAAGGAATGGAATGAAAGAACTAGAGCTAAATGCTGCGCTATTTGAGCACTCGCATGGACGAAGTTACTTTTAAGACAAACTGCGAAGTAGGTTTGTTAAGTGTAGATCACATTATCCGTGTTTTATAGAGAATATATATAAATCAGCGATCTTCATTGAAAACGTAATTAAATTCGAAAATAGTTTTTCTGCTTCAGTTTCTGGAATCTAAGTCAAAAATATACAAAATTTTTATTCTAATTCCGTAAACCGAAACGAAATCTATCTATATATATATAAAAATGAATCGTGGTTTGTTCCGATGCTTAAAACTCCAGAACGGCTGGACCGCTTTGCATAAATTTTTGTATATGCGTCTGGGTGGTGCCCGGGATGGTTTAGATTTACAATTCGGTCCAATTGGACAAAGGGGCGTGGTACCTCCCATACAAACAAAAAATTAAAAATCAATTATT
>JAHXMU010000032.1:281783-345533 GCA_019455685.1 Philornis downsi | reverse complement strand
AAATATGGGCGGGATTGGACAATGGGGCGTGGTACCTCCCATACAAATAAAAAATTAAAAATCAATTATTTCTGTTCCTGTTTACGGTATTTGAACAAAATTTGGTACATCGGTTTGTTGTACATATCTTAAGTGCTGCTGCAAATATGGGCGGGATTGGACAATGGGGAGTGGTACCTCCTATACAAACCACAAATTAAAAAGCAATTATTTCTGTTCCTGCTAACGGTATTTAAACAGAATTTTGTTTAACATTGAAACATTTCCAATAAAAATAAAATTTGAAGGCAAAGCAACGTTTGCCGGGTCGGCTAGTTATATACAAAAAAGTTTTAATTTAATTTCTGGAACCTAAGCCAAAAATACGCTAAGTTTTCATTGCGATTCCGATAACTGAATTTTGTTTCTGTTTCATACATTCAAAACGAAATTGTTTGCAATTTCGAAACGAAATTGCAAACAATTTCGATTTTGATTCTTACACCTAATACGAAATTAGCAGCAATTTTGATTCTGACTCTGTTTATGAAAAGTTTTGTTTGTACTTTGCCCGAAAAATTTCAATTCAAAAAACAGACAACATTTTTGAGTAGTTGCGAAAATTTCCGACAATCCTGCATTGTAAATTTGAAAAATATAATAAATTATTTGAACTAATTTTATATTTCGCAATTAGGCGTCACACATTTTTTTCTCTGCCAAAAAAAGAAACTACATTTGATTTCTCTTCTATCTCTTCAAATTAAGAAACGAAAGTACATGAAATTATATTTTCATTTCAGTTTTTCGAATCGAAATATCTGTTTCGACAGAGAAACAGAATCAATTTAAATTTCTAATTTATGAAAAACATTTGGATTATTTGGTAATTTATTAGTCATTAAAACTGTAAAAGTTAAAACGTTTTTTTACAAACCTAAGAAGAAGAACATTTCTGCGATTGTGAGAAAATAATAATTTAAAAAAAAAATCCAATATTTCAATATTGATTCTGCCGAAAAAAATATAGTAAAAATACGGGATATTATTTTGAAACATCGTCGATTAATCGAGAGATATTTTGTCAGAATCAGCAATACACTGTGTAAAGTTTTTTATTTCAAAAGACTGCGCTCAATGCACGTTGGGTGCAAGATTCGCTAACAAAAAAAGAAAACGCATACAAAAGCGCCTTTCTCACAAATATTTCAAAGGATAAAGGGATTTTGTGCGTCGCTTCAACATTGTATGTGAGATTTGGATCCGCCACCATAATTCTGAATCAAAAAAATATGCTAAAAAAAGGTGTCAACACGATATGTATTTTCAAGCGGATGAAACGGTTGTGGAAACAACGACAGACCTAGGACAAGAATAGATGTGCAAAATCAACGAAATTTAAAAATCAAATGACTTGAAACCGGATTTACCTTCTGTAAGAAGAGCAATGGAAACCTGATCATAAGCACGCAAATCTGTAATTGACCATGTATTTACACTGCGACAAAATTCCTAATAAGACTCGAGAGAAACAGACCGATCGATACTACGATAAAAAAAAATTGTATACATCTGTGCAGGTTGACATGAGGAAAGCTGCGATAAAGATGACTGGTACCATCTTCAATAAAGACAACGATATACAGATCAATGGCGAAAACTTAAAAAGAAAGGAAGCGAAAGTGATTTTGGCGGTGAACAAAAATAAAAGAAACTTATTTGTTTCCGTTAACTTCGGAAACCACAGCGGTCACCAAGTAAAATTAATTGGATACAGACGACACTGTGGTCTTAATATGATAGGTGGTTTTAATATGGTAGAAAAAAGTAGAAAACTGTAAACAAATGTTAAGTTTAAACAGAATTTTTAAAACTCCAACACAAAAAAAAAAAAAAAAATATGTCTTCCCTGTGGTCCATTGGCGCTGTTTGAGCGAAATGTGTTTGATATCGAAGCAAACAATAATGTATTGAAAGAATCTAATTCTTCCACATCTGCAATATACTTACTCGTATATGCCAAATGTTCTCATTTGACCCTAATTAATATACGGGGATAAACCAATATAAATCACAATTTGGAAGGCAACCCTGAATGTGTTCCGCATCATGTTTAAAACGTCTACTACTGCCCGGAATTGTAATTAGTTATCATTTACAAAATTATCGATGACCTCAAAATTCCTCGTAATCACTTAAAAAGCTATTGTCATATTAGGTGCTCAACTAATTTCTGGCTGTGATTTTTATAAAAATGCAACTACATATACAAATGATTCATTGAAAGTATTGTTCATCGCTAGCTACTACTTTCTCCCATCTTTGTGTCAAAACTCGAATTCTGTCACGGTAAAACTGTTCATCTTCTGAGGCTATCCTCGAATATGGCCATTCCTTGATATCGTCATTTAAGTGGAAGTGCCGCTCAGCCGTGTGTCATCGAACGGTACAAGTGATAATCGGACGGCGCAATACCTGGAGAAAACTTCCCATTTCAGCGTTTCCAGGTAGGCTTTAACGGACTTGGCCACGTGAGGCCGAACGTTGTCATGCAGAAGAATCACTTTTTTGTGCCTCTCCGCGTATTGTGGGCGTTTTCCGCTCAGAGCACGGCTTAATCGCATTAATTGAAGTCGACACCGATCCCCAGCGATGGTTTTGCTATAAATAACACCGACCTTTCGTTATAAATAACACCGACCTGATTCCACCAAATACAGAACATAACCTTTGCAGCGTAAATATTCGGCCGAGGCAACGACGTAGAAGCATGACTGGGCAGACTCCATGATTTTCTTTCTTTCTTCTTAATGATTGCTGTAATGGATCCATTTTTCATCGCCCGTTACAATACGATGAAGAAATCCTGTTCCTTTTTTGTCGCTAAAGCAGTCGTTCACAGACGGAAAAGCGACGCTCAACATCCCTCAGCTTCAACTAAGGACACCAAGTTCCTTGATTTTGAATCATTCCCAACGCATGCAATCACTTGAAAATGGCTTGGCGAATAACTCTTTATACTGAGGCAAGCTCTACCTGCATTTGACACGGATCCCCATTAAGCAATGACGTCAATTCTGTGCCTTCAAAAGTTGTTCGTCTTCCTTTACGCGAACGGTCGTCAGCATCAAAATCACCGTCTTGAAAGCGACTTGAAAACGGCTTGGTGAGTAACTCCTAATACTGAGGCAAGCTCTACCTGCATTTGACACGGATCCCCTTCAAGCAATGCCGCCAATTCTGTATCTTCGAAAGTTTTTCGTCTTTCTTCACGCGAACGGTCGTCAACATCAAAATCACCGTCTTGAAAGCGACGGAAGCAATTTCGACACATTGTTTTGGTTAAAGGAGCATCTCCGTAAATGTTAATAAAGCTCTCGATGAGCTTCAGCCGCCGTTTTCTTCGATTGAATGAAGAAAATGAATACTTTCCGCATATGACGATTATTTGGCACAAAATCATTCATATTCGCACAACCAAAAGAATATGGCGTCAAAAGAAAATAACTATTGTTGTATTGGGTTATGGCAGAATCGCAGAATAGCTGGCGCCATCTATTGACAAACAGCAGGAACTTAGTTGCGCACCTAATATTTTAACCACTTATTTGTGTGACTTTTATTTATGGGAATATTCTCTGTATATTCTTGTGCCAAATGTTGAAAATTAGAATAGAAAATCAATCATAAACAAAACTCCTGAAAATGTATGGCAATGCTTTCGCCCTTGATAGATTTAATCCGTAAAATTTTAAATTTCATCAGTATACAAAATGTTGTTTAGTGTCATAGCAATTCTCCTGTAAGTTTTAACTTTTAGGGTTAATTTTTTACTGCCTGGCAGTAGTTAAATATATTGATAAGCTTTAAGATTAAACTTACTTGCGTCATATTTTTGTTATATTAGTCTACTTTAGTTATATAACAAGATTTATTTACCTGAAATTAAAATAAAAAAAAATTTTGATTAGTTACAAACAAAAGAGAACAATATAGTTTTGATGATAGTAGATAATTTCTTAATCGAAAAACATTACATAAGTGTTGAACGTAGTTAATCTTTCTCATGCATTAAGAAGTGCATTTTATAAAGTAAAATAAATTACAAATTCTAAATTATGAAAAAAATTATGAAAAAATTAAATTGTTAAATTCTATTGTTTTGAATTAAAATTGCATTATATCAAATTACACTGAATTAAATTGAATTACATTAAATTGCTTGTATTAAACAATTTGTAAATATTGTAAATTGTAAAATTCAACTATTTATTTGTTGTGTAAAGGCTCCTTCAAACAATCATGCAACTATAAAAACCCATTTTTTTGTTCCGTTCATATGGTAATCCAGTGTGGTACGGAGGTCTCAGGTTGAAACCAGCGATATACTGGCTCCCTTTTCCGCCAGTCGCTCTCAACATTCGAATAAACCTTAAATAATGTAAGTTAACTGTCTTTTCATGTCCTCCAGTACGAAACCTCCTCGTAATTACACACATCCTGATAAGAACCTAAGTTCTTCCACAAAACTTCCAATTTCTCTCGAGGAACTTAAGTTCCAAATTAAAGCTTCAGCTCAAATGTGACAAATTTACACTCTAGCATTTGCATTTTACATGGTCCCTCGAGAATTAGAATTAGAATTTTGCTCCGATTTATTTCTAGTTTGAACCATGTAACAATTCTGAATACAATGCACTAACGAATAAACATAAACATATATTTAATATTGAAGTTTATTTATATCAGGTTCATAGCACATATATTTATGCAACATATTAGCAATAGCATATTAGTAGGACATATGTTCCAGTACGTACTATTTTCTTTTAAATTTTGTTATCTCCTTTTCACTTGTTATGTAAATAAGAACATTCTAGAATTAAGTCTATGATAAACAACACTATGCTGTAAATATGTTTGTCTTCGTTGCACCCATTATGTAAATATGTGTTCTCTCTGAAATATTGTAGCATTTTCTAGAATAAGTCATTTTAGTATTAATAGAGCAACTTTATACGTTTGGATTGATTAATAAAGTTGACGTTGATGTGGAAATACGTTCCACGATACCAAATAGTTTTACTCAAAAAAGTGTTCCCGCAACTCAAATGTGGTAAATGTTTTAACAAATTTTGTATGAGAAATATACGGGCCTTCAATTTACCGGAAAAATGGTAAAACTACATTCAAATGAAATCAACTAGAAAGGACGATAAGGAGAACAGTTGGATTTTATTTTACTCGTATGATAATCTTGGAAATTCTTAAATTTTTTTAATAAATTTACCACCTCACTACTTATTAAAAACTGTTCAACAAAGGCAATTGTGATAAGTTTTCTTCAATATTAGTGGAAGTAACTATTTATTAATAGTAAAAGTAACTATTAGGAATGTATTGGATCGTAGCTAGTGCATTTGAGTTAAACGACCGGTATAAGTTAGATCCAAGTAGTAATGGGCAGACGTAAAATTGGTCCGATAACTAAGATTTGCTGGAATCGAAGCCTAATTACCCATGACCATTGATTGCGGTCCACAGTGTGAGAAAAATGTTCAAATATACGAGTATGTGCTTTTCGAAAATTGAGTTTAGCACATTTATAAGCAAGTTTTTTTTCGACTGCACCACTTTGTCTCAATTGGGCTATGTGCGAGACATAGCAACGTGGATACAGATAGCAATACAGCAAGTGGTCCAAAATAATCAATTCAACAAATGCTTGCATAAAAAATAAATATGATCTTGGAGAAAAAAAATTAATCAAAATCATGAGTCAACTAAGTTTTTTTTTAAATTTAAAGGAATGTTTTGGGTAGCGCAAGGTCTAAGCGAAATGAATTCCAAATTTTTCGTAAATGTCGTATAGATATGCTTCATTTATACCCGGATAAATAATTCAAAATGTTATATATGGAACAATTAACAGAGTAAACTATCATGCGCTGAAGGAGATATAGAAACTGATAAACCTCAGATCATCTTGATGGAGGAAAATTGTGTTAATAACCCAACCAAAAAATTTGGAAGTCATTCCAAACGAATAGTATTTTCATAGCTTCCATAAATGCTATGTAAGCAGATCTTCCGCTTCTTAGAAAGCTCTTTTTAATTACACCAAAAGACTGATGAAAGAAGGTAATTATAACCGGCTTAACATTACTTAAAATTGTTGTGCAATAATAACACAATTTACGGTGAATTCTTATTAAAAGGAGAAAATTGCCATGGAAAATTATATAAAAAGTTGTCATTGCTTTAGAGGATCTGGCGAAAAGCCAGGGAAAATTGTCAAAAACAACAGCATTCCTCCTATGACAACCTCATGTTAAATTCATCGACGATTGTTCAATTTTTCACCACTTCTAGCTCACGATCAGCGGATCTTTTTAATTGTTTTCACTGGGAAAAAACCAATCTCTTCGTATGTTCAGATATGACTTCCGAAATCTTAACGTTTATCCTATCCATTATTTTCATGCAAAAAAAAATGTTTAAAATTTATCCTCTAATACTGTGTTGTAGTTTACTTGAATTATCATTCTCATTCCCTCCTAAACGCCAACGGAAAGAATAAACGCCGACACCTTTAAAACATTCCAATATCATTCTCTCTCTGCCATGATTATATGTTAGCCGTAGATGTGAGTGAAGCGGTGGCTGTCAGTCAATATTAGAAATAGCAAGATGCGTTTGTTCACTTAGCCATAGCTTAATTTAACGCTTAAATTTCTACACTTGTAACGCAGAAAAAGGCGCAGTCACAGCATTTAAATTCAGTTCGCATATGAAATGACTGCGTTTTCTGAATCTGGTTGCATGGCTACAATACAACAAGCAAATGCGCAGCGCGGCAGCTGAATTTCATTCAGTTTCCCCTTCTGAGACCAGTCGCAAACAGGCAATACCGAAGAGTACTATCCTATGTAGGCAAATGTGTCGTCTTAGGAGTTTTTTTGTTCATTCGCTTTTTACAAACACATTTCGATAATTGTAGGTTTTCAAATATATTTCATTCTGTGCTTGCATATGACGACTGTGAATGAATGACTTAAAGGATGGGCGTATGCCTTTCAGAGAATTTATGTGACGACATGCTCTAAGGGTGTGATGTCCTTCTAGTATACAGGAATTGTTCCGCCAAGGCAAGCAGTAATGCAGGCGACGTTTTCCATTGTATGATAGTATGAACGCCTTAGGTTTCCTCCATAAGTGTCCGGTGGTTTTGGTCGAATTTCGAGGTAGGGTTTTTGTCTTTCGTGTGGTATAAATGAACTATACTGCGGTGGGGTGTTAACCACTTTTCGGTCATTTCAATGAAATATTTGATTTTCATGCTTAACCATCTCATTGGGTTTTTAGGCTAACATTAAATGGGCTTTTAATTTTCTTGGGCTATCATGTTTTCACACGAATATTATTGGTACGTTGTATGTCTGGCTCGCCTGTTGTAATGGCCAATAATTTTTGTATCAATAAACTTTGCATATGATTACACCCATTGTTTAATGATGGTATTTGTACCAAGTTGATAATTTCAATATGATTTGTAACTTAATTTTTCGTTGTGAATTGTGAAATCATTCGAAAAATCATGTTTTGACAGCCAAAGGCTAAAATTTAAGCTTCTGAAATGGTGCAGTTTTGTCTGTAAAGTAATCGAAAGCTCCAAATTCACATCAACGAATTTGAACAAGATATAGTAGCTCATATTTACGTTGTTTTATCGAATGTACTTACTCGTCAATAAAGTAAATAATAACACACGTAAACATTCTTGTGGACAGATTACCATATCGTGCTGTCATTCACATCTTTCTGAAATTATACTTTTCAAATTTTCAATTTCAACAGCATGTCCCCTTTACTTAACGTATACATTCAATTCCACACGTCATTCTTCTGGTGACAGTGAAAAATCGTACTTCTTCGGGCCTCTTAATACCAACGCCCACCACTATGATTGTCCCTAACAAATGCCTGTAAATTGGAACGGTTTCTCTCTCCCCTTATCTATTAGCTGCTGTGGTACACTGTAAGTAAAAATTAAGATTTTACAAAACCTGCAATTTAGTCTTCATATGAATAAACTTTTTTCCTATTGGACCAATTTGTTTCTCTATATAGAATCCTTACCAAATAAAGGTAAATGTAAAGGTTTTTCCACATTCTATCAATTTGAACCACTTGTGATACTTGCGCATACGAGAACAATATCAAAACTATTCGACCTAACGAAGAAGACACAAAAAAGTTGGAAAAAAATTTCTAATTTTTCAACACTTTTTCCAACGATATTCATAGCTTCTATACCCTGCTTATAGTAAGAACTGTCAAAACTCCTTAAAATAAACAACAACCGTAGACTCCACTTCTTTATTGTTAGCATACCTTTTACCACAAAGCCATTTTTTCAACTTTGGAAATAGATAATCTTCGGAATAAGGTGAGTGATGAAGCAAGTCGAACTTTAATTCATTACTTTAGTCATCGCAATAGTGGATGTGTGAACCGGAGCATTGTCTTGAAGAAACAATACATTCAAATGCCAAATGCAGCCTTTTTTCCATAACTTCATCACGTAAATGCTAAAATAAATTAACATAATATTCGCCGTTGATGATTTTTCCTCTCTAAACAAAATCAATACAAATAATCCCATGCGCATTCCAAAAAACCGACGTCATGACTTTCCCTATAAACGGGGCCGTCTTCGCCTTCTTCGAACAAAATTTTCCCATTCCAGCCCACAGTTTTGGCTGTTCCTTTGTCTCAGGTGCGAAGTGGTTGACCCATGTCTCATCCATGGTTACAAATAGACGCTAAAATTCGGCATTTGCTGTATTGAAAACAAGCGCGGCACCCATCTTGCGCACAGCTTTCTTATCTTCAAATCTTCCGTCAATATACGATGTATAGCACTTTTTGAAGCAAAGCAAACTCCCCCAGAGTAGAATCTACGTCGGCTTTAATATTGATTGGACTGAGACCTTTCAAATGGAAATATTGAATTACATGTGACGACATGCTCTAAGGGTGAGATGTCCTTCTAGTATACAGGAATTGTTCCCCCAAGGCAAGTAGTAATGCAAGCGACGTCTCTCATTGTATGATAGTATGAACGCCTTAGGTTTCCTCCATAAGTGTCCAGTGGGTTTAGTCGAATTTCGAGGTAGGGTTTTTGTCTTTCGCGTGGTATAAATCAACTATACTTTTGTGGGGTGTTAACCACTTTTCGGTCATTTTAATGAAATATTTGATTTTCATGCTTAACCGTCTTATTGGTGACCAATTTTTTTATGTTTACAAATTCACTGAGATCGTTTACATTTGATGGCTCAAATAAAAATACTAAACAACATGGCGCCTTGAAATTTAAAACATATGTTTTATAAGGTTGCCACTTTTCACCGGAATAGTTTTTTCCAAACTATTGGCATCATCTATATGTTATAGTTTTGGGACATATCTCGTGGATAACAATATATTAACTAATCCCCCTACAAGTGGATGTACCAGGGTCATCTCCTTATTATGTATAATATAAAATATAGTAAAAATAACTTCAATATTTTTCCAATAGATGGCTTTAGTAATCTGTATCTCGCGTTGCATATGTACGATTAGTGTACGCAGAATGGGTTAGGAAGATACGATTGCGTATTCATAAGGCGTACGCGGAAGATGGGCACTAGCAAAGAAAAAACTTGCTATATTTTACAGTTTTTTCTTCGGCAAAAGCGGAAACGCAAGGCAGGTGGCTGAAAATCCGACTAGTGCTTATGATTCTGATACTGTAACATCTAATCATGCGCAATTTTGGTTCCGTCGATTCCGTTCCGGTAATTTTGATGTCAAAGGTATACCATGCTCTGGAAGACCAATTGTCGAAAATGTCGGTAGAATAATGAAAAACATCAGGTCCCACCTTCTCGTAAGCGGTAGCTAAGCATTGCCCAAAAAAAAAACGTTTTGAAACCACTTCAATAAGGGCGATTACAAAAAGAGTGAACACAAAAAAGTTTCATGAATCGCATTTCCGCTGATGAATCGAAACAAATTCGACCCATTTCTGTAGCGGATGCTGGCTGGTGATGAAATGTGGGTCAACTATGACAGCGTTAAGAAAAAATTTCGTTGTCGATTTGAATACAAAATTTGTGAACGAATGAGGTATCTCAATTATTTTAATATCAACAAAATCAGATGCCAGACATATTTATACAGCGTGGCGAAACAAGTCGTGCTACTGTCAACTGTCGATAGAGACAGTTATTTAAAGATGTTGAAGGAGTTTCTTTTTATGCTCGAACTGCGTCGACGACGTATTCGCTTCAACGGCATTTGGTTCCAGCAAGATGGAGCAACCGTACACATAACCAGACCGGTTATAGCGGAGCTCCAACGAAAATTCCCAAACTAAATAATATCCAGAAACTCCACTCCCCAGAGTTACACTGAACTGCACCAGACCTATTTTTATGGGGTCATGTCAATCAAGAGATGTGCAAAACGAAAACAAGCAATTTGACTGAATTGAAGCAGTCAATTAAAACAATAAGTGAGGAGATCCCGCAATGAATAATTTTCTGATCAGGTGTCGTTTATGAGGGAATAAGCATAGAGGTCATTTGCGATCAATTAGTTTTATAAAATAAAATTGAATTTTCTATACAATAAAAAAATATTAAATGAAATGCATTAATAAAAAAAGGTATTTGAATTTCTTATTGTAGTACAATTGGTGCGCCACCCTGTATATACAACGGATAGTAGCTTTTGATCGCGTTTGAACATACTGGTAACGGGCAGAATCTACCATATCATGGACATTGGGATTGTAAAATTTTAACTGTCATTGTACTATCGGAATAACTTTTCAACCGAAATCTATATGCTTTTCCCCAACCATTAGGTTTAATCCATTTATATATTACTAAATTTCATATTCCTGTACATATCACCCGACAGTAATAAATTGTGTCCTTTCTTCAATTTTATTTTTAATTGGCCGACAGAACAATGTCCCAAAAGGAGCATAAATAAAACAGTGGTAGCTTTAAAAAACTGCTTTGCCATACTTCCGGATGTCAGAAATCATACAATTACCGCCTGTCATAAGCCACATTAACAACCGCAGTACAATTTCATCCAATTTCTGATGTACTGATCTGATATATCTTTAAAAATTATTACGGCTTCCCATACGCGAGACGGCATTTTTGCATTGCAGCGTATCTGTATCTGTAAATGTGCAATGGCAGACAGATCAACTGGAGTTGGCGGCCAAAAAGAAGTCGTAACGGGAACGGTCGCGAAAAATAAAATCACCAGCCAACACAGTTGGAACCCAGCTCTTTATATCGTCAGGTGCGCAAAGTCCTCAGTCTAGGTTACACTAACAAGATCAACATTATTTCGTTAGCAATTGCCACGAACTCCTTTTGGTCTTGTGTCCATATTTCTGCCAACCGGCAAGAAGGCAAACAAAAAGAAAAACCATGAAGGTAACAACTGCAATATCAGCGGACGAACGTGTCGCCTTTAGCAATTCACAGACACAACTTCCACAGAAATTTACGCGGTGCGGTGCCACAATCATCAGACAGAAGTGAAAACGAAAGAATTTGAGCACAAGTTCGTTGTTTGCCTTGTTGCAAAATGGACGGACAGATTATAATGTGTGATTGCGGTCACAGGTTGAAAGAAATACGAGTAATAATACTAAAATGTCCATAGAAATATTACAATAGTATATATAATAATAAACTGCCGTATTGGGACACGAATAATTTAGTAGCAGTTGATACTCTTGTGAGGAGCTTTTCCAATGTATTTAAGTTTGATGTATTGCAGGATCATTAAGCCAAATGATGGGTAGTACTACGAGAAATATTTTACAAATGAAACTTAATTTAATAAAATATTGAAGTGATTATCAATGTGGCTCTTAGATAATAATTGAATGACATACATGGCATACGCCCATGACACCAGAAAAATGCCCTCCTTGTATTACCACATGATCAATCTGATTCCAAGTGCTATGATCAAAAGATAGCAACATTGCCATGTAGATATCTTTAAGTGCGAATCTGGTTCCACTTACTAACATAATATGTGCCGCAGCGAACAAAACCAGTCTGAGTCTGTTGTCGGAAGTGTTGCTGTGTGTGAGACTGAATTTTCCTACTGATGGATTAAGAACTTCTTCGCTTCCTACTTTGGCATTAAAACCTCTCAGAACAGTTTTGATGTGGTGGCCACAGCAGCGGTCAAATGCTTCTCCAGACACTCATAGAATGCGTCTTTGGTCCCCTCTTCTGTTTCTTCCGTCGGGGCGTGTGCACAGATCATCGTGATGGAAAAATATTTAGCCTTGATGCGTTTAATAGCTATACGGTCACTTATAGGCCTAAACCGGGAGAAAGCGTGTTTAAGTCTCTTTCCTACAACAAATCCACGTCCGAATTCATGATCTTTCTCAGCGGAAACTGTAGTATATGTCCCAGTTTTTTCGGCGAGTGCATTCATGCCTTCTCCATCGCAATTCCTGGATGGCGGTTATGTCGCCTCTTTCCGACTGGCGGAGGTCCTTGATAAATATAAAGCTTTCTGCAAAGAGTGCGAACATTCCAGGTTCACATCCCTAAATCATGGTCCCTAAAAAGTTTGCGGAGTTCGTCGACATCTCGGAGATACCATTTTATTATTTTCCTTTGTTTTTTCGTGACAATTTTGTTTAAGATGAACGGCTTATCAGACCACTGCATCTCATCCTAATGTTGGGGCTGCCAACGATCGATAGGCTGGTATGAAGTTCTGTAACAGATGTTACCTACTGACCTAAAGGGTACCGGTGTTAGCATGCCATTTAGGTTTCTTAAATAATCATCTTCTCACTTTAGCTACCATAAGATGGATATTTGATGGCATTACCAGGGAATACCTGCCCAAAGGCCGGTAGTAGCCAGTTGCTTGGGAAATTCTGCCAAAGGTTCTGGTTACTCCCTAGTGAATAACAGTAGAATACTAGAATACTTCCAAAGTTTAAGAATGCAGGAGTTAATCGTACGGAGGACATCGGCTTTCTAGAGCATTCTATTAAGAGACAGCCAGTTTAAAATCAAGATGAGCTACCTCATGCTACCTTTGACGATTTCATAAATGAATAACAGAAAAAATAAAAAGTTCCTTGCATACCATGAATGAGATATGGAAAAGCTTCCCACGCATTCTATTTTTAGACTCACTCAACGGGACCTACAATTTAACGTGTGTGCCAGCAAAGCCGCGGCGGCCATCTGCCCGATGTGTTGTTCCATACATAACCTCATTCTGTCTACTTTACGATATAATAAAGTTTCACGATTTTTTTTTAAATATTTGTGTTTTATTTAAAATTTAAATCTTGCGTTCTTGTTGGGACAACCTTCATACAGCAAGTCATCCCAGTAAAAATTCGTTTTTTTTTTCTATTTTTCCAATAACCACGTTTGGTCCCGAAGACTGGTAAGTCTGAATAATTTATTCTCCAGTGCGAACAGTATTGCGTTCAAATCGAAATGTAAAGGGCGCTCTTACTCTTTAATGGTTTGTTAATGTAGCAGTTCACAATATTGCTATACAAGTTCATGATAATAGACATTTAATATATGTGATTTAATTTGATCTGATCTACCGAAGCGAAAATATTTTAAGCCATGATCGAGCTTGGTATTCGTGCGAAGTTTATATGGGTTCGGGGAAAGATTATGATCGGCACCACATGTGCAAAAATTGTTGCCCTAAAACTATGAGATATTACTGCAGCCATCTCAAATATTAAAACAAGTCAGCAAAAGATAAAACCAACTTATTTATTAGACGAACAATGTATGCACTCCTTTGACTGCCGCAAAAATGTTGATAGCTTTAACTTTGAAGTGGTGGATGATCTTATTTGCAATAAACTGGAGTTCTTTTCTTGTCTTCGATGTCAAATTCACTATCCTTAACCGCTCACGTCAACGTGTCCACAATACAATGTGACCTTAGGTACTTTTCAATGGCTTTAATCTCGGTTATTACATTTTGTTATCTATTTCATGAACATTTACTTCTCATGCAGGTCCCGAATAACTTTTGTATGCCAAATGTCACATTCTGTATTTCAAAAATACCTAAAACACCTCAATTAACATTCATATTTAACAAAACACTGCATTGATCAAAATCTTGGATCGAAAACACTTCACTGGAAACCACAACGTAATCAGAAATCAAAAAGATCACCGATCGACACCCTTCTGTGGTTGCTCTGACGCACAACTTCGATGCAATGAACTCACAACAAGGATGACTTTCAGATTATGTTGTCACTTGTTACTAAAAGCATTTGGGACAATCTCTAACTAAAGATCTTAATTGCAACATGACAAGTAACATTTCTGCGGCAGCAGCGGCAACAACCACAAGCATCAGCGTTGACACAATTGTGACAAATTATTGACAAAATACTCGTACATACATGAGGTACGATCCACGATGATGATGATGATGGTGATGATACCAGAAGATGCAGAGAAAAGAATGATGCCCGGCGGCGCCACTTGCAACAATTACGGCAACACCGTCTAGGGAAAGAAAGGAAACCTTTCCAGATTGTATCGGATAACAATGACGACGTAAGAAGAAAGTCGAAAAGAAAAAATCTAATGAAAAATCGAGTAGAAGAATGGAAATAGCAAGACAATAAAACAGAAGTCAAAGTGAACAAGTGCAACATTTACGATGATGCACATCCCCACCAAGTTGCAGTGGCGGCGCTATAGCTGCTTTAGCTGTGAGCTGGTGTTCTTGCCAAGCTTATCACTTGCATCAATTCCCATGACATCGAAAATTATGAAAAAAAAAATAAAAAAAAAACGAACGCTGCGGCATTAATAAATCCCAACACCACTACATTACTCCTTACACGATGGCATTATGTTGCAGCTGTAAAGAGTCAAAGATTATGATGATCATCGTTATCATGTTCATGAGGATCCGGATGAAGATGATGACGAACATAAAGACCGCTGTTAGGAAACTAGAAGCTGTTACGGAAAATTACTTTTGAAAATTAACTGAAAAAAAAAAATTAAATGAAAGAATATATTTGTAACGCTGCCCCAAATTGAAAATGACGAAGAGGAACTTAAACGCGCCTCTTAGAAATTACACTCCGCCATATAGAGTAAAACATCACTCCGAATTGGTTACTATGCTGTTTCGAAAGTTCCCAATGTCGTCGTTCCTAGTGCCACTCACCGGGTGCGAGTGGGTATCTAAGGTTAAGTCTCAAACTCCGGGATTTATGTTTGTGGATTTTGGTTGATGATTATCATAATAATGATGGCTTTTGGATGGATTTGTTAGGAATGTTCAAAACAACAACGACAAGGAGAGGAGTTTGTTTTATTCACAAAACCAACGACAACAACAACAACAAAGAAAAACCAAATCCAATATCGCTTGCAAGATCAAGCGTAGCAAAAGTCATTAATCCAACATTGCGTCCATTCACTCCGTCACTCACTCAAACAAACGGAGAGTGGAGAATGTCTTTCTGGCTACAAGAAAACACACAGTAATGCGGATGGCCGATAAAATTCGTCATAGGTAGCAGAATTTGTACGGAGAAGTTACACAATGGCCATGACTATGGAAGCCTATATGTTAAGTTCAGTACTAAGTTGAAGAATTTAAGTGAAAACTTTGACAGAAATAAGCCTAATTTCAGAGTGAAAAATAATTTTACACGTAAATTATTAGATACACTTATTAAAACCATACATGTAAGTATCCCACAAATCATTATATTCAAAACAAAAATGAAACAAAGAAAAAAAATAATAATACTATGTTAATTATCCTTGGCCGGGTAAGGACATCTCCAAACACTCCTCTAAATGCATACAAAACAAATTCTCTTGCACTTCATGAATGGAATATAAGGTTTTAGACTCACTGAATGACAACTTTGGGAGCTTTTGCTAGATTTGTTCAAAGTGTCTGTCAGACGCATCGAATTGACTGCCGTTCAATGAAGCATTTTATGGTTGTATCGTGGATCGAACCCAAAATCAGTAATCGCATGCTTAACCATCAACAGACTTTAAGATCTACTTGGACATATTTAGTACACAATTGTGTACAGCAATATAAAGGTTATCTATCCGATTCTCAATCCATGCTACGACGGCGGTCCCAAAACTAGGCGACCCGACATATGGATGGTGCCAGTAGTTTGAAAAAAATTAATGTGACGAAAAGTGTCAACCTTGTAAAACATATGTTCTAATTTTCAAGGCACCACGTTGTTTAGTAATCAAATGTAAACGATCTCAATGAATTTGTAAATATGAAAAAATTTGTCACCGCTACATAATTCAATATTTCCATTTGAAAGGTCTGAGTCTAACCAATATTAAACCCGAGCTATATTCTACCCTGGGGGAGTCTACTCCTTCGTTTATGACTGTAAAATATTGGGTAGTAAAGTTAAAATGATGTCATACGAGCAGCCAAGGCGAACACCGTGGTGGTCTACCAATTGAAGTGTCCACGCCAGACACGGTTAAGAAAATCCACAAAATGGTATTGGATGATTGGCAATTGAAGGTGCGTGAGCTAGCCAAATTACAAAGCATTTGAAAAAATGATATACATCGAATATTGGCAGAAGATTTGAAGATAAGAAAGCTGAGCGCAAGATGGGTGCCGCGCTTGCTTTCAATAGAGCAAAAACAGCGTCATGAAAATGTTTCAGTAGAAACTTTGATGATATTCTGCCGCTATAAAGCTGAATTTTTGCATCGATTTATAGCCATGGATAAGACATGGGCCCACCACTTTACACCTGAGACAAAGGAATGGCCAAAGCAGTGGACTAGAATGAGTGATTCGTCACAAAAAAAGGCCGTCTTCTCCTTCGTCCGTTTTTTTGAATGCACATGGGATCATTTTTATTGATTATCTTCAGAAAGGAAAACCCATCAATGGCAAGTATTATGCTAATTTATTGCAGCGTTTAGGTTATGAAATTATGAAAAAAGGCAGCATTTGCCATTGCGATGGTCAAAACTAATGAATTAAAGGTAGTATTGCTTTATCTCGCACCCTAATCGCCAGATTTAGCTCCCTCAAATTATTTTCTATTTCCATCTCTATTTCTATTTTAAGGAATTTGACATTTCTTGTAGTAAACAGGATATAGAAGCTATTGAATATCGCTGTAAAAAGTGTATCGAGCTGAAAGGAGATTATGTTTAAAAAATAAAGAACATTTTTCGCAATTTTATTTGTGTCTTCTTTGTTCTGGGACCGCCCTAGTAGCCACAGGTCTGGACAAATTTCTATTAAAGGGAAAACCACACTTTTCCGGCACAAGCTTCACACTTTTGGTTTTCAAATGGTGCCAACCGAAGATAGGATCTACAATTAAAAATTTCATATTTGAAGTTGCTATAAGAAGATCAGGACTTTCGTCGGCAATATAAAATATAGGTAGATGAATGTGTAATTATGAACATACAAATTGATGAAGCAAGTCCAACTTTTGTGTTTAATATTGTTTGATCACACATCAAAGATATACACCAGCAAACAGAAAATACACCACATTTCACAGTTTTTCTTCAATAAAGCGAAAACGCAAACCGGGCGACTGAAACGGGGATAGTAATTATGGACGATGTTGCATGTGCAATTTTGATTTTGTAAATTCCATTCCGATAATTTTAATGTCAAAGATGCCCTACGCTTCCAAAGGTGGTCAAAAATGTCTAAAGAATAATAAAATCGATAAGTCCAATCATTATGTAAGCACTGTCACGATTACTCAGGAGCTAAAATTATACCAAATTCCTTTTAAAACCAATAGAATGATGCAGAAAGTCGATGTGTGGGTGCCACACCAGGTCAACGTCGAAAAAAATCTCGTTGAGCGAATCACTGCTCAATCATAACAAGATCGATCCATCTCTGAAGTGAATGGCGACTGATAATGATGGCGACTGATAATGAAAGTTGGGTCACATGCGATGACTTCAAGTGAAAATGGCCGTGGTCCAATCGCGGTAAGCTGACGAAATGGAGTCCAAGTTAGAATTAATGGTCAGGAAGATTTTGCTATGTGGTTAGTGGGATTGGCGACGAATAATTTATGATGAGCAGCTTCTTTAAGGCAAGGGATTGAAACTGGGAGTAGGTTAGCTGCAGACTTTGACCAGAGGCTTTGTCTGGTACCGGAAGTGATAGAGATACACACAAGCAGGTCTCGGATTCGTGCTCTGCCATCTGTATCTTTTTGATCTCTCGAGAATACGGACAGGCATGGGTTTTTCCTATGGTTATATTTCATGGCTGCCGTTCACTATCGCCGAACAAAAGGGGTTTGGAGTTTTCACCGTCTCCCACCGGTGAAGATACTGCATCCTTCCATTGTAGCATCGACCGTTTCATCTACCTGGGGTCTCCGCACCTACGGTTATGTAAAAATGTCCAGTCTGTACTCTTTTGCCACAGTGCGACCAATCGCGTGAAGTATGGTTCATAAATCACAATTTGGTTGTGATTGATACCAAGATCGCTGGTAGAGACTTTGTGCTCGAATGTGGAGTTGCACTGCAACCGGGTGTTACAGATCCAAAGTGTAGCAGAGGTAGTAAGATAGGTCTCACCTCCGCCAATGGAGAGTATATTTCATACTAGCATAATCAATTTGGTATCTCCTGGCTGCGAAGAAAGGGCTGACACCCTAGGGGGGTGTTGGTAATCGCCTTGTAATATGTTCAGTGTGTCGCACACGGCGAGACTCACGTAAAACCCTCGAGGATTTCTACATGTAACAATAGGAGCGTCTCAAATAAACTATCGCCCAGAAGCGAACAGTTTTGACCAATAGGAGAGGAATAGTGTTCCACCACAACAACGCAAACTCCGGGAGCTTGGGAGATTCTTATGCCTCTACCTTATAGACCGGACATGATACCAAGTGATTACTACTTGTTCCTGTCTATGGTGAATAATTCTGTTCTGCTGCGCTAATTATCGATTGATGGACTGATTTATATATACATTTTCCCAACCTACTTTATCTTTTGCACACCACCAAGCACCAGAAGCAACATTGTTTTGAAAAATTGCTATAACTTTTGAACTAACTATCGAATTTTACTATCTACTGTCGAATTTTTGAATAGAAACTGAACGTTAGTGTGCCCTAAAATAAGTACAATAATAAAATAATAAATAAACAAGATTTTTTTGTTGCAACTCCTCGTGATCATGGTGTTAAACCGCTCGCAGCCAGATATCGCACTGGTAATATCTCAATTAACACTCTTTGATAAGTAACTTTAGTAAAACTAAAAATAAAGTGACTTCTTCAAGTTAAACTTTTTTTTTAATCAAATATATTGCATGTGTCAATAACGGCGGGTGAAAAATTAAGCCAGTCTTCCATCCATTGCTATAAGTTTCTATATGTCCTGATAAATAATGTGATTACTTTTAGTGTTGAAATTCATTTATTGGACATTATCGGTGTCACTTTAGATATGATAAATCTGCAACTGAAAAAATATTCACAATGCAACACCTCGCAAAGAAGGCGTAAGGAAAATCGACACACGTCATCTTTCTTTTTATGGACTGCAAAGCGGCTTTCGCCAGTCTAATATGCCAAAATTGCTTGAAGCCATAATCGAGCTTGTTATTTGTGCGAAGCTTATACAGGATTATAGAATGACAATGAGCCACAAGAAGCCTTTCTTTAAGACACGTATAAGTCTTATTGAGCTATTTCACACTACACAAGGATATATATAGTTTAACAGCCTCGAACAAGCCTCGTTTTCTTTTGAAGAGGATTACAAAGAATATTACTTTTACACAAGAGAGGTAAGTATGCCTTCTCAAGCATAGGACCAGAAGTCAATGAAGGAAAAGAGAACAAAACCATGTCGTTTGATGAGCAAACAAAGAGTCCACTCGTTTTGGAGCTGACCAACCGAGCTATAACTTCACAGTAGAGTGGATTCTATAAGTGGCCAAAACTTTTTTTGAAAAACTGATGAATTATAAAAGAATTACAGAGTACCGGGACACTTCAAGTTAATAAATATTTATATACATTAACATATTTATATATATATATATTTATATTTATAACAAATAATTGAAATTAAATTAAACTCCCAATTCTTAACCTTACTTACTTAACCAACTTCTTCACTTAAAGCATTCGCTTTTACAAGCAATCGATAAAAAAGTAAATAAAAATTCTTGCACATGCCCATTATTCGGCTCAAAACTCGACATTTTGACAAAAAAATATGTGTTCCTCAAACAAAATCGCTAATATTTTACATTTATGGTATTTCCAGATGGCCAACCTCAAAGTATGGTATTTTAAAAGGTGATTTTTTAATCGTAGTTTTTTTGAAAATCGAATAAAACACTCAAATTTGTATCATATATTAAATTTTTTATTGGAATCGATAAATTGGTCTTTGCCATTCAATTTTTAAAGATAATTTCATATAAATGTTGTCCGCGGCTCCGTCTCAAAATGTCCATTTGGAAGGTCCAATTTTTCGTCACTTTTTCGAGCATTTTGACCTGTATTCCACGAATAACGCGTGTTATGTTATCTTGTAAGGCTTCAATAGTGTTCGGTTTGTCCACATAGACTAACGACTTGACATAACCCCACAAGAAATAGTCAAGAGGCGTTAAATCGCAAGATCTTGGGGGCCAACTCACAGGGCCAAATCGAGAGATAAGCTGCTCACCAAATTCATCCTTCAACATATCCATTGTTTCACGAGCAGTGTGGCATGTTGCACCGTCCTAATGAAACCACATGTTTACCAAGTTCAACTCAGCTAATTGGGGCAAAAAAAAAAATCGCGTATCATGGCTCGATATCCTTCGCCGTTGACGTTGACGGTAACGCTTCTTCCACGGTCGTCTTTGAAGAAAAATGGGTCGATGATGCCACCATCCCATAAATCACTCCAGACTGTCGTTTTTTCGGGATGTTCATCTCCCCAGATGCGACAGTTTTGCTCCGTTCAGCAAGAAATGAGCCTCATCGCTGAACACAATTTTTCGATAAAGCAGCGGATTTTCATTGAGCTTTTGTAAGGCCCATTCACCAAAAATTAGACGTTGTGGTAGGTCATTCGTAATTCCATGGTGAACTGGCAGAGTATACTGTACACTTTTCACTTTGACAGATGACGTTTGGACGGCATTACCAACAAGTGCTGCCAACCAGAAAAACTTAAATCTTAAAAAATCACCCTATACATGTAACGATTACAACCATAACTTACTGTTGGGACCATTTTGCAATCTAAGTTTTCCAGCTAGCTAACTTCCCTACTTTTTCAAACACAGCATAGGGTTCGGCCCATAATTTAACAACCAACCATAAGTAGCAAACTTCTAATAGAAAGCTTTAATAGGTGGTCACACAAAAAACAGCAATTGCAACAACATCAGAAACGCTTGAAACAGTAGACAACATTCTATTGCCAGACAACAATTCTTACAACAACAGCAGCAACAACAACAACAACAACAGCAGCAGTAAGTAAGCAACAGTCAATGGCTAGAGTTGTACATACTCGTATATAAAGACGGTAGTAACACCACAAAACGCACCACAGGACGGTTTGGAAACAACCAACAACAACATAAATGTTATTACCAATTTGAGTCGTGCTGTTGTTGCTGTCGTTTCTGTTGCAGAGGCCAACTAAAGAAAACGTCAAACAAACGGCCACACTTACTTATTATTAGCCCGTAGTCCATCAAACTCAGCTATTTCCATTCGTCGAACTATGTACGCGATCTTACACGCTTATACGGAGTACATTTGTCTCTACTAAGAGGGCAGCGGTTTTGAGACCATAAAAAGCAACATATATATATATACCTATATATATACACACACACACACACAGAGCATACGGGAGAAACATCAAACATAAAATTCCGAAATAAACGATTAATCTTTCGATAATTTACATGTGATTGACGGAAACGAAGCAGATACCAGCCTATCAGTAAGCACTACATATAGACAACTATGCACACACTTTTATGCACATACTTAGTTACATATTTAAACAAAAGTATATAAGAATATGAATATATGTTTATAGGTTTTTGTGTACGGCATTAAACGTTAGGAGTTTGTGATAGGTAAACTATCGAATAATTATTCATTCATTGCCTGTTATTGGCTTCGTTTTATGTTTTCAACGGTCCTATCCTATTGCATAAGACAAAATTGTTGCAGTTACATGAATTTCTAGCCTTCCTTCACCTATTTGAATTTAAAACCATATCGGCAATACACAAAATAATTTACTATAATCTAGCTAACTTGTAATATTCGATAGCCATGTAACAATGCATTTCAAGGAAGATCTTTTTATTTACATGGATTTTCGTTTGCATATTAAGTGAGCCATTTACAGGGTGGCGCACGAATCGTGCTACAAACACAATGCCAATATCAACAGAGACCGTTATTTGAAGATTTTGAAAGAACTACGCCGAAGACGTATCCGCTTCAACAACCTTTGGCTCTTGCAAGATGAAGCAACTGCCAGACCGGCTATGGCGGAGCTTTAACGAAAATTCCTAAACAAATTAATATCCACAAACTCTACTTTCCGCTTGCCCCTAAAGTCACGTAACCCGGCTGCACCAGACTTTTTTTATGGGGTTACATCCAGCAAGAAGAAGAAAACGTAACCAAGGAATTTGACTAAATTGAAACAGTCCATTAAAACATTAATTGAGGCAATCCCGACTTCATCCCTTCAGGCCTCAATGAATAAGTTTGAATGAGCATACAGGTTATTTACGGTCTGTCATCTTCCAAACCAATTAGCTATATAGGGTGGCGCTTAAACAACGTTAAGATTTGATCTGTGAATTAACCACATAATATTTGGGAAATTTATGATGGAAAGGGTCAGCACAGAACAAAGAACCAAAGTTGTTCAATTTTATTTTGAAAGTCATATCGAAATTCCTTTCATATTCGAAATGCTCCTAACGCTCCAACAATTTACCAATTGGTCCAGCGTTTTGGTCAACAAAAGGCTGTCTGTGAATATTGAGGAAAACCGCGAAACTTCCAGCACCAGTTAGAGATGTCTAAGCAAAGCGTTTTGCAAAGAATTTTACATATATTACAACTTTTTCCATATAAAATGCAATTGGTTCACGAGTTAAAACCAAATGATGCACAAGAACGCATTCAATATGGCCGCCATTAACGTTACTTATGCGCCATCCTATATAAAAAGTAAAATTGGATTTTCTATAGAGTAAAAAAAATGAATGAAACACATTGATTAAAAAAAAGTTGTAATAATTTCTTATTGTAGCACGATTAGGGCCCCACTTTGTACTTTAAGAGCATTGCCATATTTGAAAACATTTTCATTTGCAGACCGTAAATCATCTTCAAAACCAATTAGTTATATAAAATAAAATTTTTTATACAATAAAAAAAATAAATGAAACACATTTATTAAAAAAAAGTTATTTATTTCGTATTGTAGCACGATTAGTGCCCAACCCTGTACTTTAAAAGCATTGCCATATTCGAAAACATTTTCAGCACAGACAATCTCCAACTTAGATTACGCGAGTATATCGGTAATACCATGACAGACGTATTTTTACAATATACGATTTTATTATTACTGTTGTTGGTGTGGTCGACAGTGATGCGATAGTTGGTATAATCGACTATCGCATGATCGCAGGTTCAATCCCGTATACAGCCACCTGTCATTATTTGAGCTGCAATAGTCACCCCGACCACTCCTTACTCTAAGGAGTAAGCAGAGTATGACGTTCGAATTCATAGTTTAGCTGTAATTCCCGTTGAATGAGTCTAAAAATAAAATGCGTGTGGATTGTTCACTGAATGTGAGAATCTCTCCCATGTCACATTTATGAGATGCAAGGAAATTTGTTTTTTTTTTATAATTTTTTTCAGCAAACGAGTTGAATTAAATTTTTGCTGACGAAATTAAATTTTTGCTACATTTACAATGTTGCAGACGTTGTCAGAAAGAAATGTTTATAAGTGGCAAAGAAGACCGAAAACGAGTTGCGAGAGTAACTATCAACTTCTACTGATGGAAGTCACGATCAACAAATCCAAGCCATCGATTAACAGTTGGTTTTGACAGTCAAATCCACTTTTAAAAGACATTTTTTGAGACTCAAATATTCAAACAAACAATTTTTTCGAAAAGGACCGTTGCGTTAAAAAAGTATTTTGAGTCGATTGGAGCCAATCACGCAGATCAGGAATATATCGGTTGGTTCATGCCACGCAATCTTTTCGGAAATTTTGGGCATGAAGCGCGTGACAGCGAAGTTCGTTACAAAATTGCTGAATTTTGACCAAAAACAACGTTGCATGAGCATCGCTCAAGAATTGTTGAATGACGTCAACGATGATCCAGATTTGCTTAAAAGGGTCATAACTGGTGACGAATCATGGGTATATGGTTATGACATCGAAACCAAAGCCCAATCATCCCAATGGAAGAGTCCAGGGGAGCCAAGACCAAAAAAAGCACGCCAAGCTTGATCATATGTCAAGGTTTTGCTCACTGTTTTCTTCGATTACCATGGCATAGTGCATCAGGAGTTCTTACCACAAGGGCGTGCGGTAAATCAGGGGTATTACCTTGAAGTTATGCGCGGTTTGAGTGAAGCAATACGAATAAAACGCCCGGAATTGTGAACAAAAAATTCATGTATTGTGCATCATGATAATGCACCTGCCACCTCATCTTTGCTTGTGAGAGATTATTTGCCCAAAAACAACACCGTTATCATGCCTCAGCCATCGTATTCACCAGATTTGGTCCCCTGCAACTTTTTTCCTGTTTCCAAGATTAAAGAGATTAAAGAGAGGAAATAAAAACCGAATCGCCGAACACGCAAAACATTTGCCATATTTGTGCCATAAAAAAATAATAATAATCGAAAGTCGAATGTATGTGGCCCGAGGAATTTGAAAATTCGCCTTATTTTTTGAAAATACCTCGTATAATATAGTATATATAACATATAATATATAATTTTTCGATAATTGTTTTCCTAATGTCTCAAAATTTGCAGCAAACCCAGAAAAATTGAGAAAAATGTTGTTGATCATCACACTGCCTTGACCCCGTATCACTTTGCCATCCTCCAGTAATTCATGACAATTAATTTTTTTTCACGTTGTGTAATTATAGCAGTGCTTATAAATAGGCCAGATAGCGGCGCTTTCAAATTGACATCATTTGTGGCGATCTCATTCATTATGTTCCTTTGCAGTTTGTAGTTGGCTTTTTCAATCAACTTTATTTATCACATTACTCTGGTATGAACTCTTTAATCGCACTACTCCCGATCTATCACCTTAATATCAAGGCATTATTAATGTATGGCATATGATCATCACATACTTACAGCGGCTATGTGTTTGTAATTCCAATAATGATCCAGTCAATCCATCAACAAAATTACCATAATAAATGGTTACAAATTAAATGTGATTAAATGATATTTTCTTAGCAACAGACGCACCGATGGAAACGCCCATTGCTTAAGTGAAACGAAATGAAACTAAACCAAACACTGGTTCACTTCACTCCAATCCAGAACGGAAGGCAATACAGAGCGATACCAAAATACAACAAGTACACAGACAATTTTTTTTTTTTTGATGTTCGTTTACTCCTCCCCTCCTTTCTAAATTAATGACATTAAATGCCAAAAAATGGAAACGAAAATCATAGGCAACTGTATGGGCTAAACGCGTACGAGTGTATAAGTGCAGGAAATTTCAAACGGACCCCTAAGGGTTAAAGCCAGCATTTTGTCATTAGATTTAATTGTTGGCAACGGCGTACACACAACAGATCACTCGTTCGTTCTGGAATTAACTTCTTGGTAACATAAAATTGGTTTATTATGAGAAGCCGCCGAAAATAAAGTCAAGTAATGAAGCCGAAAAAAGCGCCGATAGGATAGGAGTATTGAGTCGTTCATATACGAGTAAACGCATGCGCAGCTCATTACCTTCACTCACAGTTGTATGAAATGTACAGAAAATAAAAATGGTTTTAGGCGAAATCATTTAATAGCATTTCAACATTAATTTTTTTCTCTCTGTCGGTTTGGAGGAGAAACCCCGACAGACAAACGCTGTTACTAACAAATAAAAAAAAAATACATACGAGTACATATATTCCCATAACTCAAAATCATTGGAAACTATTTATTGTGATTACTTCTTGTCATTTTTTCACTGCTGCGATCAATCAAAAGCCGTACAAACTATTTTATATACAAATGCTTATGTGTATATATGGAGACCCAGACATTCGTTCATTGTGGAATATTCGACGAGAGTGATATAATGTTGGTGACCTGTTTGCCTTTAAATCAAAGTCTGATTCACGCCGTCTCCCAACAAGGCAAAGGGGAGCTCAAGTAATTTGTGAGAATGATTACGAGTGATTGTCATGAATTGATAACTGACTGTGACTGTAGCAAAATACGAATAGTATTAGCATTAATTGCGTGAAAAGAGTTTGATCAAAAAGATCAGAAGATCACGTCATAGAAATAGTCAAATATTTGCGGGACGGACGGGTGCGCTGTTTTGCTTCTCCTTTGATTTTCCCAACAATACCTTAAAAAGTTGTTTTCTTTCAATATTCTTTGGGGCACTGGGGCTAGGAAATATAAATCGATTCAGGCCAAACTAACTTTAGTCGGTTCACCTCAAACACCTTCAGTCTCTTCGACATCAATCAATTTTGAAAAAGTACGAATTTAGTTATTTCTACTGTTATCCAAGGATGTCAATATATACATATTTAAATGATCCCAAAATGGTATCCATATCTCTCCGCATAGCCTCTTCTACTTCTTCTTAGGTGGCGACTGAAATAGACATCTTTATCTATTATACGCCGCCCGTAGAAAACAATTCCAAGCGCTTCGACCTTCTGCGCTTCTCCTCCAATTCATCACGCCAAGCTTCGACAGTATTTCAAATGCCTGGTTGTTCCAATGGAGTTTCGGTCGCCCTTTTCTGCGCCGTCCATCGAGTTCCTTGTCGAAAACTTTCCAAACCGGAGCATTTGGGTCCATCCGCACAACATGACCCAGCCAACGCCATCGCTGTATATTAATGCGTTTGACCACGTCGATGTCAGCAAATAGCTCATACAGCTCACTGTACATGCGACGCTGATAATCTGCGTTAACAATAATGGGTCCATATATTTCCAGAGTATTTTCGTCTCGAAAACTGCCAGCACTGATTTATCCGTTTGTGTTATAACCCAGGATTCTGCGCCATAGAACAAGACAGTTAGAACCAACGTCTGGTACAGTCGGATTTCTGTTTGCCGAGAGAGGGTTTTGCCATTGAATCGCTTGCTTAGCCCATAGTACCATCAGTTAGCAAGCAATACTCTCCTCTTCATCTCCATGCTGACATCATTCGTTTCATTTACAGCGGAACCAGATAGCCTCTATATTATTCATATTTGCCAGTTATAATTTACAGACAATTCTAAATGAAATTTTATCATTTTATGATAAAAAAAAAATTAATCTTCAGAAACTAAATTTTCCGCTGGCTCCCAAAATCACCTGTTCTAACTGCACCAGACATTTTTTTATGGAGTTATGTCAAGCAAGAGGTGTATAAAACGAAAGCAAAAAATTTGGCTGAATGTAAGGAGTTCATTTAAGCTATAATTGAGGACATCCCGACTTCAATCCCTCAGGCCGCAAAATAAAAAATTTTGTGATCAGGCGTCGTATATGGGTGAATGAGCATGAAGATCATTTACGATCTACGATCCTTAAAACCGATTAGTTACATACATATGGGTACAATAAAATTGAATCTTCTATACAATAAAAAAATTAATAAAATACGTTGATTAAAAAAAAGTTATTTGATTTTTTATTTGTTGTAGCACAATTGGTGCACCACCCTTTATAAGAGACGTTTAATGAGTGGGTAGTGGATCCAGTTTTTTTTTTTTTCTTTGAAATAGCTTAGGCCATTAAATAATCAGTTTTGTCCGATTACAAGCGAGCGTCAGTCCAATTAAGCGACTATTCATTGCGTCTGTCCACCTGTATACCATCGCCGTAGGGTCGAAGCTCACGAGAACGTCTAATTACAATGGTTAGTTCTACACTTTATTACAGGGTGGTGCAATAGAACGTGCATATTGCATCATCTTTTTTTGCGGGGTAGAAAAGGCGCGGGCGACGGGGGCGCCTACATCGTTGGGTTGGCGGGCTCATGGAGTTTTAGTCGCTATGAATGACTGGAAGCGTCGCGCATTTTGCGTGCGCGGATTTTACGAGAACTCTCGTTCATATATTGCTACTAGGCGACTATATTGTGCTGAATATGGACTACGGCGAATTAGTGAAGCTCCGAGTGCTAATTTAACTAAAATATGGGTAAAGCGTTTTGAAGAGACCGGTTCAACATTTAAACCACAAGCAAATGGTCGCCCAAGAACATCTAGGACCGAAGACAATGTTGAGAGAGTTATGGAGTCAGTACGAGGAAATCCACAAATGTCGACTCGCAGAGACTCGTCTGTCTTACAATTATCGCGACGAAGTTTGCAACGAATTTTATGCATCCATATAAGCTGCAGTTAACACAAGAATTGAGAGAGTCTGACTTCATAGCAAGGCTCGTATTTGCTAATGAAATGCTTAATCGATTTTCCAATTTTGACAATATCCTTTTCTCTGACGAGGCTCATTTCCTTGCAAATGGGTTCGTAAACCGTCAAAATTGTCATTACTGGAACAGTGAAAATCCCAAAATCAAATACCAGAAACCATTGCATAGTCCTAAAGTGACAGTATGGGCAGCAATCTCTGGCAGAGGAATAATTGGTCCTTTTTTCTTCGAAAGTGCGCGGGGCCAAAACGTCACGGTTAATACGGAACGCTATGTTGAGGTGTTGGACGGATTTTTGGCTCCAGAAATTGAAAGTTCAAGAATAGTGAATTCCAGAACTTGATTGCAACAAGATGGAACTACCTGTCACACATCAAGTGACGCCATGGCGGTGGTGAAGCAGATGTTCCCTGGCAGATTGATTTCGAAAAGAGGTGATATCCCATGGCCCCCACGTAGTCCAGACTTAACGCCTCTTGACTTTTTTTTTGTGGGGATACCTCAAACACAAAGTCTACAGTAATAATCCAAGAAACATCGTTCAGCTCAAGGAGAATATCCGTGGTGAAATGGCAGCCATTACACCAGTATCACTGAAGAAAGTTTTCAATAATTTTCGTTTGCGGTTAGAGGAGTGCCGTCGTAGAGAGGGTCACCATTTAGATGATGTTATTTTTAAAAAATATACTCCATTTATTACTCTACAATGCCTCAGATTTATTTTAATCATACCTTTTGTATTTATTTTTTAATCTATTTTTTAAATATGCACGTTCTATTGCGCCACTCTGTATTTCATTAGAAGCTACAGTGTTAAAATAAAAGTTATTGCCTTTCTGATGTCATCTCCAGCAAACTTAAACACACCACCTGTATTTTATTAGTATGCCTCTGTACATTCTAAAAAATGTCAAGGGCGATACGATAATGCAATAGATTCCCCCTTAGATCATTTCAAAAATCCATTTTCACAAACTAACGCTGGGAATACTCTGTCATTTGCATGACATTTTCAAACACTTTAAAGAAACAAATTTACGCTTGACAGTATAAGCGCATATAATTAAGACACTTTTACGCATGCGCACCTGTTGGTTGGGTCTTGACCATAACAGAGATACCCATATCCACGGTATTTCAATGTGTTCCAATGTCACAAACGAAGATAACGAAGGGAAAATTCGTATGTTAATAAAATTGTCGCTATATATCATATGCTAATTACATGGATACTACAGTAAGAACAAAAGACTAAAGCGTAGTATGAAAAAGAAAATTGCCTCAAGGGCTCAAAATGTGACATTTAACCATCACAGACGGTAAAAAAAACAAACTTGGGAAAGACGACGGTGGCTTGAGTCAAAAAGACCCCTCTCATTTTGTTAGGCACTTTAAGCCCTAAACTACGATATCTATGCTTGTGGTAATAAGCCGTAATACTATGGCTGTGGTTATGACGTTGCATATCATAATGATGCAGAAAATTTATGGCAAACGTTAAGGTTTTTCGTGTAGGGTAAATGCCTGTTTAATATAAAGACAGGGAAATACAGACAATGTCGCAATTGCTGCTCGGTCTGGCAGTGTTTGTTTCTGTTTATTTTCCCGATGGGGTGACAAGAACTGAGAAGTGATTTTTACGGTCATTTGATTTTTTGCTATTAATAACACAGGTCGCATGACTTCTTTAAATTGATGATAACGACGGTATTATACGAAATTTAAGTGAATGACGGTGAGTTGATTGAAAACCACGATGGCAGAACTAATTGTTTTCAACTGCATTGTAGTGCTAAAAAGAGGTTTGAAAATTTGGTTTGACTCTCGGTGCGGCCATTTCAATGGGCAGTAGTAGACTGTTGATTCAATTGTCACCTGTCACTGTAGTGAAAATATTCGTTTGATACACTTGTGAAGAAACTGACACCAATGTCGTATTTGAATTGGTATGGCTTTGAAAGTTCTCACGTAAATTGAGGAAAAAATGGGCACATCCACGGTTGGGGAGGAGTCATGCTATTGTCGGTTAACACCGCTCATAAAATATACTATACTAACGGTCCCAAATGGATATTTCTGTGGTCACAACCCATAATAGCCTAAGTCTGTTTTTCAATATTTTCAGGACAGGAGTTTAAAATTTTAAATCTTCATTGAAAATCAGGAGAAGGTGTTTTTTGCAAAACTTTGCTACAGATTCCAAGGAAACGAATTTCTTTACTTAGTTGTTAACAAAAAATAGTTGTTTATTCTCGCAGTCAAAATATATTACCGAAAAAGACATTTAGGCTCTTGTTGTTGTTGTTGAACGAAAGAAAGTCAAAAAGTTCAAGTTGAGTTAGGCTATTATTCCAGATTAAATAAAAAACTTTAAGTGCGCCTAAATTGACATAAATTATTATTCTATGTCAAAATATTTCAAATTCGATCTCTCATGTTGAGTTAGGTTGTTATTCCTATATAAGAATTCATAAAGTTTAAAGACTTAGGTTACATTTTTATGTCTGGAAAATAAAAATATATTATAAATATAAATAAAAATAAATACAGAAAATTAAGTATTTTATTAAAGAAATCCATTTTATTAAATTTCAAAAGTTTTTACAAGTATATCTAACTTTTATTTAAATATTTTGTTCACTGCCATGTTCTGTTAAATCAGGATGGGTATTTCGCACTTATTATGTGCAACTAACTGCGCGCAACGGCCTAACTCAACTTAGTGACTCATTTTTTAAAAATTTTCAATGCTCATAGTTTTGACATACAAACAAAAGTCTACTTAGACAACAGCCTTTTTCAAATTAAAATTTGGATTAAGAACTTAACTTGACATGAGATTTTAAATTTTTTTTTTTGTTTGGAGAAAGACCTTAACTCAATTTATGTTTATCAAAAAACGAAATTGTAATTCGGAATAAGAGCTTAACTCAAGTTAGGAAAATAAAATTGTTTCTTTATTTTTTTGGATTAACGACTTAAGTTGATTTAGGCAATGATGAAAAAATAATGTTTATATTTGTTGTAATCCCAAATTGACTTAGGCAGTTATGCCAAAACAGTCATTTAGAAAAATAACTTAAGCTATTAGGTTTTTTAGGATTAATTGCCTTCCTAGAAGAGACACAAACATGAAAAATTTAGAGCAAATAAATTTAGATACGCTAAATACGATGGTGCTAATAACTCAATTGTGTCTTAACTCGAATTAGGCTGCTACGGGTTGTGAACACAGATTTATTAACACACGATTGTCGATACGAAAGTTATCATTCTCCTGCACATTTTGCTTCATTAAAACTAGAATCATTTTTCTGAAAAATATACCATATGGTAGTTAATTTAATTTTACACAACCAGTACAAATCGACAACAGATTGTTGTCAGACAAATAGGAGCTATGCCAGTAGCGTTCACTTTCGCAAGATATTTTTTACAGAGTTCACTGTACTATTTTGATAAATACCTCCAGGATAAGGTATGATAATCCCGGCCCAATGTGGAAAAATATTAGTGAAATAGCGGAGTAATTCTCAGAATGAATACTTTCAGTGACCTGTGACGTAATATGGACATTATTAGCATAACAATATTAGAAAATTGGACAACAGGACAACCTCTGTTTATGGCAGAGAAAATACATGCATCGGTGGATTTAGACTGATTTAGCGCCGACACTTCTAGGCGTCAAAAACACTTATATAAGATATGCAAACTATCACACGTTTACTTGACTGAATACAATACTATTGGGAAGGCCTACAAAATGATGACTGAGTGTTATTTTCTACATTCTATATTGTTTTCTGTAAGAAAAGTGGATAAAGTCTGGCTTACATACAAGAAAATGTTTGACATTATAAGTAAATTTGTTACGGTTTGACTTGAAGCCTTATCTGAGAAATACGAGGTGTGATCAAAAAATAACTGTTATTTTCAAATTTCGTGAGTTACGTATGTTCGATTTTCGCATTTTCTTTTTTCTGTAATGTTGGTACACATGTCTGTTATATATGTTCACAATATCAGCCATTTTGGATCGTCAGTTTGTTTTTGACAGATAAAAAGGTTAGTCGTGTTTTGGTGTACTCTTCGATTTTTTACTATTCGAAAAAATGGATCAAAGAAACTGTATTAAGTTTTGTGTAAAAAATGAAATTAAATGTGCAAGGACATTTGAAATGTTGACTGTGGCGTTTGGCGAGTCTACCACGAGCAGAACACAAGTTCAATTGTCGTATAACCGGTTTAAGGAAGGCCGAGAAGATGTCAATGACGATGCTCGTTCTGGTCGCTCGAGCACGCCAACAACCGATGAAAACATTGAAGCAGTGAGGAAAATGATTTTGGATAATCGTCGAATCACTATTAAAGAGGTTGCTGATGATGTTGGCATATCGTTCGGCTCATGCCAAGCCGAAAGTTTTAGGCATGAAACGTGCGGCAGCGAAGATTGTTTCAAAAATGTTAAATTTTGAGCTGTTGAACGTAGTAGCCGACGATCCAGATTTCCTCAAAAAGGTCATAACTTGTACCAAATCATGGGTGTATGGCTATGACATTGAAATCAAAGCCCAATCATCCCAATGGAAGCGTCCAGAAGAGCCAAAACCGAGAAAAACACGTTAAGTTCGGTCAAATGCGATTGCAATGGCGTGGTGCATCATGAATTCTTGCCACAAGGTCGTACCGTCAATAAGGAATACTACCTTGAAGTTATACGCCGTTTGCGCGAAGCAATTCGTCAGAAACGCACAGAATTGTGGAAACCCAATCATGGATTTTGCACCATGATAACGCACTAGCTCACACATCGATGCTTGTGCGTGGGTTTTTGGCCAAAACCAAAACCATAATCATGCCTCAATCAAGCATTTTGCTACGATTGAAGAGATAAAAGAAAAATTGAAACAGGAGCTGTTGGCGATATCAAAAAGCGAGTTTCAGAAGTGTTTCGAGGGTTAAAAAAACGCTGTATTATATAAGAGGGGGATTACTTTGAAGGGGACAACATAGTTATTAATGAATAAATAAATACTTTTTGAAAAAATTGGCCATAACGGTTATTTTTTGATCACACCTCGTAAGTGCAAAATATTACAAAATTTCGATGAAAACTGTGACTTAAAAAAGCAAAAAATATAGTCTGGTATGGTAATCTGTTTGATCATTCTATGGTGATCATTCAAAAACTAGAAAAACACATCTGAGGCATCTGCTTTTTTAAACTAAAATGTTTAATAACACTGGTCTACAAAATTGGAAAAAAAAATTGACTGAAGAAACGAAGCATGTTTTTCCAACTAATCTGGGTGCGCTGAATTCGAATCTGGCACAAAAATTGGGCTATCACGTCTAGTTCATTTTTTATCGCATGCTGGAAATACTGTAAAACAGTCAACACTGACAATACAAATTTACAATTATTAATTTGACAGAAGCCCACATTCATTCCAAATCTTCATATCATAGGGTGGCTCATAAGTAACGTTGAGATTTGATCAGTGAATACATTTTTTGATCAAGTCTTTTTTTTCGTCTCTTTACAGAATTAACTAAATAATACTTCGGAAATTTATGATGGAAATGCAGAACAAAGAACCAAAGTTGTTCAATTTTACTTTGAAAGTCAGCATTCGATTATTCAGATCATATCGAAATTACTTTCATGTTCGAAATGATCCTAGCGCTCCAACAATTTAGCGATTGGTTCAGCGTTTTGGGCAGCAAGGGGCTGTCTGTGATCTACCGCGTGCTGGAATATCTCGTGCAGTTAAAAATGCAAGCAGGTATTGAGAAAAATCCCGTGGCGATTACTCAACTACTCGAAGTGTTCGTCAGACACTTCAAAGTGACCGTCACTCAAATAATGACAGGTGGCGGTATGCGGGATTGAACTCGCGATCTGTATTGTTTGTACTAACCATTATGTCACGGGTTTTGTGTCACCATTATGTCACTTTGCTTGCCACTTTTGTATCGTTCTTGATTCACTTTACTTGCGTTTTTTTTGCTCTCCTTATGTTCGAGAGAGTACGAAGAAAAGCGTACGTAGAAGTAGATTCGTTTGGGCACCGTAGCAATACGTTTGATTCATCCCCCAGCCCCAGTTCTGCTTACCAAAAGTGGTCCATTGGGCGCATTATATCACAACCACAACCTTCATAGCAAGAAAGGAGAAGTTCTTACCCATTTATATTCGAATTCTCGAATACAACAAACAGCACTCCAATACTTTTAATGAAAAACAAATGATATTCGATCAGGAATATTGAAATAAAGTAATTTTTGAAAATTTCCTTTGTGATATCTCATAAACCAAATGATGTTCGAAAATTGGAGTCCCATTTTGGAATTCCCTGAATGCAATTTATTTAAAATGTGGCCGAATTTCTTATCATCATCAAAGGAATACATATATCGAGATGTACAAAAAGTCATAAAAGTATGGTTTTTCTACAATTTCAACTGCAAATTATTTTAAAAATTTCTTCGGGAACTTGATTTGGAATCTTGTGCGTAACATCTATGCCTTTCGTATAGTTTAATGTCGAAGAGCACAACAAAGAGGGCTCCAATACTTTTAATGAAAAACAGACAATATTCGATCAGGAATATTGAAATAAAATAATTTTTGAAATTTTCCTTTATGATATCTCATAAACCAAATGATTTTCGGAAGTTGGAGTCCCATTTTGAAATTTTTTCAATGAGATTTATTTCAAATGTGGTCGAATTTCTTATCATCATCAAAGGAATACATACATATATCGATGTGTACAGAAAGCCATAAAAGTAGAATTTTTCTAGCCTTTCAACCGCAAATTACTTTAAAAATTTCTTTGGGAATTTGATTTGGAATCTTGTGCCTAATATTATGTCTTTCATATAGTTCAATGTCGAAGAGCACAACAAAAAGGACTCCAATATTTTTAATGAAAAACAGACCATTTTCGATCAGGAATATCGAAATAAAGTAATTTTTGAAATTTTCCTTTATGATATTTCATAAACCAAATGATGTTCGGAAATTGGAGTCCCATTTTAGAATTCCCTGAATGAGATTTATTTAAAATGTGGTCGAATTTCTTATCATTAGAGGAATACATATATCGAGATGTACAAAAAGTCATAAAAGTATGGTTTTTCTACAATTTCAACCGCAATTTCAACCGCGGGAACTTGACTTGGAATCTTGTGCGTGATCTCTATGTCTTCCATATAGTATAATATCGAAGAGCATTAATCACACTTAGTTTATTTTATTTCAAACGAACAATCCTATTTATTGATAAACGATAACTCCCCTTCATTGAGTCTAATATAGTAATGTATATAAATCCTCCAACTCCAAGAAGACCGCTTACTTCTCATTAATGTCGTGCAAAGTAAATTATTTTGTAACTCAAAAAAGCTAACATTTAGCTTCAAATACTAAAGTACGTTTTTAGAATCCTTGCAACTCGAATATAAACTTTTTATCAGAAATTAGACACAAAAGATATTAAGATATGCATTCATTCAATTTGCAGAAAATTCCCAAATTAACTAATAAGCAAGCTGCAGAAGAACACGACTCGTTTTTTATTAAATATTTGCAAAAGACAGTAATATATTATAATTCCCCATTTAGTTATTTTCGGATTATATCTATTGGCCCTTTAAAACATCTGTAATTTCTAAACCCCCTTCATTAGCAGTCGTAAGGTTAACCCTTAAAATCATTGTGTCATGGTCAAGATCACCACTGACCGAACAGTTCATTATGCAACCATATCCTGGCGATGCCCAAAAGCATGAATAAAATTTCTTCATTAAATTGTCATAATTATATGTGTGAGTACGAGGATATAACGACAAGACATCCATCAGTTTGTAACAATCAAAAGGCTGATCGATAAGGAACTGGCGCGCGTCCGTCTGTCCCTTATCGATCAGAAGATCATACAGTTTTTTTTTTTCTCCGCACTTTTGGGTGTTCAACGTAAATATTTACATTTCAAAAAAAAAAAAAAACCAACCTGAAGAAAAGCAGCCGAAAAATGTGGCCTTATTGAAAAAAGGCGTATGATTCACCACCCGAGGCTATGGAAAATTAACGAGTTGGTTACAATTTGCGGTCTTTTGGTTACGTTGGTTGTGTAAATTGATTTGGCACAAAAGAACACGTCGTCCGCAACTTCATTTCAGTGGAAAATATACAAATAAACGACACAATTAAGGTTACTGCACTTTTGTAGGCTGTGGCACACTTAGGGGTGGACTTCAATGTGAACGAAACTATTTGCTGAAGATCGCCGGAAGTTGAAGAGCATTTGTCTTAGATTCACACATACTGGAATTATTTGGGCTAATGTGCTGATGTTACACCTTTCACTCGAAGGAATGAAAATATATTTCTTTTGATACGGCAACAATTTTCACCCAGGAAGCATTTAAAGTACAAAACATCTTCTGACCAAATATGTTTTAAATCGATTAAGCGATGTCCATCTGTCGTGCCAAATGGCTGGTAGATACGTAAATCTTTGTAAAATTTATTAAAGCTTGGCACAGGCTAAAATTTGGCAGACTGTGGGCGGGTATTGTAAATGGTATGTATCAGCCAACCTCTCCTGGCACAAATGACTGATTTTCCGAGGTATAATTTTTTCCCTACAATTCCTAGTTCGTAGATTGTAGCGAACTGAATTTTTGTCCATTATTTTAAATTTTATCTATCTATTTATCTCTATTTTATCTGCACTTTCTGTTATTTCTCATACAAATGACCGTATACCTAGCTTTATACGAGGGCGGTCCAAAAACCAGCCGATCCAAAACATAGATGGTGCCAGCAGTTTCCAAAAAATTATTTTGGTGAAAAGTCCTACTGTGCAAGGAATTGACAAGAGAATAAAGTTTGTGCATCATCGCAATGTACGCATTGTTCAAAATGCGAAGTGTGTTCAAAAAATAAGGTGAATTTTCATTTTCCTCTCAAAATATGTATTTATTCATCAATTTTTACTTTATCTCCTTCAAAGTAGTCCCCCTCAGATACAATACACTTGCGCCAACGTTTTTTCCAATCCCCGAAGCAGTTGTAATATCCACTTTTTCTCTTCAAACTTGGGAACAGAAAAAAGTCGCAGGGGGCCAAATCTGGTGAATACGATGGCTGAGGCATGATAACGGCATTGTTTTTGGCCAACTAATCTATCACAAACAAAGATGAGTAAGCAGGTGCATTAGCATGATGCCAAAGCCTCGAATTTTTTCCACAATTCCGGGTGTTTCTTTCGTATTGCTTCACGCAAACGGCGCATAACCTCAAGGTAATACTCCTTATTTACCGTACGACCCTGTGGTAAGAACGACTCATGCTCTACGCCATGGTAATCGAAGAAAACAGTGAGCAAAACCTTGACATTTGATCGAGCTTGGCGTGCTTTTTGGTCCTGGCTCTCCTGGTATCTTCCATTGGGATGATTGCGCTTTGGTTTCGATGACATCACCATATACCCATGATTCGTCACGAGTTATGACCCTTTTAAGCAAATCTGAATTATCATTGACGTCATTCAACAATTCCTGAGCGATGCTCATGCGACGTGGTTTTTGGTCAAAATTGAACAATTTTGAAACGAACTTCGCTGCCATACACTTCACGCCCAAAATTTCCGAAAAGATTGCATGGCATGAGGCAACCGATATGTCGACATCCCCAGCAACTTCTCTAATTGTGATACGACGATTCTCCATAACAATTTTCTTCACTTTCACAACATTTTCATCGGTTGTTGATGTGCTGGGGCGTCCAGAGCGAGCATTGCCATTCACATCTTCTTGACCTTCTGTGAAAAGCTTGTACCACTTGTAAACATTTGTTTGACTCAGAGTACTCTCACAGTATGCCACTGTCAAAATTTCAAGTATTTGCGAGCACTTAATTTCATTTTTTTGCACAAAATTTGATGCAACTTCTTTGATCCATTTTTTTCGATAGCAGAAAATCGCTGAACAAAACACTTGTTTTATTTATGCCTCTCACAAACAAACTAAACATACTATATGTATATGTATTTGGATAAAACCGTCAACGTATCTTCGAAACGAGTGTGCCAACATAAACAAAATCATAATCGAATGTCGAATGTACGTAGTCCGCGAAATTTGAAAATTCGCCTTATTTTTTGAACACACCTAGTATAGCTTCAGTTAGTGAAAGTGTGGCGGATAATCCAAATTCCAATTCAGAGCGAAATGACCGTATGATGACCGATTTTTTTTTTTTGGCCGCAATTTAAGGTTATGAACCACGAAGTGGTCGAAACCTACCTCAAAAGAATTCTCTGTTCCAACCAATCTAGTGGAGGTCATTTAAATGACACCGTATTTCGTACATAGTGGCAAGATCCGAGCATTTTAAAACCATAAAATGGATGTACTGCCAACTAGCATAAGACTTGAGTTGCAGTAAAATATGTTACCTACTAAATCACACCAGCGTTTGCATGACATTTAAATTAAACTAACTGGACTAAACAAACAAGTCACTTTCTTAATTTAGCTATCATCAGACGCGTGTTCGATGCCATTGCCAGGGAGTACTGAAGTAACCGAAGCACAGAAATCATGAACCTGAATGAGTTCTGGTTCCTGCCAAGTGAAAGGGAACAATTTAAGAGCCCAAATTAGAATTTCCCCTTTCTTTAGAGTTCGTGCTTTTCTTATTCACAAAGCGAAAAGTATTCATTAATGAAGACAATAATTTGAGAAGCTTTTGCTGTAATTTATACAGCTGTAAAGAATAATGGAATAGTGGATGGTTATGCCGTTGTTTGAACCCAAATATACATTACCCACAAAGAAGACCTATTCTTTTTTTTAAAGGTTGTAGCCCTAGGATTTCCGATGATTACTTTTACGCCGTTTGGACGATTTCTTTTGCCATGTTGAATTGAGACCAGAGTCATGATGATGATGAAGTCATTTTCAGAAATAAGCCTATTTTCCAATGGAATCATTACTTTTGCGCCACCCGGTAGATTACAAATAGTACAAATGAAATACTAGATACCTGCTTATGACAACTGTTATTCATTCGTATTGCTCATTGCTTCTTTATCCGTTTCTTATATTCTCCAAGAGTTTTTTTTTTGTAGAATATTACGATCAAACTCCTTCGGCGGGGTGTCAAAAACCCGTTAACATCTAGACGTTATGATTCATAAACTGTAATAGGCCGACCACGTGATATGAACAATAATAGTCATAACTATGATTAATATTCATAATCAACAAAGTGTGACGATATATTCACCTCAAATCGGATTTCACTTTATTTACATTTTAAATTATGTATCACAAACTAAGTAAAGAAATACATAAAGTACGTACAGCACGTACAACATTTTAACTTGCGGCACGCATCTTCTGTGCAGCACTTGAAATGCGTGTGTGTGCGCCTACTATGCCTATGAAAGGAGTAACTAAATGCGATTATCAACAGCGCGATCATATCAAATGCTTAGCCCAGTAATTAAATCGTCCACATTAGAAACTCAATGGAAGAAAACAACACCTCCAACAACAACAACAACCATAACAGGCCAAATGTGTTGTATGAACGTAAGTAATAATGTACCAGCAACAACACCAACGACGGAGCAATTATTTTCTTTTGCGAAATCAAAGAAATGAAACAATTACATTTGGAAAGAAACAAAAACAACAAAAATAAAAAAAACAAAAAAACTCAAGAAAATTTGCACGAATTTCAGTTAAAGCACTTTGAAGACAACGAAGAAAGCCCCTTCCACATGAGATGGACAGTTAGGAGTATAAAACCGTAAACAGCATTAAGAGACATGCAACCAACCACGGCAATAGCCACAAACTATGTACATCAGTAGCATTTTCTAACGTCCAAAGTCATCGTCATCATTACCATCGTCAGTCAGATCCAGAGCCATCGCGATCGCCATCGCCACCATCGTCTATGTTGAGTTGAGTAGTAGTTGGTGGCTTTCATGCATTCACTTCAGCTTTGTCCCAAATCCACGCATTGATTTTCCACATTGTCAAACATGCAAGAAAGCGAAACGACACAAAACACAACACCCGTTGGGGTAAACAGCCATTAGAGCCCCAAACACACAAACACACACACACACACACCGCATTATCATTAGTTGCACAAAAAACAGCACCGATGCCAAAAGAAAAAAGATGCCACTGGACGAACGCATATCCCCATGTTCCATCCAACTGGGGAGATGGTATGGAACGCTTTGTTGCACATCATTATCATCAAGAGTTGAAATACCTATAATGCCGCACGCTAGTTGACGAACAAAACAACACGAATATCTCTCTGGTCAACGTGAAACCACCTGTGAATTCATCAAATGTGTGGTGAAGTGAAAATTGTTCATATTTGCGATGTCGCAGGGGAAACCATTGGAGTTTAGGATAAATATAGTTTACGTTCGTAAAGTTATGTCCTTTGTCTAGCATTGCAATGTTATATTGCCAGCCAGATATTGGCTTTACGATCTATCAAAATGCAATATCAATGTTTTCAGTTGAATAAAAGGTCGTATGTGGCAAAGGTCAATGTGCGTAAATGTGGCACATTAAATGGCACCTAAAAATCTCCGTACTTGCACATCGATGAACAAATTCCAACTTGCCGGTAATACATTTGGCGACAGAAATGAACTGAAATAAGTGGACAGGCGGCGAAACTTTGACCGGGCAAAATCTTATATATACGAGTACATCACCATAGATTGTAGTCCATGTCCACGCCCAGTCGGAAAGCATCCTTTCCTCATGCATAATATATTCGTATCTGCGTAGCTCATTTTTCCAATGAAATTCTACTAGCATAGTGTATAAACTTACAGCGTTTATACTTACTTATAATTATCTGAAATTAAATTAGTTAATACTCAATTTGTACTTCAAAAATGTTCTTAATTTGAATTGCCAATCAATGAACAGGTCGTATTTAATTGTGAATTAATTTTGTTTAACTATGCTATAAAAGTTACTTGTTACCTATTGTGAATTGATTAATGAATTGTAAATAGATAAATCGTAAAGTGACACGTTGAGTTGGCATGCCAAAAACGGCACTTCTTTGCATCACATCATAGCGAGTAGTCATTTTTACCCTCATCTCGAATTCTACATTAAAATTACTTATTATAACGTGAGCAGAACTTCCGTTGTTTACCAATCATTTCATAAGCATTTATGGTAAGGTATAACCGCTATCCTCAAGGATCTATCCACTATCTCTAATCCTTGGGGGTTTAATCTCTTGTTTTTATTCCTACCTAAATCCTAATACAATTTCTCGTTGTACGAGAGATTGTAAGTATCTAAGGCTATACTCAATTTCTAGAGCTAACCCGCTACCGCAAAACAGGTGAAATCTGCCTTTACTAAAGATACAGTCCACATCCTAACACACAACTTCGCTGAAGATCGATTGGAATCCATGTCAACCGCTATAATCAGACTCTCTCCAAACGCTAACACCAATCGACCCCTCCCCTCTTAGCACAAACGCTAACGTTTGTTCACATAGTTTTCAGCAACCCCCCTGACCACAATTACAGCTGTGCAATTAAACAATGTATGGCTAGGAATTGTTAAAACCGCAGCTATCAATTTTCATCATATATTGATTCCAATTAACGAGGAAAGTTTAGAAATATATCGAAAAAGTCTAATTTTTTCCTAACTTGGGTATGACCTTGTGTGGGCAAATTTTTTTCATTCGAATGACAAGTGCGATCTATCAGGTTGTGTCTAAGACGACTGCAATACGTCTAGTAATCTTACTTTTCAAGTGGAAAATTGTATTTTTTTAGCCACTGTTCAGTAATTAAGGCCACAATTAACAGGGTGCCCCATAATTGTACGAGGTGTGTGCAAAAATAAGCTGAATTTTAAAATTTCGCGGGCTACTTACATTCGACTTTCGATTATTATTTTTTTTTTTATATTAGTACACTCTTATCGAAGATATGTTGACGGTTTTATCCATATAGCTTGTTTAGTTTGCTTGTGAGAGGCATAAAAGTAAAAGACAAGTGTTTTGCGTGTACGGCGATTTTCTGCTATCGAAAAAATGGATCAAAGAAGATGCTTCTAATTTTGTGTAAAAAATGAAATTAAGTGCTCAAAAACACTTGAAATTTTGACAGTGGCATACGGTAAGAGTATTCTGAGTCAAACAAGTGTTTACAAGTGGTACAAGCTTTTCACAGAAGGTCAAGAAAATGCCCCAGCACATCAACAACCGATGAAAATGTTGAGAAAGTGAAAAAAATTGTTATGGAGAATCTTCAAATCACAATTAGAGAAGTTTCTGAGGATGTCGGCATATCAGTTGGCTCATGCCATGCAATCTTTTCGAAAATTTCGAGTATAAAACGTGTGGCAGCGAAGTTCGTTCCAAAATTGCTGAATTTTGACCAAAAACAACGTCGCATGAGCATCACTCAGGAATTCTTGAATGACGTCAATGATGATCCAGATTTGCTTAAAAGGGTCATAACTCGTGTCGAATCATGGGTATATGGTTGTCACATCGAAACCAAAGCCCAATCTTCCCAATGGAAGTGTCCAGGGGAGCCAAGATCAAAAAAAGCACGCCAAACTCGATCAAATGTCAAGGTTTTGCTCACTGTTTTCTTCAATTACCATGGCTTAGTGCATCAGTCGTTCTTACCACAAGGTCATACGGTAAATAAGGAGTATTGTCTTGAAGTTATGCGCCGTTTGCGTGAAGCAATACGAAAAAAAACGCCCAGAATTGTGGAAAAAAAATTCATGGCTTTTGCATCATGATAATGCACCTGCTCACTCGTCTTTGCTTGTGAGAGATTATATGGCCAAAAACAACACCGTTATCATGCCTCAGCAAACGTATTCACAAGATTTAGCTCCCTGCGACTTTTTCCTGTTCCCAAGATTGAAGAGACCCATGAAAGGATGGCGTTCTGCGATGATTGAGGAGATAAACACCGAATCGCTGAGAGAGCTCAAGCGCATACCAAAAAGTGCATTTCAGAACTACTTCGAGGATTGGAAAAAAACGCTGGGACAAGTGTATTATAACTGAGGGGACTACTCTGAAGGAGATAAAATAGAAATTGATGAATAAATATTTTGTGAGAATTGACCTTATTTTTTAAACACATCTCGTATATAAACTCAAGTGGTTTCCTATCACGTCTGATATAGTACATTGTTTTTCATTAAGGAGGGTCACTTTTCCAATGTTCAACTCATCCCATGTACAGGGTGGCGTACGAATCGTGCTACGGTGTTATTTAAAGGTGTTGAAGTAGTTTTTTTTTTTTGTAAATGAATTTCCATTCAATTCTCACAATGCCATAATCTATGCTAAAAATGCTAATTAATGCTAAAAAAATTTGGTTTGCTCATTTTATTTTGTTTTTAAGAACATGTCTATATTTGGTTCATGTTTTATACGACGCCAAATATCAGAGAGTAAATACAACCATTTAATTTGAAAGTCGAAGTAGATCGATATCTGGAATTTTCTTAAAGTAATAATTTGACTTCATTTTCCGAATAACTGTTTAACAAAAGCTTACTAAAATTTTGTTTTAAGATCGGTAATTGTTGTGGATCGCCTCGAAAAACTGCTTCATTTACAGATTTGGTTTGAAAAAAAGGTTCCAACATGGTGCTTTTAGAACTTTTAAATGCTGAAGCGTTTACGAGCATCAGACTAAAATGCATAGTACACTTTGAAGCCTTTTAGTAAAATATGAACCACATGTAAAACAGCGGCCATCTGGCTTTCAAATCTAACGCTATTCAATGATTTCATCATAACCTTGTTTTAAAAACATCTACGTTCATAGGCCAGTGACTCGCTAACTAATGTCTTTTGTCATCTTACTCAATTCTTAGGAAGAAGATATAAAAGTTGTCGCTCTAGTGACAACAATACCTCAGATTTTGAAATCTTTATTAATCAACAGCAGTAACAAAAATTTGCATAAAACGATCATGAAAGTGACAGGAAATATTGTATAAAACTCTAAACAAAAATACACACACACACACATACACAGAGACAGAAAGTTACAACTCCCCAAGTAATGCAATAACATGCGAAGGAATGAATGAATGAATAGCTTTTGTTTTAATAACCGTGACATTACTTAATGCTGGACACCTGCATTGAGAAGTAGGACGGATATCACTAAGTCACAAACGACTACGACGACGAAATAACCATAAAATTGGCGTGACCTTTAGCAACAAAAACACCGGAATAACCGAAAATATTAAAATGAGATCATTCATTGATAATGCTAACAAAATACCAAAAACCCGACAATTAAAGGTCATTAACTGTTCGAGCAACAACAAAATGAAACAGCGACTAATACTACCAGTTACATGTGACTGTATTACATACGAGTGGAACCCTGCCAAGTCATTTTCAAATATTCCTTTCAAGTTTTAACCCCTTAAGTTGACAAACCAGCCAAAGCCTAATAACGTTTTACGGCTGGTTTATGGAGCACGAAGACATTCCTTAACTATCGTGGCATGAAATTAAATCCAACTGAAGATTTCATTTGATGAATAAAGTCTTTGTTAATGTTTTCCGTCTTAATAACTCGACCGCTTATCTTAGTTGATATAATTCAGGGGAAGATATCCATGCAAGCCTGTATGTAGTACGGATGTGCATTCCTACACACTCTAGTACTCACTTGGAGTGAATTGTCTTTGGAATAAAGACACTTGTCAGCCCCTTCAGAATGTAATAAATGTTGGTGCGGCCTTCTTTCTCTTCAAGGAACAACAAGACCATCTTATATTGCACATGACTGCAAACGCGCATGTAAATAATACAGGGTTAGTTGCTTCGCATTTTGGAAAGTGTCTTAACGTGCAGTAGAAAATAAACAACGTACAGAGGAAAACAGTAGGATAAAACAAATCAATATGATTGTTTCAGGAAGAACAATTAATTTATCAAATAAAAGGTCAAATCAAATCTATTATCGTCTACATAAACATTTCGTTCGTGCACTTTTGCTGCCGCACAAGGGTTTGCTACAGTCCCAAAAATCTGGTGTTTCTAATGAAGTTTTTGGCATCCCATTTCGTGTCGCATTCATTTTTGAAATATTTTCATGCTACAGACTTCTCCTCCATAAGCTTTATATGACCAAGATAGCTGAATCGCTGATACAGCTCATAAAATTCATGATTCATAAGAGTTACAGACTTTCGGTCAGCAATAATGCTCTACGTACTCGCATTTAACGAGTATTTTTTCACATGGATTCCCAAATCTGATACATTTGAACATGCAGAAGTAGTACTATCCAGTAGTATCCAGTACTATTGCGGTTGTGTTCCTGGTGAGTAGTGGACTTAACAGACCAAGAAAAATTAATAACTTTATGACCCAAGTAAGAGCTTTGCTTTTGTCAGACTTAAGTACGCAAAAAAATAATGCCATAAAATCAATCACAAGAAAATTAAGTAAGTTGTAAACATGTTGTCTTACATCAAAAACTATCTATATATAAGGGCTGACTTTGTAAGATTTAAGTTTTTCAGGTTGACAGGACTGGTTGGTAATGCTGTCCAAACGTCATCTGCCAAAGTAAAAAGTATACAGCATACTCTGCCATTTCATCATGGAATGGCGAATGATCTACCAAAACGTCTAATTTTTGGTGAATGGGTCTTACAAAAGCTCCATGAAAATCCGCTGTTTTATCGAAAAATTGTGTTTAGCGATGAGGCTCATTTCTTGCTGAACGGATACGTAAACAAGCAAAACTGTCGCATCTGGAGTGATGAACAGCCACATACCATACATGAATTACCGATGTATCCCGAAAAAACGACAGTCTGGTGTGGTTTATGGGCTGGTGGCATCATCGGTCCATTTTTTCTTCAAAGGCGACAGTGTAAGGAACGTTACCGTCAACGGCAAACGATGTCGGACCATGATACGCATCTTTTTTGCCCCAATTGGCTGAGTTGAACTTGGTTGACATGTGGTTTCATCAGGACGGTGCAAGATGCCACATTGCTCGTGAGACAATGAATATGTTGGAGGACGAATTTGGTAAGCAGCTAGTCTCTTGATTTGGCCCTGTGAGTTGGCCCCCTAGATCTTGCGATTTAACGCCTCCTGATTATTTCTTGTGGGATTATGTCAAGTCGTTAGTCTATGTGGACAAGCTGAGCACTATTGAAGCCTTACAGGATAACATAACACGCGTTATTCGTGGAATACAGGCCAAAATGCTCGAAAAAGTGACGAAAAATTGAACCTTCCGAATGGAAATTTTGAGACGGAGCCGCGGACAACATTTGCATGAAATTATTTTTAAAAATTAAATGGCAGAGACCAATTAATCGATTCCAATAAAAACTTTTAACATATGATGTACATTTGAGTATTTTATTCGATTCTAAAAGAAACTACGATTAAAAAATCACCCTTTAATTGTTGCTTTACTGACTGATTGTTGCACTAATTTCATCATCACGCTCACTTTATCATACGGCTTAAGATATATGTATGAAAATTACGACGCCGACCATGCTAAACTGACGAACTAAACCCGCCGTCCTATTTTCCGACCACTTCAACGACCCCGATTTTTTCGGCTTGAAATAGCTGGGAGTTCATCGACTGAAATCGTTCTGAAATAAAGGCAAATATATGGAAATTGAGGATACTTTACTTAAATATTATAGAAAAGTGTCTTCGTTGAAAATTTCTATAGACACTTTCTGTAGACGCTTTACATAGAGAAAATGTTCTAAACAAATATTTTTTATAGACACTTAAAATCTTGACAAGTACTTGTTATAGACACCTAAAAATGTTTGAAATACTACTAGTGCTCCAACAATTTACCGATTGATTCAGCGTTTTGGGCAACAAGGGGCTGTCTGTGATCTCCTTGTGCTGGAAGACCTCGTGCAGTTCGAAATAAAGTGACCATTGCTCGAGTGTAAACCAGTATTGAGAAGAACACCGAAACTTGCACCAGGCGACGTTCTCAGCAGTTAGAGATGTCTAGGCGGTCTTTGCAAAAAATTTACATGAGTTACATCTTTTCCCGTATAAGATGCAATTGGTTCACGATTTAAGACCAAATGATGTACAAGAATGAATTCAATATTGTCGCCGTTAACGTTACTTATGCACCACCCTATACATTGTTCATATCTTTTACGGTTCAAACTTACGTACGGTGTAGGTGATTGCTTTGTTTTAATTTAACCTTTTTTCAGTAGTAATATCAAAACTGTCTCTACTTGAATACAGCCAGTTCCGAAATTAAGCCGCCGCCAGTTTAAATTCGAATTGGTGGTTCGCGACCGAATAAAAGTGGACCCGCTGCTACCGCCGATAATTTTCGGTCGGCTTGGCTCTAACAGAAAAGCAATAAAGACTATTTCATTCATAATTTTTCATTAATAATTTTTGGAGTAAAACAGGCTAAAAAAAGAAACATCCGATAGGATTGTCCAACTAAAACTAAATTCCCTTTAAAGAGTACTCATTTTTTAAAATTGGCCTTTAGAAATAAAGTGTTATTGCCAGACCTAACCACTAATGCTAGCATTATGGGAAAGAGCGACTAAGAAAGATCAATATTCTAAATCCAAAGCCATCAAATTATGACGCATTTTACACCATAGGCATAGGTATGGTGTAAAATTAAAATAGTTGCTTTGGATATACATATCTGTTGCAAAGACAGTTGGAATTTTTCGATCTGACATTATTTATATCGTTTAAAAACCTATCCAGTCCATCGCATATCCTGAATGGCGATGGTGTCTGGCTCTTATTTATATATAAAGAAATCGGTTTTTACAGTTACGTACCTCTAAATAGATGTTTTTCAAGTCCTGGGGACATTCCTTTTCTCCCCTTTTGTTCTGTTTATTCAAAAGGCATTATGGAGCAGCGTAAACCGCATGGAGATGCCCTTGACGGCCAATAAATAGCACAACATTTCTGCCTGTAATATAGAAATGAATAACCCTGTATTATGTACGTCTTTACAAACAAATATATTTAAGAAAAATACTTAATACGACACTTGTAATGTTAGTTCCTTCCACTGATGCCAATGGATAAAAGAAATTAAACAAATGATAAACACTCAAGGAAATACGGCGAAGAAATAAAGATATCAACCAACAAAATAAAATTTTTAAAAATAGATCGTATAATACTGCGCAGTATTAGGCGGATAATAAAAAAAATTTCAAGTTATTTACTAAAAATAAGTTTTTTCCGTTTCGACAGCATTTGGTTTCAGCAAGATGGAGCAGCTGTTTCAAAGCTCGAATGAAAATTCCCAAACAAATTAATATCCTGACCTGACTGAACCTGATTTTTTTTTTTTTGTGGGTTTTATTTTTTTCATTTTCTTAATAAATTGTTTATTACAGTTTAATAAGATAACAACAATTTTCTATAATATTGCCTCAGCGCCAGATTGGGTTTATAGAGGCTAATAGGCAACCAAAACCATTCAAGTAACAAATATTAACCTTAAAATATTCAATAATAGGAGAGATGAAAAGAGCCATGTTAGAAGCATTTCCAAATTATCTATGAAATATTTTTTTAATTGGACTTTAAAAGCTGATAAAAGTTAAGTTTTTTTTCAAGATACTGACAATTGATTATACTCAAATGGTTCAGCAAATGTAACACTTGGCTTAGTCAATTTGTTTGATGGGTTGATCTTTGGGTGTATGATATATTTCAATGGAAGGATTTTGTACAGAGTCCAATTCCATTTATTGATTGATTGTGGATATAGAGCAGAAGTTGTTATTTGCATAATCCGAGAACAGGTAAAACATTTGTAGCATAATCTTTATATAAAGAAGATGTACTGAATCTCATAGTTAGATTAAAAACAGTTTTTAAAGATTTATTCCGTGCCGATTGCAGAGCTTTTAGACAAGTGGTGGACTTACATGCATACACGAAAGGAAGATACGTCTTAAATTTGTAGAAAATTCCAGATCTCGACGAAAATTTGGACTTTAAGTCCATGATGTGTTTAACTCACGACAGATTATAGTTAAGACACACTCCTAGAATAACGCATGCTCTCTGATTCTTCTATTACGTTACCGTTACGTTACGTTACGTTCTTCTATTACGTTATCAACATGCATGACCATATCTGTATCATTAATAGAAAGAAAAGTAATAGAAATTATGTCAAGCAAGAGGTGTGCAAAACGAAGTCAGGGAATTTGACTGATCCACTGAAACAATTATTGAGGCGATCCCGAATTCAACACCTTAGGCCGCAATAAATAATTTTCTGTTCAGGTGTCGCACATGCATGAATGAACATTGAGGTCATTTACGGTCCAACATCTTCAAAATCAATTAGTTATATAAAATTAAATTGAATTTTATATACAATAGAAAAAATAAATAAACAACATTGATTAAAAAACAATTATTTCATTTTTTTATTGTACCACAATTGTTGTGCCACCCTGTAGAATCGAATTCACTAGAACATATGTGGAAAGATTACAAATGTTAACTATTATATGGACATCTGATTAGAGGTATTTGAAAAAAAATTGAAATTGATATTTGCATAAAAATTTGCATTGAAAAATATTAGCATACAGAGTGCTATTCTAGAATTAATATTTGTTGGAAGCATTGAAAAAATTAACTTTACTGCTTGAACGGATCGTAAAAAGGACCATCGAAAGGGCTTAACTATTACTAGAGGCTCATCAGGGCAAACGTGAGGCAAAAAGGTTCCATTTAGTTGATGAAATGATTAATGGCAGGCTTGTGAAAAATTAGCAGGAAAGTTTTGGCCGGCGGTGTAATTAAATCATAATGAAATTCAAATTTTCAAAATCATTTTTATTTAAAATTTCAAATACAAGTTGTGTATGTCGCTTGCTTGATTTAACGATAAGATCCGATGACATATAAATCATTATATTTGAAGTTTGTTTTGTGAGGAACACGTTTGGTATAGGAATAACAATTAGTGAACTATAATTTTTCTTTGGGCGTAATGAACGTTCAACCATATGATTACATACATACTCGTACATGCATACGACGCATTATTAATGTGGTCAACTCTGCGAAAAGTGCGACGAAATGTGACGCTTAAATATTCATGAAACTCAGTATTAACAAGGCAACTGCATAAGACGGTTGCAGTTGGTCAACAACTCTTCCGCAACTCAGTGGCATCGACTAGACTCTTCCTCTGGCGGAAGTTTTGATATGCTATGGACTAACTCTCTGAAAGACACATAATGCACTTGTCGCTTGTGGACATGTCATTGCATGTTTGCATTCATTTATTATTTTAATTTTATTTCTTTTGTTAGGAAGAAAAAAATTGTCTCCTTTGGTTTGTTCATTTGAATTTGGTTGAACGTAATGTTCCAAAGAAAATTGACTTCGTTTTTGTTCCACTTTTCGTCTTTGATGGGGTGCATACATTAGTGATGGTTTCTGAGTTTCATGTCTTTGGGGAAGTAGGTTTTGAGATGTCTTTTAGGCTTGAAAGGAGTTTATGTAGTTGAAAATAGACAATTTTTCATCAGTAAATATTCCATGTCTCTGTTTTATAGTTTAATAAAGCTTATAAATTTAAAAAGTATACGACACAGGAAAGACTCTTGATAATGTCATTGAGTTTATATTACTTACAAACACAGAAACTTACAACTCAATTTTGACCATCGTTATCTTATATCAGCTTTAAGAGCTATTTTGGGGATGTCAAAATTATGCATAGTTTATGAAAAATCGTAGAAAAATTTGGAATCGAAAGTAAAAATCAGTCGTCCAGCTACAGTTTTGGTTTGAATTTAACTAAATTTTGCACATAACTTATCGGTCTCTGTCAAAAAATCTTTTTAGAAGTTAACCTACCAAAATTTCGTGTCATTTCGATTGCTTGTTTTTGAGTTGTTCTGCTTTTTTTTGTATAAAAAACGAATTCCATTTGCAGAGTAATCATGCTCCGCGATGGGAGAAAGTGCAGTTAAAACCCAGCAGTGCCTTACACAATGTTATGGTAACCCTTCTTCGTCGAAAATAACCATTTGTCGATAGTTTGATGATTTTAAACAAGGTCGTACATGCTCCCAAGGCGCTATCGCGGTGGATGTCCAAAAAACCTGGTTACATCCCTCATAAAATAACAATAGTTATTTTCGGAAATCAAGAAGCGCAGTTGCAGTATGTTGACGGCATGCCAAGTATGTCAAAAGACGGTGTGTTTACTATTTTCTTAGGAAACGACGAAAATGTTTTCCAAAAAATGGACCACTTGTAGAAGCAGCGGAACAAAAACATTGATGTGTTACTGGGCGGAGCGCTATGGATCTCCTACAACATTTTTAGATCGAATCGGAACATTGCAGAAGAGAAAGGAATTAGCGGAAGCTGTAAAAAGCATTTAAAAACACAGGAGTCGTTCGGTAAAGTTATGGCCTCCATATTTTGGTATGAGCAAAGCGGCCTGTTTATCGAATAGTAAATTGTGAGTACTATTCGATACTTTTGGTCAAACGGTGAAAGGAACAGTCGCCTTTCACAGGCAATAAAGAAATCCCATGAAACGAAATCTCAAAGGATATTCCAGGGAAAAAATGTGGACAAAATTATAATGTTACTGAGCAAGCCGAGGCGTAGGAATATAATCTTCTATGATGATTAGAAAACAGGTCTACGGAGTCGGAATCTTGTAGTCATTGATAAGGGCCGCTATTAGAATGATGAACTTGAAGCTGGGGCTGTAAAATTTTTTTTATACAGGGTTATCCATTTTTCTGTATCACAAGTAAAACTAAATAAAACACACATAAAGCTATGATTTCGATGAAACTTGTATTTCATCATTATGCTTAGACCTTCCCATTATGAAATACAATGTCATTTAAATGACCGCCTCTGGACTGCTATGCATTCTTTTGAGGCAGTTTTCGACCATTTTCTCGCACAGTTCACATAGCGGCTTAGTTTTTACTTATTTTTTCATTCTACTTCCACACATCACTTACAAAAAGTTGTAAGCCATGGATGTGTTTCAATTCGCTCTTTTTTTAAATGAGTGAAAAATGTTTTCCTGTTTTTTGGTCCATTTGAATATCACCCCTCACGTGGTAATCAGTTTAAATGTGAAAGTCTTTTGCAGATCATCATAAATCAGATCGGATTATCGATTTTAAGTAAAATGGGCCGAGCTAAATCCTTGAGTGTCGAAGAAAGATCCAAAATTAAAATGTACAAGGAGTGTGGACTTTCTTTTTATCAAATAGCCAGGCATATTTACGTGACATCGAAGGCTATGGAAATAATATGAAAGATCGAATAGCAAGTGCTATTACAGCCGCCGACAAGAGGACTATTCTGAGATGTGCTTCAAATTAACACGACTCTGCTGCAAAAATCAAGGAAAAATCTGGCGTAAATGCAAATGTATCAACGGTAAAAAGAGTTATTTTCAAAGCAGCACACTTGCAACGCTTGAGACTTAAAAAGAAATCACCGCTAGACAATCTCCGTAAATAACGTCGCCTTAATTTTTGTTGTGCAACTATGACGTGAAGTAGAGAGTAGAAAAGAATTATATTTTCCCACGAAATAAAATTTAGTTTAGAGGATCTTGATGGACATATTTACTATTTCCACGATCTTCGAAAAGAGGAACACCCTCTCAATCGATTACACAGCCGGGAAGGTGGAGTTATGGTATGGGATGCAATCTCTTATTATGACACAGTTTCTCTCTGCAAAAATGAATGCGGCTTCATAAAGAGTCGTGCTGGAAAAAGCTTTTCCTGAAGTTAAAAATGTTTTCGGAGACTTAGAATGGAAATTCCAACATGACAAAGCCAAAATGTTGAAAGCCAAAATGTTGAGGTTATGCACTGGCCACCTTACTCTCCAGACTTAACCATTATTGAAAACGTCTAGGGATGGATAGTAAGCAAGGTGTACTAATCAAGGAAGCAAAATTCAAGCAAAAGTGAACTCATTAATGGAATTAAGCAGGCCTGGTCGTGTATTTCGCTGGACGTAATCAAAAAACTGTATGATTCTTTACCGAACAGAATATATGAATGTATTCTCTACCAGGATGGAAGCACCCACTACTACATTTTACTTAAAATACTTATTTTTAAATTAGATGTAAGTAAACAATAATATCTTTAATTTAGAATTAATGTTTTCGTGTATAATCTAATTTTTGTGAGGGGGGGCTATTCAAATGAACCAAAAACTGAAATTGAATTTGACTTTTTTTATGTTTAATGTTTAAGTACTTAATTCATTAAAATGAAAGAAAATTTATGTTATAGGATTATAGCAAATACGTAAACTACGATTTATAAAAGCGCAACCAGTTTGTTATAACTATTATTTTGGAAAAAATCGAGCTTTGAAAAATATTTAAAGGGGGTGCTATTCAAGTGAGTGGCGCTGCAATTATAACTATTTAAAGTTATTTTGAAATTAATTTCCCACTAAAATGCACTTTGCATTCGTTATGCTATACTGAATAGAATCTATTTAAAAAACTGGTAAACATTTCATTAAATCGCAAAAATGAAATTTTAGGTGCGTTTCTGAAAAGGGTGTCCCAACAAGAACGCAAGATTTAAATTTGGCGCCATTCGAAGTGTTATTGTTTGACATTTGAACAATTGTTATTGTTTGCTAGTAGGAGGTACGAGGTTAGTAAAAATGAAGCGCTACGCGAATGAACAACGCATTCTCATTGTGAAATTGTTTTAATAAAATGGTGAAAGTTATGCGGCTACAGTTCGCAAATTGCGATCAATTTGGGGTCACAATAATGCCCCAAAAGAGTTAACTGTAAAGAGCTTAATGGATAAATTTCCCAAAACTGGGTCTGTTAGTGATGTAAAGACAACAACGCGCCTTCGACCAGGTCGATCGACTGAAAATGTCGCAGCTGTACGTGATGATGTCGCTCAAACTCCATCCACGCCAATTCGTCACTGAGCTCAGCAAATTGGTGTCTCCAAATCCACTATGCAGCGAATTTTGACGAAAGATTTGCATCTTCATGCATACAAAGTTCAATTGAATTAGGAACTGAAACCAGCTGATCATGAACAGTGAATGGAGTTCGTTAATTGAGTATTGCAGAGACAACATGAAAATGCTGATTATGCCGATAAAATCATCTTCAGTGACGAGGCCCATTTCCATCTTGATGACCTCGTCAATAGGCAAAATTATCGCATTTGGGGTGAGGAAAATCCTCGAGTGATTTAAGAGAAGCAAATGTATCCTCAGCGTGTCACTGTGTGGTATGGATTTTGGGCTGGAGGAATAATAGGACCTTTTTTTATGAAAATGAGACATGTCAAGCGCAAACAGTCAATGGTGTTCGGTATCGTGAAATGATAACCAGTTTTCTGGTGCCTAGAATTGAAGAAATGGATGTGGAGGGCATGTAGTTTCAACAAGACGGCGCCTTAAGTCATACAGCAAGAGAAACAATTCAATTGCTGCATCAGTCATTTAAATCTTGCGTTCTTGTTGGGACAATCATTGAAATGATTTCCGAGATGATGATTTCCATATTTTTGGAAGAAGAAACTAAGCATTAATTCGTAGGTGCTTACAAAGAAACACATTTTGTGCATTTATATAAATTTGAGTAAAAATCATAGGCTTTTCAGTGGTCATGAAAAACAACAGCATCTCTCTTATGACAAGTCCATGTTAAATTTATCGATGTTTATCCAAATGCTATTTACTTCTGGATTATGGGTTGCGATATTCTTGGCGTCTTTGGATGCTCTTCTTCTGCTGGAATGTTAAGAAAAATATCTTTTCACCGGCATCTGTCTGTACACATTGCAAGGAGTATTAAAACGGTATAACCAATAACATTCTATTCTATCTTTTTATATAATCTTATGCAAATAGTTATCAATTTTTAGAGGATCATTGTTGACCCTTGAAAATAAATTTTGTTAGTTGTCTGTTAATTTTTTTTTTCTTTCTGGTGGTAGCATTGATGAATTTCTATTGGCAATAAGAACTTTTCCCGGTTTCTGTACACAACACTTTGCCATAAATATTAATAATAAATTACACTAATATTTAAGATACCTAGCATCGATATATTTTATTTCTTTCTTCGTCTTTAATGTCTATTATGTCTAATTAAAACCACATATATCTTTTCAAGTTTCCAACATCGGCATAAGCGATATCAACAAAAATGTTACATAACACAAAAGGAATAACGGCAGCGGCCATAGGAGTCAAAGACCGCCATCAAAAGTGCCAAGTACAACAAAACGACAACAAAAACAACAAAAAAAATCTAATTAACATTAACCTAACATTTCAACGCTTCATCGAAGGCAATTGTGTGCAGTTTTGATTAAGCAGAGGGAGAACGAGAGAGAGTCTCATGGAACCCACATTGCATGCCAGAAGGAAGGAACAGCAGTTTACACATATGGTGGACACTGTAGACGGGAGACTTGGCAGTAAGTACGCATGTGCGCAGTGGTGATGTTACAACAGCAACCTAAGTGTTCAATGAATATTCGCCCAACTTCACACATCATAAATTGTGACCGACCGCCTGTCATACTTGAATGTTGCAACGGTACAGGAAGAAGAACTTTAGCACCATGAAGCATAATATGAAGGTGAACGTTGGACAGTGGGGAATGTTTTATATCTTGCCAATATAGGATGAAGGGAAAGTTAAAAGTTGTAATATAGAAAAATCTAGAATATAGGGTATCCTACGAAATCTATATATATATAAATCAATTGCTGTGCGTTAGTCTCGCTAAAGCTCGAGAACGGTTTTACCGATTTGGCTCATTTTTGTCTCAAATTATTGGTAGAGTATTTCGGAAGGTTTAAAAGTTTTTATTTGAAGTGATAGATGGCGTTGGAGATAAGATTTTTGCAGTTAATTTTTTTTACCACATTAACATTTTGAAGGCAAAACAACGTTTGCCGGGTCAGCTAGTATACAATAAGTATTCAGTATGAAGTTTTATGACCAAAAATTTTTAACTTGACATACACATATGGTCAAAATAATAAGTAAACCATATATCTTTTTTTTAAGGCTCGTAGACGAAACTGTATTTAAATTAAAAGAAAAAACAAATACTAATTTATTTTTTTATAACATTAGAAATACAATAAATACTAAAACCAAAAAAAAAGCAAAAATTAAATCCAGTATTTTTCAAAAAGTAAGAAATTACTCAAAAACATTAAACAAAATAATAAGTAAATTTAGTTAAAATAAGCAAAAAAGTAAAAAAATCAAGTTTTTTTCTGCTAAGTTGGCTGAGTTTCGTTAAAATAAGCCAAAAATTAAAGAAATCAAGTTTGTTCTGCCTGCCTGGGTTTCGCTAAAAGCCCGTATATCCAACTTTATTGTCAATTATTTTAATAATAAGCTTCCTGCAGGTTTTTATTGGTATTTCATACCAAATTTTATTTCCATAACTGATCCGTATTTTTAAGAACCTCCTTTCCATTTCTTTGTTTCAACTCTCCCCAAAAATTTTCGATCTGGGGATTTAATTCCGGAGATTGACTTGGCCAGTGAAGAAGGGCAACATTTTTATCGTGGAACCAATCCTTTACTAATTTAGAAGTATGTCTCGGATCGTTATCCTGCGGGAATTTCCATCTAAGAGGCATATTTTCCACAGCATACTTCAACATCGTATTTTCCAAGATATCTTAATGGAGGAATCTGTTGGTCATGGTGTCGGTAATTCGATATATCGGACCGACACCATACCACGAGAAACAACCCAAGACCATAATATTGCCGCCCCCGTGCTTGAGCGTCTTCTTTGCAAAGCGAACATCGAATTCATTACCCTTAGGGTGTCGAACATTCGAGGCACAGTCGTTTCCAAATACATTAATTTTTGTTTCATCGCTCCACAAAGTGTTTCGCCATTTTTTTTTCACCATCTCCTCCGGACCAATTGGAATGACTTCTTGCAAACGCCAATCTAGCCTTTCAATTTTTTTTTCTAAACAAAGGAACTCTTCTGGCTATCCGTCCTGGTAAATGTGATTCTTGTAGTCTACGACGAACCGTTCGCGATGAAATTACATTTCCAATTTATGGTGAAATCGCTCTTGAAGCCACAAAACGGGTCCTTCTTCGCAATTGTTACAATGCGGATATCTATTGTTTTTGAAGTTTTTTGGGTCTTCCGCAAGTTTCGACGGGCTGTTTAGGTTTTAAAGCATTTTGTATAACAAATAGCGACCGATTCATAGCTTCTGCTATAGAACGAAGACTTTGGCCACTTTCTCTTAATATTGAAACAACTTTTCTCTCCTCCGGAGAACAATGACTTTTTCACCCATGACTGATTTTTTTTACTGTATATTTTGTTATGAATAAAGATAAACAACAGTAAAATAATTAGCCCTTCCACATGAACAAAACTAACTCACAATAAAAAAAAAAAAAACGGGGAAGCCCCAGTTTTGTTTTTACTCCCAAAGGCATTACCACATTAAAGTTATTTAAATAAAAAAATACTTGCCATGTTTATTTTCCGTTAAAGTAACTAAAATTAAACATAAAGCAAAAATATGCAGGTGTACTTATTTTTACGACCATATGTGTAATTTGTAGCATTGCACAATTATATATAGTAGCACAATGGAATATTTTCGATAAAAAAAGTGAGCATGACATGACAATATTATGTTATTATTCGTGATATGATGTCGGTCCGATATATCGAATTACCGACACTATGACCAGATTCCACTGCAAAGATATCTTGAAAAATACGATGTTGGATTATACTATGGAAAATATGCCTCATAGATGGAAATTCCAGCAGGATAACGATCCGAAGCATACGTCTAAGTTGGTAAAAGATTGATTGCAAGATAATAATGTTGCCCTTCTTGACAGACCAAGTCAACCTCCGGAATTAAATCCAACCGAAAATCTTTGGGGAGAGTTGAAACAAAGAATTGGAAAGAAGGTTCTTAAAAATAAGGATCAGTTATGGAATTTTGTTCAAAAAACTTGGTATGAAATATCAGTAGAAACCTGCAGGAAGCTTATTGCCAGCATGGCAAAAAGAGTCAACAAAATAATTGACAATAATGTTGGATATACAGGCTTTTAACGAAACCCAGGCAAGCAGAAAAAACTCGATTCCTTTACTTTTTTGCATATTTTAACGAAACTCAGCTTATTAACTAAACTTAACTAAATGTACGTATTATTTTGTCCAATGTTTTTTGATTAATTTCTTATTTTTTGAAAAATACTTGAATAATTTTTGTTTAATGTTATTTTTTTAGTATTTATTTTATTTCTAACGCATTTGTGTATTTGTATTTGTGTTTTCTTTCAATTTAAATAGATTTTCGTCCACGAGCCTTTAAAAAAATGTAGGGTGTAGTTATTATTTTGACCATATGTGCATGTATAAGCAGCTTCTATTAAAAAATTTTACAATTCAGAACTATTCTAAAGAATAGGCATGTCGACACAACACATAAATAGAATACATAATATATTTGCTACCTTCCGATAGACACGATAAATTTTCTTTTCCGATCATTCACATTATTTTCAACATTTCAACTAAATCCCCTACTGTGTGTAAAAGTATGCAAAAAAAAGGCGATGTGAAGAAGATGGCTCACCAAGGATAAAGACCAAATAACAAATAGCCATGTGATGACCACGGCGTTGACGATGGTTACAGTGATGATGAACCACGGTGTGTAGTGTTATATAAAACAAAAAATTATATGAAACCGCAATGGTCATCGTAATCGTCATCACAGCCACAGAGGGTATTAAATTACATGAGATACTCGTATTTGTAGTCACACCAGGCAGGCATGCAGGCAGGCACACAGTCCCACATACAAACAACGCGTCGTCATATATGCGATTGTCCTTTTGTGTTGTTGAACAGATATGAAATAATTGCATTTAAATTCTTTCTTTTTGGTTCGCTATAAATAACGCTTTCCTTTAGGTGTGTGCGCGTTAAAGTGTTTGGAGAATATTTGAACATCTGTGGCAAAACTAACAGTTTCTTACAGATGCAGCCGTTTATAATTGCCACCACTACTAGGAATAATATCAACACAATTACATTTACCACCGCGAATTCTCACAAGGTAAGATATCAAGTGATCACCAGAGCGACAACGACAGTGGTTTCTGGAGTTACTGTTGGCCCGACAAATGTATTCAGACATCAAATCTATAAAATGTTTGAGGTAAAATTTGTCATCGGAAATTCTTGTCCGACAAATTCCGGAAATTTCGAACATTTTCAACTTTCCCAATCACGGAAAATTTATGCCGGAAATATTTTTATGATGTCAGTGGATTAGAACTGATTTATTGAAACTTAAAAATCAGCAAAATAAACAGACTTATATATGCCTTCACTAAAAGCTGAGAGTGAGAGTATGCTGGAAAGGACGTAGTAAATCGATAGGTTTGTATCAATAAATTCTATGAATTAAAGCGTAATAAAAGAAGCAAAATTATAATTTCCTCAAGCCCAATTTTTTGTTAAATCGCGCCTAAAAGTCATCAAATCAAAATCGCGTCAAAAGTCAGTTTTCATTTGCAAAACTAAGTTAGCCAATCACCTGATTACGATAAATTATGCTAAATTTAGTGCAACCTGGTAATATGTGAGTTAAGTTATATAATTTGTATGGGAAGTACCAGGCCAGGGAAGGCGTGATTATTCTAAATTCTACCAAGCATTATAGGGCACACTTATTGGGGAGCACAGAGGGAAAATTAAATTTCTATAAAGCGGTACGGCAACGCCCTCTATTTTCATTTTTAGAAATTAGTTCACCAAAAAACGTAATATGTAACAAACTTAACTGAATTCAGCACAACTGTTTGCAAGATATGAAGCTAGGATTATGTAAAGGGTGTCCCAGCAAGAATGCAAGATTTAAATTTGGCGCCATTCGAAGTGTCATTGTTTCACATTTGAACAATTGTTATTGTTTGCTCGTAGAAGCTACGAGGCTAGTAAAAATGGAGCGCTACACGAACGAACAACGTATTCTCATTGTGAAATTGTTTTACCAAAATGGTGAAATTTTTGCGGCTACAGTTCGCGAATTGCGATCAATTTGGGGTGACAATAATGCTCAAAAGGAGTCAACTGTAAAGAGATTAATGGATAAATTTGCCAAAACTGGGTCTGTTAGTGATGTAAAGACAACAACGCACCTTCGACCAGGTCGATCGCCCTAAAATGTCGCAGCTGTACGTGATGATGTCGCTCGAACTCCATCCATCTCAATTCGACACCGAGCTCAGCAAACTGGTGTCTCCAAATCCACTATGCAGCGAATTTTGACGAAAGATTTGCATCTTTATGCATACAAAGTTCAATTGACTCAGGAACTGAAGCCAGCTGGCCATGAAAATGTTGATTTTGCCTATAAAATCATCTTCAATGACGAGGCCCATTTCTATCTTGATGGCTTCGCCAATAGGCAGAATTGTCGCATTTGGGGTGAGGAAAATCCTGGAGTGTTTCTCGAGAAACAAATGCATCCTCAACGTGTCACACTGTGGTGTGGATTTTGGGCTGGAGGAATCATTGGACCTTTTTTTACGAAAATGAGGCATGTCAAGCGCAAACAGTCAATGGTGTTCGGTATCGTGAAATGATAAGCAGATTTTTCGTGCCTAGAATTGTAGAAATGAATGTGGAGGGCATGTGGTTTCAACAAGACGGCGCCTTAAGTCATACAGTCAGAGAAATAATTCAACATCTGCATCAGTCATTTCTCGGTCGTGTTATTTCGCGTTTTGGAGCCCAGAATTAGCGGCCTAGATCGTGCGATTTAACACCATTAGACTTTTTTCTTTGGGGTTTTTTGAAGTCGATGGTTTCCGCGAATAGACCGAAGGCGACTCAAGTCCTAAAAGGGGAAAATTGACGCTGCATTAATGAAATACCGCAGCATTTATGCAAAACGGTCATTGAAAATTTCATTAAAAGATCGCGTGTGTGCCAGCAAAGCCGCGGCTGCCATCTGCCCGATATGTTGTTCCACACATAACCTTATTCTGTCTACTTTACGATATAATAAAGTTTCACGATTTTTTTTAACTATTTGTGTTTTATTTAAAATTTAAATCTTGCGTTCTTGTTGGGACACCCTTTATAAGTTAAATTGGTAATTTTTAGGAAGGCCCAACAATGGGCGTAGTCCATTTGCCTTGAGTTTTACAATACCGATTAAAACAAAGGACACAAATCTGGACTGCTGCAGTCTGCAAATTAGAAATTACAGAAGGAAAATTGAATTAGTTTTTATGAGATGAAGTGCTAGAAGTGAAAATGACGTACGTTTTCGTTTTGCGATCATATTTTGACAAACCCTCAACGTGTAGCAGATTTGATTTATCAAATTAAAGATATACACGGATATATGGATTAAAACTAGAATTGGCTCGATTTGTACAAATTATGTCAAGCATTATACATCACTATATTGAGAAAAAGTTGGTTTATTGCAGCCAACGAGTGAAGAGCTAAAGGGAAGTAATTGAAATTCTGTAAATTTTTTTGTGGAGTTATCACAAGCTAGGTGACTTGATGAAGTCAATTTACAATCTGAGGCTACGATCTGATAAAATGTTAGGCTGTGCCATGTTTTAAGAAGTTTCATAGGGATTTACGGCAATCATCATGTCTGTCAGCTATAAAAACAGATGAAAATCGCTTAATTTTCTTAAAAAGTCATAAAACGCATTTAAAGTCAAAAAGTTAAAAAGTCATGAAACACATTTGATGAAATATTTGATTCTTTCAGTTGTGATGAAGTTCAGCTGCTTCAATAAATATATATGTATCTTTTTGGAAACAATAAAAATCTTTAGTACTTTTATCTTTATATAATGGTGTTATTTTGAAGAAGTTTGTGCTTTGGGCGCTATGACCACTGTAAACGTTATACCAGTCTGCTCACAAATTGTAAAACTAAATGAAGACAAGCACAGTTCTCAAAGAATTGAATCACATTTTTTTAGCCTTATGTTCATAAAGCTTCCAAGTTTCAATTTGTCAGACGTCTGTTAATGAAATAGTTCCAAATTATACTCTTGTACTGCTCGTACTACATACCAAAGTGTCTAAAAAGCCACTTTTGGGTTCTACTATGCGCTTATGCGGCTTTGGCTCGGCTATTTTCCCCCATGCCTTAAAGAAGAAAACGCAAACCAAATTTTCACTACTACTACATATTTCTGTTTCCTCCCGATTACGTACTTACAATTGTTTTCATGTTGTTTCGAAAATACTTAAGACAAACCACAGTTCACCTTAGGAATCGTTTAGTTGATGATCAATGTACTTTTGCTTGATCCCGCTGTTGTCTTAAAACACCGAAAAACGCTTCGATTAAACGCTAATATTACATGGATATTGTATCATATTAAAATCGAAAATAAAAGGAATTTAATTCGTCATGCTTCTCACATAAAACATTAAAAACACCACCACAACCACCGACAACATCACGGCCATGATCGGCGGCCACCACTTCTACTACGTATTTAGAGTTATATCCTCAGCGACAACAACTGTTCTCCTAAGACTACGCACATGCGCAACATTTGCGCCTCCACCTTCGCCGTTACCGCCACCGCTGTTGTTTAGAATGAGTGTAACGAAACATTAAATGACCATTGAATTACGAAGGACGGCTAAACTGAAAAAAGCATAGTCTGTCGTTCCATTCAGTCATTTGGCTTTTGTTTTCGTGTTATAGACATGAAGGTCGATTTTAACGCGTTTATTAATGCCAACGGTTTTAAAATGTGTTTTCACCAAACTTT
>JAHXMU010000032.1:233527-276783 GCA_019455685.1 Philornis downsi | reverse complement strand
GTTGGTGTTGTTATATTACTCCTGCTGCTGCTGTGGCAGCAATTCTGGCTGTGGCTGTGACTGTGACTGTGGTTATGGCAATATCTGAGGCCGCTGTTATTTTTTCGCTGACTGCCGAAACGTGACACTAAGTCACGACTTTGATGAAATTGGTTGGTGTTTGTGGTGTTTGTTGTTATTCTCTGGATTCAAGAACCTTTCTGACGTTGTCTGTCGATGCTGTACATTGAAATCTGTGTGTTGAGTGTTGTTGGACGGGAATTTTGATTTGTTGGGTTTAATATTACGTTACACTGTGTATGTGTTTCATTCAATAAAAAATTATATTGAATTTATTAATCGTTTCATGAAATAGTAGCTGTCATAAGTTTTATGAAATTTACATGATATGATGCATTTTGATCAACGGCGGCGGCTGTAGTGAAGATGTTTTGTTGTCTTATCAAACTAAACACTGGGTTTCCTCGCAGTTATCCCGTACTTGTAAAGTCAAAGGCGAGTAGGTGAATAGGTACAAATCAGCACATGGAGCACATGTATGACATACAGACAATTTCAAAGAATCAGTGACTACATGAATATACGATTAAATTGAATCCAATTTGTAGTGAAATTTAATCAATCGTCAATAACAATTATGGTTGTTTAACAATTCACACTAAATGGGGCGTATATTCCATGAAAACTATGTTAGTTGTCACTTAATTAACAATGTGAAATAATACGAAGCACTTCAATTGCTGTTATTCTTCAGGAAACAAAACTACAAAATATACAACAATTTCGTTCTCCGGATGTAGACCAGGTTTTGTCCACAAACAACGAATTCCGTTTTATTCTAATGTTTTGAATGTAGGTTTCATCTTTGCATCAGTTTATAAAAGTGAAGATTCACCTAAAAGTGTAATTTTCATAACAACTAACAAATGCTTACTGAAAAGTTATTTTTGTTTCCAAAAAACAATTTTTCGAATTTGACTTACATTTGTGTGGTTCTAAAGTTTAACGATATGGTTTATGTATTACAAGCGATCAATCGGATGGGATTACTCCAAATTTTTATGACAATATTTCTTTCACGCCCCACAAAAGGCAAGATTGAGGAGACTTAAGAATTATAAATAATTACCATCCTCATCTCTACCCGTATATATAGCTGACTTATGTTCAATAAAGAATATCTCATATTTTTACAAAAACGACTTCTATTGACTTATTCAATTCAATTATTATTGACTTATGTTCAATAAAGACTATCTCATATTTTTACAAAAACGACTTCTAGATGACATACATTTCTGCATCACATCCTCCAAATAATGTATTAATTTTGAGCGAAAAGAGTATTTCTAAACCCACATTTTCTCATCAGTTGTATTTGGCTATCTGAAGGACCTTTTTGTTACGAATCCAAAATAGTATTTCTACTCAATTCTTAAAGATTTTCGGATACAAGAAAAATTTAAAACTCTGTAAAGATTTATTTTGATTTGATTTATTTGGACATTTATATAGAATTAGACTCGACTCTGCGAATTAGACTGGTCAAAAACAATAATAATATTTTCTGAGCAATACAAATAATGGATAGAGGCGATGTTGGAAAGGAGACAAGACAAAAAAGAGCCAAACTAAACGCTCTCCACTATAATTGCGAATGTATCCACTTATGTCAGATCGTTGGACATGTCCCCATTTCATAAGTGATTGGCCAATGTTATAAAACGAACCAATCATTACGTTCGTCATATAAACGAACAACTATTTGTTGTCCTTGTACTCGTATAGGCAAGTTTTTTTGCGGTCTCTTGCAATAGAAGTTTATCCATACTATCATGGGAAATTAGTGGACGAGTCAGGAATGGCCACTTTTTACACAAAATATAACGAATTAAAACATTTATCCAGTGGCCATGGATATTTTTGTTTAGAACTTTTCAACGTCCCTTAAAAGAGTATTTTAGGTGGGGTGCTTTTTTGCCGTGAATATCAACTGTCATGGTATATTGCATTATTAATGAATAGATAGTGAAATAGTTGAAAAAATTCGTTTTTTTTTGTTTTTTTTAAAGGTGGGCTCAGTGCACATTTTTTCACTAAGCCGATTTTGCTTAATTTCAAACTCATCCTAGGTACGAATACGAAAGACTTTCATGGAAAATTTCAACCACTTATTGGCATAGATTTTTGATATAATCAAGAATTTACACTCAGATGAGTATTTCAAGTTGTTACGAACGGAATAATAAACTTAATATACCGCCCCATCACATGATGGAGGATATAAAAGTCATTAAAATGGAATCATTTTCATCACCAAGTAAAAAGTGCTAACCACTTATTTTAAAATATAAAATATTTCATTGCAGAGACAGTTATCTCACACAATAATATGAACGGCAAGATAGAATATTGTTTTTGTTTCTGTGAGATACATAAACCACGAGTCTTTATGAATATTGTTGAAGGTAGATTACAAAAAAATTCAATATTTTATAAATATATAAAATGGTTTTCGATCTCCTGATATCATATTCATATATATGGCCCTTCTTGTATGTAAATCGCCGACAAATTGCTGACTGACTGATTGGTCTCAGTCAGATTCAAAGTAGAAAAAAGTATTTGTGAAGTATGTTTCCCTTGCTTGGAGAAAGGATTCACTGAAATTCGAAATTTAAGCGGGAAAACTGTTTATAATGGGACGAATGACTAAAGATAGAATGTGACAATAATATAATTTTACAGAAATCATACTTTCAGAGGGTAAAACAGGGAAGTGAGAAACGAAATGGTATGATTACCTTGAGCAAACATATAAAGCTAAAGTCGCGAAGTCAGGTGTGTTACCTCAGTCAAGAAATGAAGAATGAATTTCGGATATTCATATCCTTAGAGAGTAAAATAGGAAAAGAAGGTATAAAAGTTATACAATCACACAGAACACCAATGCAAAAAAAATTGTGGTGCGTTTTCTTCCACATTCTCCTTACACAGTAGGTGCGTAATGGTAATTGAATTTTGAACATTCGTAAAAATGGATGAGAAAAGCTAAATTATATAAATTAATATTTATTTTTTCCTACAGAATTGGCGCCCTATGGGCGAACTTTTTCATCCAACAAAGTTCGTACTTTTGGGATGAAAAACGATGATAAATGGGATAAAAATGATGTTCACATTACAGTGCAGTGAGAGACAGCAATGTGAAACATTTCAAAATCTGTATAATTAGGAAGAAAAAAATAAGGAAGAAAAGAAACGACTATGATATCATTTCATAAAACAAATGGCCGCAGCTGAAATCACCAAAATCAAGTATAGTTTTCTTTTACCTTAGTATGATAAAAAAGGGAAGTTAGAATAATATGACCAATTACAATTAATGAATGCTTACAATTAATGAATAAATTGTATAATATTTGTTAAAAAAAAAAGCATTGAAAAAGACGATTTTTTTCAGAGATTTTTTTTTCTATTGGACTGATTTTGACCACTTGTCGCACGTGCGGTGTAAAGGATGAAATACCGCCACATGCTTCATTGCCACACTAAATGTCAGAAATAGCAAATTAATAGCAAGCTAACTCTCTCCCAAAGCATGAAAGGATTCCCGAAGATCAAACGAAAGGGTCCGGTGGAAAAGGGGAAAGGTTCAATATTTTTGAAAATATGTCTTTTGATTATTATTTATAATAGTTTTAATTCGGTTTCTATTAACTTCGCATCCATCCAAATCTCGGCTGCATATAAAATTGAGAAACTGATAGTTATAAGTGATTGGTTTTTTTATAATTATTGCAAATTGACATGTTCTCTTCTTCTACGGGACCCTTCAAATAGGTAATAAGGTGGGCGAATGCGGTGCACAAAAAACGCTAACATCCTGATTCAACGTTGAATGTTGGCACCATCAAATTTCGCGAGAAGAGTTCCGCTGGCGATTGCAAATGAATGCTTATTTTTTCAAAAAAGGGAGACCACCGCCAATGGTTCATAATTTGAGTTTGAATGGGCATTATTGCTAGGAATCCTCAAAAAAATTTGGATCGCAATTTTATGATCTTTTTACAGTTTTCCAAATTAGAGGTAGTTTCGTTAATTAACCCTGACTTGAAACAAGAAATTTGTATCTTGCATTATGTACTAAATTGAACATCATGCTTCGAAGGTCTACAAAATAGTAATAGTATAATATATTGGTATTAAATGGTATTAAATGTTCGGGTAGAGAAAGTAGCAGGAATAAGACTCTGAACCATCGCTTTTAAGATCCTCCCCTGGTGCAATGCTGGGTTGTTTACAGGTGACCAGGTTTCTTTGCATATTTCTAATGGAATGTGAGCTTACATGGAACCTACTGCTTAATGATGATAACTAACGTGAATCTGAAGTGCTTCTACGAGACCTATCGTTTTCTCGACTATTCAAACTGTTCATCGAGATGGTCATCGTTCATAAAAAGACTTGAATGTTGTATTAGGGCTCGAAGCCATCATGATATACACATATGGTCAAAAAATAAGTACACCTGCTTATTTTTCTTTATGTTTAATTTTAGTTACTTTAACGGAAAGTAAACATGGCCATTCTTTTTATTTAAATAACTTTAATATGGTAATGCCTTTGAGAGTAAAAAGAAAACTGGGGCTTCTCTGTTGTTTTCACTGTGAGTTAGTTTTGTTCAGGTGTGATTTCAGTACTTGGTCAAAATAATAAATACGTTGCTTATTTAATATTGCAGCAGTCTGCTGTAGTCTTTTTGGAAAGGCTAATTATTTGACTGTTATTTATCTTTATTCATAAAAAAATATATAGTAAAAAAATCAGCCATGGGTGGAAAAAGTCATTGTTCTCCGGAGGAGAGAAAAGTTGTTTCAGTACTAAGAGAAAGTGGCCAAAGTCTTCGTTCCATAGCAGGAGCTATGAATCGGTGCCTATTTTCTATACAAAATGCTTTAAAGCCTAAAAAGCCCCTCGAAACTCGCGGAAAACTCAAAAAAAAATCCAAAAACAACAGATATCCGTACTGTAACACTTGCGAAGAAGGGCCCGTTTGTGTCTTCAAGAACGAGTTCCGCAGAAATTGGAAATGTAATTTCATCGTGAACGGTTCGTCGTAGACTACAAGAAGCACATTTACCAGGACGGGTAGCCAGAAGAGTTACTTTGCTTAGACAAAAAAATTTAAAGGCTAGATTTGCGTTTGCGAGAAGTCATTCCAATTCGTCCGGAGGAGACGGTATAAAAAAAATGGCGAAACATTTTGTAGAGCGATGAAACAAAAATTAAATTATTTGGAAACGACTGTGCCCGGAATGTTAGACGCCCCAAGGGTAAGGAATTCCATGTTCGCTTTACAAAGAAAACGGTCAAGGACGGGGCGGCAATATTGTGGCTTCTCGTGGTATGGTGTCGGTCCGATACATCGAATTACCGACACTACGACCAGATTTCACTACAAAGATATCTTGGAAAATACGATGTTGGACTATACTGTGGAAAGTATGCCTCTTAGATGGACATTCCAGCAGGATAACGATCCGAAGCATATTTCTAAGTTGGTAAAGCATTGGTTCCAAGATAATAATGTTGCCCTTCTTGATAGGCCAAGTCAATCTCCGGACTTAAATCCAATTGAAAATCTTTAGGGAGAGTTGAAATAAAGAATTGGAAAGGAGTTTCTTAAAAATAAGGATCAATTATGGAATTTTGTTTAAAGAACTTGGTATGAAATATCAGTAGAACGAAACCTGCAGGAAGCTTATTGCCAGCATGCCGAAAAGAGTCAACAAAATAATTGAAAATAAAGGTGGATATACCGACTTTTAACGAAACTCAGCCAATTTAGCAGAAAAACTTGATTTTTTTACTTTTTTGCTTATTTTAACTAAATGTATTTATTATTTCGTCCAATGTTTATAAATTAGTTTCTTGCTTTTTGAAAAATACTGAATTTAATTTTTGTTTTTTGTTATTGTTTTAGTATTTATTTTATGTCCAATGTTATAATAAAAAAAATTGGTATTTGGTATTTCTTTTAACTTAAATAAACTTTCGTCTACGAGCCTTCAAAAAAAAATATAGGGTGTGCTTATTATTTTGGCCATATGTGTATATATACGGCAGTAGTGTGAACTAATTATCGATCTTTCCCACAAAGATTTTTTCTCTTCGGTGTGTTATCACTAACTGGAACAGACATATTTCAAATTTAGGCTAGATTCTATTAATTCTACTGACCATATTGAACAGAACCTTTCTTTTCTTATAAGATCATTTTATATTTTTCCTATACAGCAACAACTCGGTCAAACTGTAGCTTTCCCTTAGATTAGACAATGTTCACAAAGGACAAAACTTCAAAAACAAAATACTTTTGCGTCAAGGTACTTTTCAAGCTGCCTCTTCAGAAAGGATTTACATCAGTTTAGTTTGAAAGCTATTCAAACAAATATAGAATTACATTGAAACTAAAATGACCAAAAAAATTCCATTCTTTCACTGATTTGCTATTGTGAAGGGTTACAAAATATGCATAACCAATACATAGAGAGCGTAATTCTGCCACATACTCGTACAATCACAAACCATACAACAAAGTGACCAATTCTCTAATGGCCATCTTCGTTTGCAAAACAAAAACTATGCAAGTTTTTTATTTTTAACAGCAAATGCAACAATAACAACATTAAGAAGACGCCAACTAACAATAATATTAACGCTCTAATTTATTTGTTGCGCTTGGTTGACGGCAATGGCACAAGTGGCTCATTGCTGTTGCCCAGCATTTTTTTCTAGTAGTCTCCACCAAACGACCATTTGTGGTTGTCTACCAAGAAGGTATTTTGGTGATGGTACCCAACACCATAAGAAACGGCACAACATCATGTCAACACTATACAGTCGGCCGCTGCCGATGGTATATGGACATGTCCATATACCTAGAAAAGTTTCGAAAATGAAACGTAATAAACAACAACAGTAACAAAACCTAAACTAAAAACAACAAGAAATACAAAACGCCAAAAGAAAACCACACAATTGCCACCAATAAGCAGCACAACGGTAGACAACGGCGGCGGACACAATGAAACACTCGTAACATTCATTCATGCAACACGCTTCAGTGACCAGTGCCAGTGAAGTTCCATACTAAACATGCATACGAGTATAGTTAGATATATCATGAAGGAAAAAACCAACGGCATATTGTTGGCGGTATTGCACCAGTAAATTGAAGTCATACTTGCTGGGTAGTATGTGGCAACCACACACCGAAAAACATAAGTCTTGGCTAAAGACAATCGATCAATTAGTGGCATGCACCCAAAACGCTAAAGATACTTAAATTGTAAAGTGTAGTAGTGCCATTAGGAGGGGCAAATCGAATGGGTGGTGCAATAAGGTCTAATGTAATGTCTTTATATAAGCTAAAAGAGAAACGAACGTATCAATCCTTTAAATGCTGATATTTGACAAATTTATTTTAATATCCTTAAGTGGACTAGTTTGTATGACGCACCAGCACCATTTACCAAAGCAAGATGTTGTGAGACGACTGCCAGAGCACTCACCAATAGAATAGTGTATTGAAACCAGTACAGAAATTTCAGTCAGATGAACTGACTCACATGCTCGTATACCTTCACCCAACTTCCTTTTCTGTTGCTACAAAGAAACTCTGAATTGGAACACTATAAAAGAAGTGTATGGTTTGGCAGGAACGGTTTCACTTTGACATATATTTACCTCAAGAGGATTATCAAATATAAAAAATAGCGGGGATTAGCATTCGTTTCCAAAATTTATTTGAGATTATACAGGGTGGGCCATAAGAGTGTTGGCGGTTTAAATATTCAATTAAAAAAAAAAACTACGAAACATAAAAAAAATATATTTGTATTTTTAAAAAGTAGAAGCATGGGAATATTTAAGACTTAAAAATGATGTTGTCCAAATGGCTTCCCTCGGCTGCTTGACACTCTTGGAACCGAAGTCGCAAATTTTGGAAAACTCGTTGAAAAGTTGTTCTCGGTATTTTGTTACTTTCCTGAATAATGTTCCTCTTCAACTGCTCTAAATTGGTCGGATTATTCTCGTAGACTACCGATTTGAGGTAGCCCCATAGAAAATAATCGCATGGAGAGAAATCGGGGCTACATGGGGGCTATTCAATATCCCCCCTTTTCGAAATGAGTTTTCCAGGAAAACTTGACAAAGTTAAGTCGGTTATTGGCATCATCGGGTTTTAATTCTTGGACTATCTGAATCTTATAAGCCTTCAAATGCAAATCACTTTTCAAAATTCGTCTTAAAGTTGTTCTTTTGACATCCAAAGACTGACTTCTTTTACGTGTTGACTGTTGCGGATTTCGCTGAACTGAAACACGAACACGCTCCACAATGTCGGCTGATCTTGCAGAAACTGGGCGACCACGAACCGTAATTGGTACTGTTGAGCCGGTTGTTTCGAACATTCTGATCCATTTTCATATCACATTGGCGCTTGGAACTTCACTTAAATCATGTAAACCGTGTTCATGCCGATACAAACGTCGTGCAGTAATCACTAATTTATTGTTTTCGTAATACGCTCGGACACAAAATGCACGCTGCACTCCCGTGTACGGCTCCATGGCGACTAAATTTCCTGGAAGCGGCGCAGCGAACCACATATCCCCCCGCCACCCCGCGCCACGCGTTACCGAGAAATTGAAGAATGGGCCAACACTCATATGGCCCACCCTGTATTAATAAATAGTATTTTTGGAGTTGATCTAAAAGTTGCTCGAATATATTTTGGAAATAGCATTAAAATACAGACTTATGAGTAAAGCCAAACTCGTCTTACACGTATTCGTATGGGGGGAGAATCAGAACTGACTTGAACAAATCAAACAAATTCTCTAATGGATCAGTCGGCATAAAGCTTGCTCTAAAGCACTCAATCTCATTACAATTGAGGACTTTACATGTAAACGTTTCAATTGCAGTGGAGATGATAAATTTAGGATTTATAAACAGATTTATAAACAGATTTATTAATAAACAAGAAGTAAAGCTGGAACTTTCTAAAGTCTTATGTTTGGGGAATGTAGAAGGACTACCGATTTTTGCTAAATGGTTCAATTTCTCCTCTAATTTCATTCGCAATACTAAATGTTTGATACGAGCTCAATTATACTGAATACAGTGCAAATGAATGAAAGTTATGAATCTAGGAAAATATATGTGAAATAACATAATTTGTATGGGAGGTACCAGAGAGGGCATGACCACTCCGTCCGTTATTGTACCCAGTATTATACCTCAATATAATCGAAGAGAATTTAAGTAATGCATTACGGATTACAGTGCAAAAACAAATTTCGATAAATTCATCAATTTGCATAGAAGGTAACAGGATGGGCATGGCAACATTGCCCATTTTCGTTCTCAGAAATTAGATTACCAAAACGCATAATATATGGCAAATTTGGTCGTATTTGGTACAACCGAACAGAAGATATGTGGCTTTAATCAATTATTTGTATAGGAGGTACCAGAAGAGGCGTGGTTACTTGACCTATTTTTCTCCGGCATTGAAGAATTTGGTAAAGAAATATAATGGAAAAAAATTGGAAAGAAACTTAGTTACATCACTTATTTTTCTCCGATATTGAAGAGATTGGTAAAGAACAAAAAGACAAAAAAAAATTGAAATTCTGAAGCCGACTAGGTAGAAATTACAGGGAATTGGTTGAATGCAAAAATAGTTATCTCACACAAAAATGTGAACGACAAGATAGAATATTGTTCTTGTTTCTGTGTCCTACATAAAACACGGAGATCTTTATGAATATTGTTGAAGGTAGGTTGCAAAAAATTTCAATATTATATACCTATAAATATATAAAATGGCTTTCGATCTCCTGATATCATATTTAGATACGGCCCTTCTTGTACGTAAATCGCCGACAAATTGCGGACTGACTGATTGGTCTCAGTCAGATTCAAAGTGGAAAAAGGTATTTGCGAAGTACGTTTCCCTTGCCTGGAGAAACAATTCACTGAAATTCGAACTATAACTTAAGATATGTGCCGTAAATCAATTAGTTGTATGTTAGGTACTAGAAGAAGCGTGGTTACTTGATCTATTTTTCTCCGATATTGAAGAGATTGGTAAAGAAATATGATGGACAAAAATCTGGAAGAGGCCTGGTCACTTGAATTATTTTTCTCCGATATTGAAGTGATTGGTAAAGAACAAAAAAAAACACAAATTTTGAATTTTAAAGTCGACTAGTTAGAAATTACAGAGGATTGGTTGAATTTCAAAAAGTACGTAAATTTATATTTGAGAATTGACACACATTCTCAAATATAAATTTGACTAAATTTGGTGCAATCAAATTAAATCTTTAAATTGATCGTTTGTATGGGATTTACCAGAAAGGGTGGAGCTAATCGGTAAATTTTTTCAAATATTACCAGGAATTATGGAACATTGCAACGGTCAAAAATCTAAGTTACTGCAAATTATCGATGATGAGTTATATACCTATAGATGAGAAAGAGAAAGTACACAAAATCGGTCAGTTTGTATGGAAGGTGCCAAATGGGGTGGAGCAATATAGCTCATTTATAATTCCCAGATACGATTTAGGGAAATATTAGACTGTGAAAAGATTTAAGAAGTTCTATAAAGATTTATGGCAGTTATCATGCCCACCACCCAGTCAGCCTGACAGCCAGAGACCTGGACAACATTAAATCGACTTAAAAAGTCGTGAAATGGATTTGGTCAAAAGATACTCGGTATTTTAAACGCTTCCTTCCTGATATTACGTTTACGTAACAAATAATATATACCATCATTCCTCCGGTCAATTCCAACTTTTTGAAGTTTAGCAAATGGATTGCAAACATCACCCATTGTTCTTTTAAGCCTAGAAATTCGGACTGCATTCGTATGTCCTTTTGCTACAGAAAATTTCTCTACAGAATAGATAAATCGTATCAGAAGCACATCTATTATAATCTTACGGAAATTTCAAATTTCAGTTACGACAGCAAAAGTTGGCAATTTTTTGAAAATAAATGAAACAGAATGGTATTCCTATTAATACCATAAATCGTCAAACTATAGAGAAACTTTTGCCATATATGTCAGGTCAATGACATATAGACACTTTTTTTTATAAAAAAATTCTTCATTGCCATATAGAAAAAACCTTCCAACCTATTTTTCAAACGTTATTTTTTTCGAATGATGTCATCTAATATGCTCCCTTCTGAGGTTTAAATTTTCGTCAACGAATTAGAGTATTTCAAGCGAATAATCCCCGCTTCAAATTTCGTAATCACAGACGGCTTATCCATATAGACTTTGGAGTTTATGTAGCCTTCAATGGAAAAATCTAGAAGGGTGATATGGTAAGATAAAATATATCAGAAGAAGGACAACAAAGTAAGCAATAAACATTGTATACATCGTTTTACATTCGGTTCAGTGGCTTAATTGTGTGAAAAGCAGAATGAATAATTTTCTAGCAAATATTTGAACAATTTGAATTAGAATTCTTTTGAATTTGACAAAATTAAATCATTGCGTTAATTAATATTTTAAAAAACTGCAAGGTTTGTCATTATTTTATTTATTTTTGAAAGAATTCATTCAATTGCGACAAAATATGGCACATAGTTTTTTATCTATACATCTGATGACTGCCATGCCAAATATTTTATATTTCTTGGCAGATATTTTATTTAAAGTGTGAATTGTTATACGAAACTTCAGAAACATACAAAGAAATCATAACGACGGAGTTTATGTAAAAGTTTTCTTCAAATATACATCAAACATTTTCTCAATTTACAGAGTTTGGTCGCAGAAAGAACAATTAGAATTCTATGATCGATTTAAAAATTCTTGGTGCAGGACTTCTTCAACCGATTCCGCAGTTGGTGTTGAATTATATAATATGAAATGATATCTTTTGGGCTTTAGAATCGAGATATTCGGTGTTCTCTGAACTGTCCTCGAAGTTTGAAACTTTAGTTTGGCGGTAGTTAAAAATTACTTAAAATATATTTTTTTAATTTAATGAATAAATCAGTTTTTCCAGACTATATGCGTTATACCAATTTGTTCATCTTGTAAAACAAAATACGAGCACATCAGGTATTCGATGACAACAACAGCATGTAAAAACGTAAACGTTTTACTGTAATGCAGCCGACTCGTAACGTAATCTGTTGAGACTTACTAGATGTCGTAACGGTTGAAAGTACAATAAATTATCATTAAGAGACATAAGATTTCCCTTTTCGAAAGTCATGAATGTGTTTAGCTGAGACTTAGAAAACAGGAAATAGTTTGTGATTATAGCGCCTAAATCAGTTTCAGTTATAATACTCGGTACACAGACGACAAAACATAAACAATGGTTATTGTAAAATCACCACAGCAGATAAGTAATGGATTTGTGTTCATTACTAATTGACACAACATTTCAAAATCGGTAAAGTATAACTTTCCTGGAAATCCTAAACTAACTTAAACCTAACCTACCTACCTTAACCTAAGTCAATCAAATAAGTTTCCATTCAAAAGTTAGCATTGCGGTGCGTAATTTAACAAATTAAATAGCTAAAATTTTAAAGCAAAAATCCTTGCATGCCAACAAAAAGAGTTCTTACAGCTTTCCTTATGTCTTGTGAAACTCTTTTGATTCAGTTAATCAATCTATAATGAATCCACTGCATTTCAATAATAATTTTATTGAAATTAGTCTTTTTATAAACATTTGAAAAATAAAACTGAACTTTTAATATAAAATTAGTAGTAGCTACGAGAGCAGTCCCAAAACTAGCCGGCCCAAAATTATTTTAGTGAAAAGTGGCAACCTTATAAAACAGAGTTTTAAGTTAATTTGTAAACATGGAAAAAATTGTTCACCATTACATAATTCAATATTTCTATTTGAAAGGTCTCAGTCCAACCAATATTAAAGCCGAACTAAATTCTACTCTGGGTGAGTCTGCTCCTTCGTTTCAACTGTAAAATATTCAATAGCAGAGTTTAAACGAGGCCGTACGAGCTGCCAAGACGAACACTGTAGTAGTCGTCTAACTGAGGCGTGCACGCCAGACACAGTTAAGAAAATCCACAAAATGGTACTGGATTATCGTCGGCTGAAGGTGCGTGAGCTAGCTGAAATGATAGGCATTTCAAAAAGTGTTGTACATCGTATATTGATCAACGATTTGAAGATGATAAAGCTGTGCGCAGGATGGGTGCCGCGCTGGCTTTCAATTGAGCAAAAACAGCTTCGTGATGATGTTTCAGTAGAGTGTTTGGCGACGTTTCACCGCAATAAAGCCAAACTTGTCAGCCGATTTATAGCCGTGGATGAGACATGGATCCGCCACTTCCTACCTGAGATAAAGAAACAGTTAAAACAATGGACTGAATTGGCAAAATTATGTCCAGCAAGGTCGTGGTGTCTGTCTTTTAGGATGCACAATCGCTTAGTTTTATTGATTATCTTTAGAAGAGAAAAAAAAACAAACAACAACGGCGAATATTATGCTAATATTGCAGCGTCTACCTGATGAAATTATGGAAGAAAATGCTGCTTTTGGCGAAAAAGAAAGTATTGTTTCATCAAGACAGTGCTCCATTTTACACGTCTACTATTCCAATGTCCAAAATTATTAAATTAAAGTTCGAATTGCTTCACCACGCACCTTATTCGCCAGATTTAGCTCCCTCGGACTATTTTATATTACCAAAAAATGAAGAGGTGGAGTCTGCGGTTGATGGCTATTTTAAGGAGTTTGACAGTTCTTACTATAAACAGGGTATAGAAGCTATTGAATAATGCTGGAAAAAATGTATCGAGCTAAGAGTCGAATTTGTTGAAAAGTAAAGAATATTTTTTTCAATTGTTTTGTGTCTTTTTTGTCAAGTTGGTAAGTTTTGGGACCGCCTTCCTATTTTTCAATATATTCATACACAGACTTTGGTATTTTGTAACAAAGAATTAAATAATACCCGTATCGCCGAGATTTTTAGGTAAAGATTTAAGTAAAGAAACCGCAAAATTAAGTTTAAGTTTAAGATTTAAGTAAAGAAACCGCAAAATTTGTTTATCGTTCTATATTAGAACCGTTAACAAAAATAATAATAATGATAATGCAAAGATTCATTGATATAAAAATAAGGCTAATGGAGTGAACCGTACCCATTTAGGGCCGAGCAACAGACCAAGATTGGTTCCAGTGTGAAATGCTAGATCTACATTTTATGCCTGCAATTGGTTAACGTAAAACCTCAGAAACTATGTCTTAAAATATGTCTGAATAATAAAATTATATTACGAGTAGTGGATTTTAAAATTTTTTTAAAATATTTTTCACACATTCAAACTGTTAAGTACAGAATATTGTCGGAAATGATTGAACAATTTGCAAAAGAAAAAAAAATTATGTTCATTTGACAATTTTTTTAAATATATAATAAACTACCATAAATTAATAAAAAAATTAATATAATAGCAATTATTAACAAGCTGATTCTTACACTCGAAACGAAATTGGAAACAAATATTAATTCTGATTCAATTGTTGTAACGTTTTATATGTATTTCTTTTGAAGCTGTGAACATTTTTGAAAGCATGGTATCGTAAATTCAGAAAACAGGTTATTTGAAGCATTATTAATTACCTTTCGCAGTTTGACGTCATGTCTTTTGCTCCGTCAAAAAACGAAGCTACATTTAATTTCAATTCTAATTCAGATTAAAAAACGAAAATGTCATCCTATTTTCGTTTCAGATTCTCGAATTAAAATATATGTTTCATTATGTTTCGATAGAGAATCGGAATCAATGTAGGTTTCTAGTTTCGTTAGAAGAAAAATATGAATCAATGTATGAAATAAGTTGGTGTTTCTAAAATTTATCAAAAATACATTTCTAACAAGCTTCAAATATATTTACAATATCAAAACTAAAACTTTCGTGAAGGCCCCTGCTTCTCATGCATTACTCTTCGGCATTGTCAATATTTCCATTGAAAATGGGTAGTTTTGCATAGTTTTCACTAAGCACGCTCACAATTAAGATGAAATTATAAATTTCTGAAGCGTTCGCTTAGAAATTATAGATTAATTACTGTGCCAAATCATCCAATCAGTGACATTGAATAACAGACATCGATGTATGATTATGAGAGAGATTATAAGTTTCAAATTAGGTAATTTGTGAAAGAGCGTATTATTGAAGGGGCGTATTTGCAAGATCAATTTTTTCCAATTCTAATAATAATTCAACACAAATTACAATGCCTGTCTGTGAGTTAGAAATTTTAGGGCAAAACTTACATTTTGATAAATCAGTCAATTTGTATGGAAAGCATCAGCAGAGCCCAGGTTATGCCATCTATTTTCGTTCTCAAAACTAAGTTTACGAAACGCATGATGCGCGAAGACTTGGCTGAACTCAGTACAACCACTTGAAAAACATGAAGCTAAGAATTTACGATTAGACTCCGGCGTCACTTGATCTCCTTTTTCCCAACTTAGCGTTAAAAATCAATAAAATGGAAATGGAAAAAAATGGAAAGGAAATACAAGTACGGAGAAAAGATTGAATTTTGAAAAAATACATACAATTAATGGTGAAGTTATCAGAAGCAGGCCATTTCCGTTATCACTCCCTACTTTAAGAAAATGTAATAAATTTGAATGTCTGCAGCTGTATAAAATATATGAACCAAAAATACGTGGTTTAAACTGGCCATTTGGGAGGTACCACAGGCTCCATGGTTAGTCGATCGATTTTTAAAATTTAAGCAGGTATTATAAAGCAGCATGATGGATAAAAATTTAGGTTACAAAAGTACTGATTAGGAGTTACAGGGAAGAAAAATAAATTTTGGTAAATCTGTCAATTTGTTTCGAAGGTATTAAAATATACAGGTCGATATAGCACATTTACTATGTTAGGCTACAATTTGACACCGCACCAAATTTAAAAAAGTTTTATAAAGATCTCCGTTATCGTATCTACCAGATAGCCAGACAGTCGAACATTTCTCAATTAATTTACAAAACCGTTAAATGCATTTGATGTTAAATTTTTTGCCGTATCAAATTATGAACTTTCATTTATTTAACTGAATGTATAATTAATATATTTGGTACAAAATTACGATCTGGGATGTTGATATCAAAATCTGAATCAATGCAAACATTGAAAAAAAAAAAAATTATGGCTTTCGCAGCCAAGGAGACAAGCTTAGTCTAATATATGAGAGCTATATCGAAAAGCTACCCTTATTATGTGTGCTAATTTAATCAGTTACTCTAACTACGGAAAAAATAACTTCTGCTAGATTCCTACGAGATTCCGAAAGAACAAACGTGCAAGTTTTCTGTGATTTAAAATATTTCTGTACGAATTCTCTTTGCTTCAGATTATCTTCGCCGATTTTTAAACGTCCGATTATAAATTCGGAACATAGTCGTTCCGTGAGAGATATCACATGAGAGTACGTGATTGCCTCGGTCTTCCTCTGAAATGGCCAAATCAGCAGCTTAGAAGTTTTTTATTATATGCCACTAGACAGTTGAAAATCAGGCATCCGATTTTTATGGCAAAAAATGTTATGTGAACGATATCCGTTATGTTTGCTTCACAAACAAAAAAAAAAAAAAAATTATGTGTTTTATACACGAAACTGCCCGTTTTTTGGCATCGTTCATCATAAAATAAATTTGAAAAATTAATATTCCATTTCTTTGGCATTTTTCGTTTTCAGCGATACTCGTATGTTTATTGTGAAAGTTGTGGAAATCTAAATTATTTCAACAAACCTTACTACAAAACATTTACTTTACATTTACTGTCAGTTTTAAAGTATAGTAGATATTAAACTAAACTAAATTTTAAAAAAAGCCCATCTGTAAATGTTAAAAACATAAACACTATATGTACATATGTATGTATGTGCGCAGAAGAATTTTTGCACAACTTCTTCTGTAAAGACAACCCGTCTTTTATATTCTTATTCTTATTCTGCACAAAAAAATCATATTTTCAATTTTAAGAGTTTTTAGCACTTTTTTCTTCCGTTTATTTAGCAAAATTATTTGGCAACTTTTGGTTACCTTGCATCATCCCGTCCAAAACATGCACATCGTATGATACCAATCAAAACACTCACCACAACTACAAATTGTCCACATCGTCTCCCCCGCTCCACACCTCACACACACTATTTAATAATCACAACAACAACAACTGTCCATTCTATAACTTTGGCCAAAAAATATGTCTCGACACCAACTGCCGGCAGAAATGTTTTATTAGCTTTTAATAAGGCCTACGTTTCTAAATTTTCCCGTAACTTGCAAACAAATATCAGTTATCACAATTACACCGACCGCACTGTTTGTTACTCGATTTGTAATACTTCGTTTCTTCATTGATATTTATTGAAATAAGAACAACTCCACTTTATTCGCCCGACGCTTTTCATAGTTCGTTTACTACTGATCTCCTACGTTACAAGATTTCGTTTTCTTTATCATAATGTAATAGATTAGAATGACATTTGATACATATTGTCTGTCAACTTAATTCCATTTCATTATTCTGTCCTATAATTGTCGTGCAGATGGCTGCGGTATTTGGTTTGCAAATTTAATATGTGTAATTTAAAACACAATTAATGGTTGATGTCACCCTCTGCGTGGGAGGGCTTCTCGACTGAAAAATTATTGTGTAGATTTGAAATAAATTTCACAACCTTAGGCTCATTTGGGAGACATCATCACCCCTTAACTCCAACTTTTTATTTTTTGCAATGTCTTGTTATTAGTAATGGCTCCACTCATATACGCCGTATTTCTGAACTATACGCAATCGCCATCTACTCGCTAAGTTCATCGACCTACATTGAAATACACCACAAAGTAAGAAATTAACCTGTCATTTCACTCTCATTCTCTATAACATCAGCTGCAAACAAATAGTAACGATTGAGAAGTTTTTGGCAGTGAAGAAGTTATAAAAATAATTTAGAAAGTTAATAAGGTGTTCTGGTTGTACCGAGTAGTGAATTCGTCGTTCGCATTACACATTTATTGAAAACGTCCGTTGTCGCGCATTGAATTTGTTGATTTGCTGAAAGTCGTCATGAAAGCACAAGATTCTTTTTCTGTATTAGTGTGGTGGCTGGTTGCAGTACCGTTGTTGGTGTAATGATTGATCTGATTGTGTACTCTACAGTGTTGCCAGCAATTGTAATGGTGCTGTATTAAATAACACTAAAGAAACAATAAGCTGTTAAAATCTAATCAAATCTAATAGAATTGTTTTTGAAAAAACATACGCTTATTAAAATTCAACCGTGATTTAAAACTCTACTGGAGTACAGTTGTGGAAAAACTGTCATAAAACATCATTAAGATAAATAGAGAAAAGTAAACATATAAATAAAGCAATAGACCCAAAGTTGATGTAATTACATTATTGCAGTTAAGCTATAAAAATAATACTATAGATACCAAAAACAATTAAAAATATTACGCCATCCTTATTGCCAATAAAACATTGACGTATAATTTTATATAAAACTTGTCTCGTAATATTAACAATATGAGCATAACAGATATGAGTTCTATGAGTTCTTATTCCGCAAAAATTGCATTTTACATTTTTAGAGTTTTTATCACTATTTTATTTTGTCACTTTCCGGCAACACTGCGCCACTCTATGTGAACATGTGCATCGTTTAATATCTCTCAAAACACTCACCGCAACAACAACTTCTCCACTCTGTCTCCGGCGCTCCACACTTCATACACACCATTTGGCAATAACAACAACAACAGCTGTCCATTCTATAACTTTGACCAAATAATATATCGCGAAACCAACTGCCGGCAGAGGTATATTAGCTTTTAATAAAGTCTGCGTTTCTGAATTTTCCCGTAATTTGCAAACGAATTTCAGTTACTACAATTACACCGATCGCACTATTTGCTATTCGATTTGTAATACTTAGTTCCTTGAACGAAATCTATTGAAATAAGAACAACTCCACTTTGTTCGCCCGACGCTTTTCATAGTTCGTTTATTACTGGTCTCCTACGTTAAAAGATTTCGGTTTCATTGCCATAAAGTAATAGATTAGAATGACGTTTAACACATATTGTTCATTTGGTTCCATTACATTATTCTGTCCTATATTTTATTGTCGTACAGGTGGCGGTGATAATTGATATTTGGTTTGCAAGTTTGATATGCGTAAATTGAAACACAATCAGTAGTTGATGTCAGCACTTTGACGGAGGTTTTCTCAACCAATAAATGATTCCCTAGAATAGTGATAGTTGGTTCGTGAATATTAACTGGAATTAGCGTACTATATCGAACTTTTCAAAACTAACTCTATTTTAGTTTCAAATTTTTTATTACAATAAAACCTTCCTAGTGCTTTCGAATAGGCCATACAAATTTATTTTCATTTACTTCATAAAAAATAGTGAAAACAGTTAGCTGGTACGAGGGTGTTTACAACTGAAACAGAAAATTGGCGGAAGAGATGTCAGATTTTAAAAACACTGACAATTTTGAGTAACAGAAACCTCGATATTTATATCCGGCGTTGTAGGAAGGAGAAATACTAATTTCTTAATGACTATAAATAGTCATAAAACACCCTTATAAATTTGGCACTAAAATAGTCACAGGTAGGACAGGGTATACATATATATGTATATATACCTATATATGTATGTATATACGAGTATACATACATACATATATACATAGATATATATTTTTTTTATTTATTTAATGCCAAATTTATGAGTGTAGTGTACTAAATATGTATATGTAGTATCCCTCTTCCTATAATATACATATATGCATGTATATGTATATATACCTATATATACATATATGTTTTGTATACAATTCCATTATCTACTTGTTAAATTAAAAAAGAATAAACGGTAAACTTGCTGAAATACTCTGATACCCGTACTTTTGCAGTTGGTTTTCTATACTCAAGTATTTTGCTATTACATTTTGTACAATTTCGAATCCAGCTAGCGCAATAATCTGGGATATTCTCGGTATAACATTTCAGTCTCTATCGGTGCAATCCATATTGTCCTTACAGGAGACACGCTGATGGATGGACAAACATGCGAAATTCAACATACATGAGATGAGCCCCTCGATGGTGGGAATAAAAACGTCGAAAACATACAGTTTAAAATGTTTTTTACAAGATTTTCCAGATACCAATTCTTTCCTCATCATTAATAAGGTGCTTTCTGTGAATATATCATCGTCAGCCATCAGTTTTAAATTAAATTTCATATTCTTACGATCATTTGCGATCCACCTCTACCTCACAACACCAACTTTTTATTTCTCGTAACATCTTGTTATCGATTACTAATAGCTCCACTCACATGTACCAAATTTCTGAACCATACCCAATCGCCATCTATTCGCTGAGTTCAATGACCGACATTGAAATATGTCACAATGTAAGAGATTGACCTATAATTGCACTCTCATTCTTTATGACATCGGCCGTAAGAAATTAGTAATGATTGAGAAGTTTTTGGCATTGAAGAAATTACAAAAATAACTTAAAAAGTAAATAAGGTGTTCTAGCAGTATCAAATGAATCCGTCGTTCGCGTTACAGATTAATAGAAAACGGCCGTCGTCGCGAATTGAGTTTGTTGCTTTTCTGAAAGTGTTCATAAACCTGCAAGGTATCTTGTTCTGCTTCGGTGTATTTGTTGTTGGCTGGTTGCAGTGTCGTTTTTGGTGTAATGACTGCGCAGTATTGCCAATAACTGCAAAATTATTTTATTAAATAACCCATAAGAAAATAAGTTGTTAAAGTCTTAAATAATTATAAATGAAATTATTTTTGAATAGATGTCCGTGATTTAAACTTCAACTGGAATACAGTTTAGGAAACTCTGTTTTGATTTGTCATAAAAATATCGTCAAAATAAATATTTGAAATAGAGAAAAGTAAAAATTTAAATAAGACAATAGACTTAGAGTTAATGTAATTACATTATTGTAGTTAGAAGGTAAAGATAATATGACAGACAGATGTTAGAAAACAAGTAAAAAAATATTTCGTTGTGTAAGTCTCACAAATAAAATGTTCGCTTATAATTTTTAAATAAAACTCGTATCTAAACGTTAATATGAACACAACATATATGTGCTGTAGAGTTTGGCACCACTCCTTCTGTAGAGGCGAACATCTTTTAAATTCTTATTCCGCAAAAAAAAATGCATTTTAAACTTTTAGAGTTTCTAGTACTTCTTTCGTTTGTCTTTTTATGGCAACACTTTGCCCCTCTCTCTAAACATGCACATCGCTACATACCTCTCAAAACACTCACCACAACAACAAATTGTCCACATCGTCTCCGCTGCTCCACACCTCATACACACCGTTTGACAATTACAACAACAACAACTGTCCATTCTATAACTTTGGCCAAAAAATGTGTCTCGAAATCAACTGCCGGCAGAGATGTTGCATTAGCTTTTAATAAGGCTTGGGTTTCTATATTTTCCCGTAATTTGCCAACGAATACCAGTTACCACTATTACACTGACCGCACTGTTTGTTATTCGATTTGTAATAATTTGTTTCTTCAATGATATTTATTGAAATAAGAACAACTCCACTTTGTCCGCCCGACCCTTTTCATAGTTCGTTTATTACTGCTCTCCCACATTAAAAGATTTGCTATAAAGTAATAGATTAGAATGACGTTTGACACATATTGTCTGTCAACTTAATTCCATTTCATTATTCTGTCCTATATTTTATTGTCGTACAGGTGGCGGCAGTATTTGGTTTGCAAATTTGATATGCGTAAATTGAAACACAATCAGTAATTGATGTCATCACTTTGAGGGGGGTCTTCTCGACCAATAAATTATTCTCTAGAATAGTGATAGTTGGGTTCGTGAATATTAACTGGAATTCGCGCACTAACTCTAGTATTGAACTTTTCAAAACCAACTCTACTTTAGTTTCAAATTTTGACAACAATAAAACTTTTCTAGTGCTTTTGAATAGACAATACAAAATTATTATCATTTATTCCATAAAAGATTGTGAAATCCGTGAGCTGGTACGAAGACATTTCAAATTAGGAAGTCGGCGAAAGAATTGACCGACTTAAAAAAAGCTGACAATATTGCATAATAGAAACTATATATATTATACATATATAATATTCATATACATATATTATACATATGTATGTATATAATATACTTATACATACATATATTATGTTAGGTGAGAAACTAAGTTCTCGCTTTTTTTTATAAAAATGCAACCCTATTATGAAAATATATTTATCGCTAGCCACTAATTTTTTCCACCTTTCAGGCAAAACTCGAACTCCGTCACGGTAAACCTATTCATCTTTTGAAGTTTTTCATGAATCTAGCCATTCCTTAATGTCGTCGAATGAGTAGAACTGCTGGTCAGCCAGACCATGGTCGAACGGAATATGTTATAATCAGACGGCGCCATATCTGGAGAATATCACGGATGGGGTAAGACTTCCCATTTCAGCGTTTCCAGGTAGGCTTTAACGGGCTTGGCCACGAGAGGCCGAGCGATGTCATGCTGAAGAATCACTTATTCGTGCTTCTCCTCGTATTGTAGGCATTTCTAGCGCAGAGCTCGGCTCAATCGCATTAATTAAAGTTCATACCGATCCCCAGAGACGGTTTCGCTTGGTTTCAACAGCTCGTAATAAATAACACCGACCTAGTCCCACCAAATACGGAGCATAACTTTCGCAGTGTGAATATTCGGCCGAGGGGATGGCCTAGAAGCATGACCGGGCACCTCATGACTATCTTTTCTTTGGATTGTTGTAATGAAATCATTTTTCATCCCCCGTTACAATACGATGAGGAAAGCCCTTCCTTTTTTGTCGCTAAAGTAATTATTCATAGGCGAAAAAACGAATCTCAACGCCCCTTGGCCTCAACTCATAAGAAACCCAAGTTCCTTCCTTTCAAATCATCCCCAACACATGCAATCGCTTGGAATTAGCTTGACGGATAACTCCTAATACTGAAGCAAGCTTTTCCTGCATTAAACACGGATCTCCATCAGGCGATGCCGTCAATTCAGTGTCTTCAAAGGTTTTTCATCTTCCTTCACGTGAAGGGTCGTCAACATCAAAATCACCGTCTTTAAAGCGACTGAACCAATCCGTAACGTTATGAAGCTCTCGATGAGCTTCAGCCGCCGTTTTCTTCGACTGAAAGATGAAAATCAATACTTCTCGCATATGACGATTATTTGGCACAAAATCATAGATATTCACACAACCAAAAGAATATGACGTCAAATGAAAATTACTACTGTGTCGAAGCGGTATGTTTGTCATATGTGTAAGCTTGACTCATGACGTTTATGTTATGACAGAATCGACTAGCACTTACAGCTGGCGCCATCTGTTGGCAAAAAGCGGGAACTTAGTTGCGCTCCTAACATTTGTGAACCACAACCCATAATGGAGAGCTTATGAGCTTCACTGTGCTGACACTTTTGGCGTCTATGCAATTAATTTAATCTAATACGGAATAGCTCAATTCTATTTGTAATCTTGGCAAAACTTATGTTAATTTCAGTGGCTTAATATGGAGTCAATTTGGTATTTATCAAAGCACCATCCTATGGTTTTTTAGTAATAATCGTATAATGTAACGACTTCATATAAGTAACATTTAAACCTAATTGTTACCAATACACTTTCTGCAACTTTATTGCATAAGAAACATCGAATCGGTCAACAAATTACAAACGACCATGGCGTCAATTTATGTATTTTATTATATAAAATAACATAATTTTTATTTGCGAAACGTAATTATTTTATTACAGCAACTATGACCAATACAAGCCACCACACATTGCACAACTACAAGAGCGGCAGGAAAATAATGAAATAAAGTTCTTATGTTTAACACATAAAAACATATGACGCGTGCCCTAAACGAATTCATGGAATTTGTATTTAACGGATGCATATCGGAAACTACAAACATCGAACTTTATGAACACAAACACGCTCAAATGAAAATGCATTTGAAGAACAAAACATGAACTAACTAGAAATGGAAATGCATAAAAACTAGTTCTAGTTCTGTTTACACGTACAGGCACCTAGCCACACACACACACACACACTTTTCAAGGAGTCTAAGGTATCCTTTAAAGGTCACATTCGGGTCTTGTTTAATCACCAATCAAAACCTTACTTAGTGTCAACGAAGTGTGATTCTTATCTAAGAATGCGGAGAAAATGAAAAACCAAATCAAAGATCTTTACCGCTGAAACACAACGATTTGTTTCTTATCGCATCTTAATATCGAGGCCCCCCCCCTAGAGCGGACTGGCAATTATGAGATAAAAAGGTGTGTGTTTTTTCAATATTTCAAACTTGGTCAAATAATTGAGCGGCAAATGTAACACAAGCGGGCAGCAAATGATTAGCCAAGGAATCACAAAAAATAGGAAAACTGACAGCAATTTTAGGATTTAAATAGGAAGGACATTTCGAAAGGAATACTAAAGAAAGCGAAATAAAAAGATGGTGAGAAAAATAATACTGAATCGAACTTAGTTTGGGTTTGAACCCAAAATTCCTGAAAACCACAGAAATATGCTAAATAATAGAGAATTTTATAAAAGTTGGGTTACAATTTGTGAAGAGTATCCATGATTTCTTGATGATCGATCTTTTAAAAAAAAAAAAAGTTAGATGTTCTGGATGAAGACAATCGAAAAAAATTCAATTTGAGTAGTTTTGCAAAATTTGGTCTTTTCGATCGAATACAAAAAAGAAAAAAAGAACAAAAAATATTCATATTTTTTATCTGATTTAAACAAAGCTACATGTAGAGCTCAAAGAAAGATATTTTGTTGGAATTGAGAAAAATATTCAGCAAAAACTGAGAAATTTTTGAAAATGTTGTGACCTGCTAAGAAAAAGTTGCTTAATCGAAAAAACACATTTAAAATGATTTTCTGTTTCAATGTCTATAAATTGATATTCGATTTTTTAGAATGAACCCCCTTTAGTGCGTTTCTGTCGATGATCTATATATATATATATAGATCGAGGGGATTTTTTTCCACATCAATTAAAAAAAGATAACTTTTTTCAAAATGACGCCATTTTTTGCAAAATATTAATTCTTAATTCTTTAGAACATCTCTTTACATTTCAATGAATATTTCTCGCGTCATTTATTCTCCATTTTATCCTCAACTGTATGCAGATATATAGTTTTAGTATAATCCATGCAATACAAAATCTTTTGTAACTTTCTGTGAGCACCCCTTACAATATTTGATTTTGTTCAACGGATGTTGATTCACAAATAATCTTAATATTGTTGTTTTTGTGTTGCGTTTCTTAATGTTTTAATAAATAGTATTTTTTACAACATTTGCGAGTGAAAGGGGGTTTTCCTCTAGGAACAGGAGACGTACAATGGAATAAAACTAGTTGTTTTATGACAAGAATTTATGTATGGAATATAGAGCGCTCCCAAAACTAGCCGACCTAACAAAAAAGACACAAAAATGTTGAGAAGCATTTCCTATATTTTTCAACATAACCTCTTTTTAGCTCGATGCAGTTTCAATAGCTTCTATACCCTGTTCTTACACATAGTAAGAACTATCAAACTCCTTAAAATAGCCATCAACCGCAGACTCCATCTCTTCATTGTTGGCTAATCTTTTACCACCGAGCCATTTTTTCAAATTTGGGAATAGCAAATAGCTAAATCTGGTGAATAAGGTGCGTGATGAAGCAATTCGAACTTTAATTCATTAATTTTGGCCATCGCAATAGTGGATGTGTGAACTGAAGCATCGTCTTGATGAAACAACACTTTCTTTTTCACCAAATGTGGTATTTTCATCATCTAAACGCAGCAATAAATTAGCATAATATTTGCCGTTGATGCCGTTTTTCTTTTCTGAAGATAATCAATAAAAATAATCCCTTCCGCTTTCCACAAAAAAACACACGCCATGGCCTTGCCTGCAGATTTACCCGTCTTCGCCTTTTTTGGACACGATTCTCCCATTCGAATCCACTGCTTTGTCTGTTCTTTTGTCTCAGATGTGAAGTGGTGGCTCGATGTCTTATCCATAATTATAAATCGAAGCAAAACTTCGCCTTGATTGCGGTGAAACATCGCCAAACACTCAACTGAGACACCTTCAAGACGCTGTTTTTGCTCTATTGAAAGCATGCGCGGCACCCATCTTCCGCACAGCTTTCTCATCTTCAAATCTTTGGTCAATACACGATGTATAGCACTTTTTGAAATGTCTCACATTTTAGCTAGCTCACTCACCTTCAGCCAATGATCATCTAATATACTTTTTCGTGGATTTTCTTAACCGTGTCTGGCGTGGACACCTCTATTGGTCGACCACTACGGTATTCGTCTTGGCAGATCGTACGGCCTCGTTTAAACTCTGCTACCCAATACTTTACAGTCATAAATAAAGGGGCAGACTTCCCTAGAGTTGAATCTAGCTCGGCTTTAATATTGATTGGACTGGGACCTTTCAAATGGAAATATTGAACTGCATAATGGTGACCGACTTTTTCAATGACCAATTTTCAAATTCACTGAAATCCTTTACCTTGACATAGGCAATCATTATGTTACTTGAAATTTAACTCTCCATCCCAAATATTTCACGGATTTCTGAATACGAATGATTGCAGCCTGAAAACAGGGAAACAATTTGACCAGTGATGTATTCTGTTTAGGGGATTATAATTTCAAAATATTTGCAATCCGAACTATTCTTGTAACTTGTAACTTACGTAAAAATGCTATAGAGGGTTATCAATTTTTCGGCTTCAAAAGTAAAGTTATATAAAACAAACATAAAGCAATGATATCGTTGAAACTTTTATTTCATTATAATGCTTGGATCTTGCTATTATGTACGTAATACAATGTCATTTAAATGACATTGTCTCTGGATTGGTTACAGCAGTTTATTCTTTTGAGCTACTTTTAGACCACTTTTTCACACATTTCGGGCGGTATTTCGGCGTTAATATGATGAATGTTGGTTTTCAAATGCTCTAATGTTTTGGAATTATCCACGTAAATACGGTCTTTGATGTAGCCCCCACAAAAAAAAAACGTCTAACGGCATCAAATCGCTTGATCTTGGTTTCAAATTGACGTCGCCAAAAGGAGAAATTATGTTTTGTGGAAACTTCTCATGTAACAAAACCAAAATCGGTCGTGTTATGTGGCTCGTGGCACCGTCTTGTTGAAACCACAAATTGTCTAGTCCATAATTTTCAATTGCAAACCAACAAAAGGTCGTCTATCATACGGCCACAGCGTTCTGAATTGAAATTTGGATTATCCGTCACACTTTTACTAAAAGAAGCGATATTTTCGGCAGAGCATATACTGGGATGATGTACAGGCCTGACTATCACATCTGTAACGCTTCCAGTCCACTTCAAATTTCTTCATAATCTTGCCAATTCCTTGCGCAGTAGGTCGATTATGACGTCCATAATCACCCCTTAATGCACGAAAAATGCCTACATTAAAATCACCACTTTTGTAGTAAATTTTAAATATTTTTAAGTGTTCTTCTTTCTGGAAAAGTACCCACGTTTGAATCGCCCTTTTCTTAGCAAGCTTTAACTATTTTTACGAGTTCTTCGGCTGTTAAACTATTTATATTCATAAATGGCAAATCTTTGACTAAATACATAACACTTCAAATGACAGATATTTACCAGTTGACAGCCTTGCCAGACCGGTGGTTTTGAAGCCATCAAATGGTTAGCCTTGTATAATTTATGTTCAATATTTTTAAGCTTTGCTTATTTCTTCATCTTTTTCAGGTCTCGCATATAAAATAAAAAAAATGGATTTGTATGGTATCTACTAATATATTTCAAACTAACTTCAATAATAAAATTTATATTCAAATCTAATTTTCTTTAAGAAGTTATGAACTGTAAATTCTAACAGTCAGAGTTTCTATTCTACAAAATTATCTCTCTCAAAATTTACGTCCCCTGTATAATAAATTGAAGTGACTGCACAACAAAATCTAATGAAAATCAATAAAACTGTTCGACCACGCTTAAAAATATTATCATAATTAATTTGTACACAGATAAGTCAATTGACGCAAAAGTTTAAGCGCATTCTCAACAATTAAAACTACGGACTGCAGTTGCCATTTAATGTCGAAAACAAAAATTTCGACCCAGTAGTGTAACGACGTAGTAGTGTAGCAACGACGTTGAGAAGTCATTTCTTGCAAAATTCCTACGACCACATTGATGATAATTAATTTTAAATTGAATTAAGCATAAATTATCAATGGTCGCTCGTTTATCGAAATCGAATAACAAGAAGACAAAGAGCAGCATAGTAATAAATTGACAAGCGTTAATTTCAGCATTAGATCGACCAACTTGACTATTCGATAGAGCAATAGTAGTCGTAAAACAAAAGCCTCCTCTCCCCCCCATTGTAAAACAGCAACTCTCAAATATATCCGCACACGCAGAGGCCGGTAGAGTTGAGTTGGGTAAAAGGGCTCTTAACATCCATGGCACAAAAAGACAATGCAGTCGGCGGACATCTCGAGGAGAGACAAAATCCAAACCAAAAAATATGATAAATTTGTAATGAATAGACAGACCCCACTGACATTTTCAAAAGTTGCGACAGCGACAGCGACTGGGACAGCGACAGCGACAGCACGAATGAGATTTGATCGAATATAATAAATGATAGTTTTGATATATCGACAAATAATGATGCAAAAGAAGGTGTTGAGTAGGTTTGTATTTCTCTTGTGCACTTTGATTCCGCTTTTGAGAACATCATAAGAAAATCATTAATTTTCATGGCTTAAATGAAATTTTCTATTTGAGATATACAGTGATATCTTCTTGTTTTCGGGGTGGTCTTTCCTTCGAGTTTTTTTTTTTCTTTTTTTGTTCTTTAATGAGTGTTTTGCTAAAATTTCTTTTGTATGAAATTTTAAGCAATTTAAGAAATTTTGAACAGCTCCTTTAATGGACTCGCAATCGTTTTTTTCTCGCTGTGGCTACAGCATTCCATGAGGGTTATTCTCTAATCATCAGTTTTAATAAATGATATTTTGATTTAGTCTCCTTTTTGTTAAGTTCCTTTGTCTTTTTTTTCACAACAATTATTTGATTTTCTTTTGTTGACGAATACCAGCGTATGGGAACCTGCCATACATCGCTGCGCTCTCTCTCTCTCTCTCTACAAAGGACAGTTGTGAAAAGGCGGCAAAAAGATCAAACAGCCATGTAATCAGGACAATTATCAGGACATGGCAATTATGGGATTGTGGTCGAGATTGAATAGATAGGTTTGACGCATAGTAGATGATGAGCGGAAGGGAAGAAATGGGATAAATACAAATCCGAAAATATTTGGAAATGTGAACTTGTTTAAACAGGTTCGTACCGCGGAAGTTAGTATTTGCTATTTGCAATAACAGCGAAGGTTTCATTTATGCTGGCTTACTTACAGATACTTGCAGCTTATATCCTTATTGTGGGAAGTTGTATGGCGGATATATTTAGTTTTGCATAAAAATTACAAATCTTTATTCAATCAATCCAATCAAGGAAACCAGTCAATGTCTGTCTGTAAAGCAATTCTAATACGAGTCCGTCATATAAGACAACCCGTCAAATGTGAATTTTTGCCTTTGGTCAAATATTTTCTCTACATCGTATTGGCCAGATTTGGATACTACAGAGTAGAGCACCGATTGTGCTGCAATATGAAATTCAAATAACTTTTTCGTAATCACAGTATTTCCTTTCCTTTTTTTATTGTATAGAAAATTCAATTTATTTGGTACAGGATGGCGCATAAGATTTGATCAGTGAATACATTTTTTGTTTAAGTCTTTTTTTTCGTCTCTTTACAGAATTAACTAAATAATACTTGGGAAATTTATGATGGAAAGGCTCAGCACAGAACAAAGAACCAAAAGTTGTTAAATTTTACTTTGAAAGTCAGCATTCGATAATTCAGATCATATCGAAATTTCTTTCATGTTCGAAATGCTCTTAGCGCTATAAAAATTTACCGATTCATTTGGCAAACAAGGGGCTGTCTGTGATCTTCTGCGTGCTGGAAGACCTCGTGCAGTTCGAAATGAAGTGGCCATTGTTCGAGTGCAAGCAAATATTAAGGGAAACCATGAAACTTCCACCAGGCGACGTTCTCAGCAGTTAGAAATGTCTAGGCGGTGTTTGCAAAGAATTTTACATATGTTACATCTTTTCCCATATATATTGCAAGTTAAAACCAAATGATGCACAAGAACGTATTCAATATAGCCGCCGTTAACGTTACTTATGCGCCACCCTTTATAACTAATTGGTTTTGAAGATCATGAACTGTAAATGAACTCCATGCTCACTTACTTAGGTGCAACACCTGATCAGAAAATTATTCATTGCAGCCTGAAGGCTTGCAGTCAGGATCGCCTCAATTGTTGTTTTTCTTTTCTATTTTTTTGGCTGTTCAATTCGGTAAAATTGCTTGGTTTTCTCTGGTTTAACATAAACCCATAAAAAAGTCTAGTGTGGTCAGCTCAGGTAACTTTGGAGGCCAGCGGAAAGTGGAGTTTCTAATTTTCGTTGGACCTACGCCATAGCCGGCCTAGCTATATTGTGTAGTTGCTCCATCTTGCTGGAACCAAATTCTGTTGAAACGGCTACATATTTGGCGCAGTTCTGGCTAAAACAAACTCATTTATCATCTTTATTTATTACGTTTTTATTAACTACGTTTTGTGTTTGTAGCACGACTCATGCGCCACCCTGTATTATTGGAAATACAAATTGCATCGACATCGTCTGACATTTGCTTTAAATATAATTAATTTATGTAAATTTCAAACTCAATAAACTTCTCAAAGTCAATAGAATTGAATCTTCATATATTGGAGATTTAAAAAGTGTTTTTCGACAATCGAAGTCAGTTCTAAATTAAGAGACACCTAAACAAAAAACATACAGTCAGGGACAAAAGTTTAAACACATCCTCGAAATTGACAGTTTAGAGAAAAGTAAAGTATTTACAAATATTGTGAGTATGCAATGTTATTTCATAACATTTATGATTAAAAACAAAAACAAGAAATATTTACTTTATCGCAATCTTATCTTAACTGTAAATCGTACATAAACCAAAAAAAAAAAAAAAAAAAAAAACAAAAAATACAGTGGACAAAAAAGTTTAAATACATACGATACTCGTATGCAAAAAATGCGACTTATTTGCTCTTCTTTATGAATGAATTACCTCTATTTTTGCCATTTACTCAGATTTGGAGTTTTAGGAGAAGTTTAGCCATAGAAGGTTATAGGTCTAATTATGGGCAAAGGAAGATTAATAGAAGAAAGTGTTAAAATTTTAATAATAAAAACATTTTAAACATTGCAAATCGTATCGCAAAATAGGAAAATTATTGAATGTGCCATTTTCCAGCGTCCAAAATGTAATACGGAAATACAAACAAAATGCTACAATGGACAATATGCCGAGAAGCGGACGACCAAAAAAACTTTCTCGTCGAGATGTTAACCACATTCTGCAGGAAGTAAAAAAAGTGCCCCAAAAGTTCATCCAAAAAACATTGCAGGAGAACGGGTATAGAAGCAGCGCTCCACGAAAGAAGCCTTTAATAAGTGAGAAAAATAGACGGCTTAGATTGCAGTTTGCAAATAAATACAAGAGGAAGGACGAAGAATTTCAAAAAAACCGTTCTTTCCACAGATGATGCAAATTCAATTTGTTTGGAAGTGATGACAGAGCAAAAGTATGGCGGAAAGCGAAAACAGCCCTTCAAACAAAAAATTTAATTCCAACTGTGAAGTACGGTGGGAGCAATATGATGATTTGGGGAGCAAAAGGAGCAGTTGGTGTTGGTAGATTGGCCTTTATTGATGGATCGACATATCTACAAGAGCAAATTGGAACAACATCTACAACCTTCTGTGGATAGCTTAGGTCTTTGAACTTCATTGGATCTTCCATCAAGATAACGATCCCAAAGATACTGCGAGAGAATGGATGCTTTATTATGCTCCACGACAACTTTATAGCCCCCTTTAGTCTCCAGATCTAGACCTTATCGAGTATGTTTGTGGTATAATGAAGCGAAAAAGGAAAAATTTTTAATAACCAGCAAGGAGTCGCTAAAAGAAGGATAAAGAAGCTCTTAAGAAAGCATGGTCTAAGAAATATTTATTTATTACAGAAAATTTGGTGCTATCCATGCCAAGTCGTCTGCAAGCAGTTATCGACAATCAGAGAGGTCCCACAAAATATTGAAGAATTTTTTTTTTGTTTAATAAATTTTACAGAACTAACGATATTTTGTTGAAAAGTATTTAAACTTTTGACCAATGATTTTTTCTTTGTTTTTGTAAGATTTACGCATTTACATTCGATGAAATCAATGCTCCTTATTTTTATTTTTAATCACTCCTAATGTGTAATAAAGTTACGCACTTAAAATTTTTGTGAAATGTTTTCTTTTCGTAAAACTCAAAAATTGAAGGGTGTTTTTAAACTTTAGTCCCTGACAGTATATATAACGATTTTCGTAAAAAATTGACCATTTATTGTGAAAAATCGTACATTATATATTATTCAAAATATTGTCCATCGCTAGCCACTACTTTTTTCCATCTTTCTGGCATTATGTGAATACCGCATCGATAGAAAACTTCATCTTTTAAGGCTATCTGGGATATCGACCCGATTTTTGATGTCTTCATATGATGCGGAAGACTGCCAAACAAATCATGGCCTGAACAAGTGAAAATCGAAGGTGGCAGTGGCGGATGAAAACGTCGATTGGTATAAAATTTCCCATTTGATGGTTTTTAAGTAGACTTTAACAGGTGGTCACAACGTGAGAACCAGCAATATCATATAATAGAATAAGTTTGTTTTATCCTAAATAATATTGGACGTGTTTTTCCTTAATTGTTCTGCTCAATCTCATCAGTTCTATTTAGCACGGAGTCCTAGTGATAGTTTTGTTCGGCTACTCATAATGCACAAAACGAAGTTGATCTTGCCATATGCACTTGGCTGCCCATGTTGAAGTATGGCCACATGATGCCTAATGATTTCTTCTTTTTTGACTAGTCGCATTTTTCATCAGCAGTGACTGTACGATGCAAATCAACCATTTCTGATAAGCAACATTTCAAATTTGCACAATCAACGTTCAACTTTTCTAGGCATCAGTTCATATGGAATCCAATTTTCTTCCTTTTGAATCGTTACCAACGATTTGATTGAATGATTTTAAATGATGTCAAATTACTTGTTGAGTCACTCCTAATGTAATTACAATTTCTTGCATTTGGCACTAATTTTCCTCTAACAATGATTCCATTTCAACGTTTTCTTATACTTTCGGTCTTTCGCTATGTTCCTTGTCTTCAAAGTCAATTCTACCTTTCTTATGACGACGGTTCCAAACCTAGCCGAAATGACATGTAGATGAAGCCAGTGGTTTAAAAAAAAAATATTTTGGTGAAAAGTGGCAACCTTATAAAAACATATGTTTTAAGTTTCAAGGCGTCACGTTGTTTAGTATTTTTATTTGAGCCATCAAAAGTGAACGATCTCAGTGAATTTGTAAACATAGAAAAAATTAATCACCGTTAACTCAATAATATTTCCATTTGGAAAGTCCCAGTTCAACCAATATTAAAGTCGAGCTAAATTCTACTCTGGAGGAGTCTTCTCTTTTGTTTACGACTGTAAAATATTGGGTAACTGAGTTTAAATGAGGCCGTCCGAGCTGCCAAGACGAACACCGTAGTGGTCGACCAACTGAGGTGTCCACGCCAGACACGGCTAAGAAAATCCACAAAATGGTATTGGATGATCGTCGGCAGAAAATGTGTGAGCTAGTTAAAATTAAGGCATTCCAAAAATTGCTATTCATCACATATTGACCAAAGATTTAAAGATGAGAAAGTTGTGCACAAAATGGGTGCCGCGCTTGCTTTCAATACAGCAAAAACAGCAACGTGAAGATGTTTTAGCAGAGTGCTTGGCGATGTTTCACCGCAATAAAGCCGAATTTTTGCTTCGATTTATAACCATGGATGAGACATACGCCCACCACTTTGCACCTGGGACAAAGGAACAGTCAAAGCGCTGACCTCGAATGGTAGAATCATATCCAAAGAAAGCGAAGACGATTTCATCTGCTGGCAAGGTCATGGCGTGTGTTTTTGGGATTATTTTTATAGATTATCTTCAGAGAGAAAAAACCGCAACAACGGCGTTATTATGTTAATTTATTGCAACGTTTAAGTGATGAAATTATGGAAGAAGGCCGCATTTGGCGAAAAACAAGTTGTTTCATCAAAACAACGTTCACACATTAACTATTGCGATGGCCAAAATTAATGAAATGGAATTCGAATTGCTTTATTTCGCACCATATACGCTAGATTTAGCTCTCCCGGACTATTTTCTTATTCTAAACTTGAAAAATTGACTCGGTGATAATAGATTTGCCAACAATGAAGAGAGGGAATCTGCGATTGACGGCTATTTTAAGGAGTTTGATGAATTTCGCCAGAAAAAGGACTCCGATTTAATAGTAAATTATTTTATTATGCTAATTTGTTGCAACATTTAGGTGTTGAAATTATGGGGGAAAAAGTCGCATTTGGCGAAAAGGAAAGTGTTGTTTCATCAACACAATGCTCCAATTCGAACGTGAGATATGTCGATCGCCGAAATTAATGAACTAAAGTTTGAATTGCTTCATCGCACATCTTGTATGCCAGATTTAGCTCGGTGATAAAAGATTTGCCATCAATGAAGAAGTGGAGTCTGCAGTTGATGGCTATTTTAGGTAGTTTGACAATTCTTACTATGAACAGGGTATGAAAGCTATTGAATATCGTTGGAAAAAGTGTATTGAACTAAAATGAGATTACATTGGAAAGTAAAGAAATTTCTTCCCGATTTTTTTATGTCTTTTTTGTTGGGTCGTTCAGTTTTGGGACCGGCCTCGTATGTCCCGTTTAAGCTAGAATGCTAAAAATTGTCACAAAAATATCTTACACTCATGGACAAGTTAAATTCGAAAATTTTCATATTCTTAGATAAGTTAAACTGGCATGGGAGGGAAAAAACTGATCTATTTAAGGACTGCACTCAGAACTAGTGTGGATATTTTTCAGAATTTGTTGACAGTTTCATTAGTTTTTTATTAATTACAGTGTGTAAGATGATGGTTCATCATTACGTCAAAAAAATCTATTTAAAATCATATAAAATTGTTGAAGAAACTGCACTGCGGTTATTAAAAAACAAAAAAATATATATTTTTACGTGAAAAACTGATTATTACGACACACTACCTTACAGAAGAGAGCATTTGTGTAACTATACGAGTAAGTCTTCATATGACCGGCCGTGGCGCGATGGTGAGTACACGCGAATATTGTTCGCATAATCGCGGGTTCAACCTCGCACTTCAATGTGTCTGACGAACACTTCGAATAGTCGTGTAATCGACGAGTTTTGTAAAATCTTCTCAAACTGTGACATTCGGAATTTTCGTTAAACTGTAGGACTCGTTTTGAGTGAGTCTAAAATTTGAAAGCATGTAAGCTCACTGAATGTGAGAAACTCTCATATATCTCATTCGTGAGATGCAATGAAATTTGTTTATTTGTATGGCTGAAAAATAATTAAAGTACTTTAAATGCCCACAAATGATTCCTTAAAGTATTTTATTCGTCAATAATTTCACTCCTGGTCAACGGCATCAACTCTGCTTCAGCCAAACCAGTTGTCATACAATCCCAGCGAGTCTTAGTTGTCATGTGAATACATTTTCGTAAACCTTTTCTTTGAACTGACCGACTTTTCGCATAAATAACGAAAAATAAAAACGAATTTAAACCTACTTGTCACCTATTATCGTCTGCACAGAAAAAAGATTAATAATTCCTATGGCGAATTATTGCCGACGGCAAACACATTCAGCTGATAAACGTTTAACACCATTGGCGGCAAAATATTACGGCACTCGTGTTGGATCCATCAATATACGTTCAATCGAAATTTACGAGATAAAGATACCAATGAAGCACTCCAAAAATCTACAAACTGAAACAAGTTATTGATTCCCCAACCATCCAACCGAAATACGAAAAATAACAGACATACAGACAGACAGACGGACAGACAATTGATGTTGATTTTAGTTTCATTCTGTTTAATCTAATTTCGTGTAGCTAAAGCCAACGGCGAAAGACAGAAATCCATACAGTTAGCAGCCAGTCATTCTCACAGATACTCGAACATATTTTGGACAATTGCGACAAAGGAAAAAAAACACTGTAGATGCTCTAAAGAGCATAATATGAAATTTTTGTGTAATATTGAAAAGAAATGCTCTGAGTCAGGAGTGAGTAGGCTGTGAATACACTTCTCTTTGAGTAGTTTTTCTTCGAAAACCCAAAACTTTTACTGCGTTATCGACACTTGGTTTTTCTTTCCACGTTCAGATACTTGGTATTATCAATCTTTCCATCAGGTAATCTACTCTCACGTTTGTACTCTTTGGTACTCTTCCAAAACCTAAACCCACACAACATACACATCCACACTTGTATTGAAAAAAAACACACGCTCTTTGAAAACGTCACACTCAGTGACATTCCGGTTTGCCTCTCATATTCCACGCTACAACACACACACACACACCCTCACACACTTGCACTCACACACAGGGGCTACCATTGTGTATCTGTATGGATTGCGACACAAATTTTAGAGTGTCACAGCAAAACGAAAAGAGACCGATTTATACAAACACAAAGACGCTAAAGCACTCATACAGAGACATCGTCGCTTCATATCCACAACAGACCAATATTGGTTTGTGGTGATATAACTACTTATGGCCCCACATATATATTGTATGCACATGTATGGTTGATTGTACATACATACCAGCTACTGTATGATAAGTTGTTGTTGTTGTTGCTGCTGCTGTTGTTGTTGTTGTTTTGGCTGCCGTTGGAGGTATGTGTGCTAGAAAAGTCACAGATACAATTTTCCGATATGGTCTACCAACAAGTAAGAAAGGGAAAGCGTTAGAATCCCAACAGCCAGCTCCTCACTTTATTTATATTTATTTGTAAACTGAGAATGTCGTTGTATTTGTCGTGCCGAAAAGGTGCGTAAGTATGTGTCGCTTGTGTGTCGTTGCTCTATTGTTTGTGGAGGGGTGGGGGGGGGGGGTGTTCTGTTTCATATTGAGTGATGTCTCCAAGACCAAAAAGGCCCCAAAATGTGCCAAACGTTGCATCTAACAAAAGCTTTTAGGGCTGGGTGTGTGTGTGTGTGTGTGTGTGTGTGTGTGTGTGTCTTTTCATTGTCGTTCTTCTCGTTCTTATAATTTTACCATTGGAAGCAAAATTCACACCCGCCTCACCTTACGGTATCAACAACGACAACTGGCTGGCTATATTAGTATACCAGGTATTTGCATTTGCTCCCAGCTAAGAGGCTATTTTGTCGTCTCTTTTATACGTTTTTTTTTTTCCTTTTTCTCGAAAATTGCCTCCTATTGGTTAGGGGTTTCATGGGGCAACATAGAAAGGCCAAAGACTGCTTAAAATTCTAATCAGCCAATTTTTAATGCTCACATACAGGAGAGTTACTTATTTGCAGAATACTACGAGTATGGAGAATCAATCGTTTCAAATTTAAATAATAAATAAATAACAGCAGAAGATGCAATTTTTCAACTGTGTAAAATTTACGACAAGAAAAATATAGGTTCACAAAATCCAACAGATATAAATTTGGACAAATTGCATTTTTCAGTCAATGAATACGACAAATTTCCTGAGTGGATAGAATACAGAAAGACTGATACAAAAATAAGGACCCTTTCGATGTTATTATTTACAACAAATTCCCTTGCATGCCATAAGTAAGATATGGGAGAGCTTCTTACATTCCGTAAGTTTACACGAATTCTATTTTTAAATTCTCTCAATGGACCTACAACTTTACGGCAATTTCAAAAGTCACAGTTTACCAGACACATTTACCAGACTAATCGATTACTCGACTACTCAAAGGATACGTTAGACACATCGAGGTGACCGCCGGTCAAATATTGATAAGTAGATGACTGTATGCGGGATTGAACCCGGGATCATGCGAACGATAGTCGTGTGTACCTACCGTCGTGCAACGGTCGGTCATCGTTTGATGTCATTGCAAGAGTAAATATTCAAGCAAGGTTTAATACCAAGATCCAGGAATTCGATCCGTATTTTCAAACACAATAAGTGCTGATAAATCTGCATCTGACCAGACATTCACTCTACGGCAAAATTCTGTAGAATATTCAGGAAAAACACATCTACATATCCTATCTTTTCCTCGTTCATATAGCTGTCTTCGACAAATCGGTACTTCAAAAATTCTATGAAGCCCTGGCAGAGTTCAGTACTCTAACAAAGCTTATACGAAACTTTGGATGCCACTGAGTGGTACGAAGTCTTCAGCAAAATATAGGCAAATATCTTAGGCAAATATCCGTCTTATTGAAAATACTTCTGGATCTAATTACGTGCGTAAAATGCAAGTAACACGACAGCCTTTTCAACAAAATACATACGCTGCTTGCGTATGTCTATGATGTAGACATTATTGGTAGAACACTTTTAGAATTTACTGCAGTCTTCTCAAGCAACAAAAATTATTAGTAATTAGCAAAAATTAACCTGATGTTAAACGAAAACGAAAATATAGTTATTTATTTGTTGTCGACGAACAAATGTCGTTTCAGAAGCCGTGTGAACGTTGACAACTATAACTTTGGAGTAATGGATGAAATCATCTACCTCTGCTGCGCTTTGAATAAAATTAATAACGATGTCAGCATATACAGGAAGGCCCACCAATTGTGCTACAATAAGAAATTCAAACACCTTTTTCTAATCAATGAATTTCATTTATTTTATTTTTTACTGTATAGAAGATTCAATTTTATATAACTAATTGGTTTTGAAGATGATGGACGGTTAATGGAGGTCATTCACGCATATATAGATAGTGCTTTGAACAGATACACGAACAGACAGAAGGACACATTTAGATCAGCATAGATTTTTATGACGATCAAAAATATACCTATACGTTAAGGGGTCCCCGATGATTACTTCTAAAATTTGCAAACAGACTGACAAATCTATGGTGTTGAACATACGGGCGGTCTCAAAACTAACTGACCTAACAAACAAAACACAAAAAAAATGGGAAAATTTTTCTTTATTTTTCAACATAATCTCTTTTTATCTCAATACACCTTTTCCACTGCTTTGAACTGTTCCTTTGTCTCAGGTGTGAGGTGGTGGACCCATGGCGTACCCATGGTTATAAATCGACGCAAAAATTCGGCTTTATTGCGGTGAAACGTCGCCAAACACTCTACCGAAACATCTTCACCACTCTGTTATTGCTCTATTGATAGCAAGCGCGGCACGCACTTTTTACACAGCTTTCTTATCTTCAAATCTTCGGTCGCTATATGATGTATAGCACTTTTTGAAATGCTTATCATTTCAGTTAACTTACGCACCTTCAGTCGATGATCATTCAATGCCATTTTCTGGATTTTCTTAACCGCATCTGTCGTCAACACCTCAATTGGTCGAACACTACGGTGATCGCCTTGGCAGCTCGTACGGCCTCGTTTTAACTCCGCTACCCAACATTTTACAGTCGTAAATAAAGGGGCGGACTCCCCTAGAGTTGAGTCTAGCTCGGCTTTCATATTGGTTGTACTGAGATCTTTCAAATGGAAATATTGAACTACATAATAGTGAATAATTTTTTCCATGTTTACAAATTCTCTGAGATCGTTCAAGTTTGAAAGCTCAAATAAAAATACTAAACAACGTGGCGCTTTGCTACTTAAAACATATGTTTTATAAGGTTGCCACTTTTCACCAAAATATTTTTTTTTTTTTTTTTCAAACTACTGCCACCATCTATACGCCAGGTCACCATCTACACACGATTGAAAATGTGGGCAACAATCGTAAATTTGTAATATAAAGTTCAATCTTTCTATTAAATGTTGTTAAATTTAAAAGAACTTAAATTTTGGTTCTCTTTTAAACCGGCACCAAGCTAAATTTGCCAATATATCAACTAAAGGAAGGATTTCATCTAATTATGAAATTGTTTCTGTTTCGTTTTAAAGAAACTAACTTCGTTTACTATTATTTTTATGCCCTCATAGAAGTACGAGTATGTATCATCTGCCATGATTGCATTAATGAACTTATTTGAGATCCTAAGTACGGGGTTATCTATTTAGTGGCTTCAAATCAGCCGGTCTGGTAAGGCAGTCATCTGTTAAATCCCTGCCATCTGAAGTGTTATTTGTTTTGCGAAAGGTTTGCCTTTCACGAATATGGTTCGTTTAATAACCGAAGAACGCGTAAAAATAGTTAAAACTTACTACAAAAGTGGTAACTCAAACTTGGGCTTTCAGTCGAACACAATTTTCTTCAGCGATGAAGCTCATTTCTCGCTCGGTGGTTACGTCAAAAAGCAAAATGGTCGCACGTGGGAATCGGACAACTCAGAAGTTATTGTGGAAAATCCATTGTTTGATTTTTTCGAAAATGACGCTGGAGGAACCTCAAAAGGATCCGCTGCGGTAACCAATTCAGAGGCGGTCATTGAAATGACATTGTATTTCGTACATAATTGCAAGGTCTAGGCATTATAATTAAATAAAAGTTTCATCTAAATCATAGCTTTGTGTGTGTTTTGTTCAACTTTATTTTTAAACCGAAAAATGGACAACCCGGTACAATAATATAACGATTGAAATTGTATTTCAAGCGAAACCCCACTTTTAAGCATTTTTCGCGTTTTGTGCGGTTTTTATACAAAAATATATTATTAGGAAAATTTATTCATATATCTCTCAATTATATGCCGTCATTTAATTAATGAAATTTTATGTTTGTTTTATTGGGTTGTTCAGAAAGTTCGTTCGGTTAATTTGTTAGTTCAACATGCGTCACTTCTCATGACTTAGATTTCCTTCAAACGCTATCATAACTTCCTCCCACCCCTTCTCTAAACAGTTTACTACTGTTTACTTGAGTGGTGTTAAAAAGTGGAAAAAAATGAGTGAACATGACCATTTTAGGCACATTATGCTGTATTATTTCCGAAAAGAAAAAACGGCTCTTGAAGTCAGCCGAAAAGTAAACTCTGTTTATGAAGAAAACCGACCAAATGAAAGAATTTGCCAGAAATGTTTTAACAGATTTTCTAAGGGCGACGGAAAATAGTTTCCGAGGTGGTGAGAGATTTAATGATTATTAATCCCCGTTAGGGAAATAGCTAAAATTGTCAAAAAATCAACCTCAACCGTTTACAGGGCCGTAAAAGAGCTCGAATTTGTGAGCAATCTCGATGTGTGAGTACCTCAGTAACTCTCTGAGGCCTCACACTGCCTTGCGGACTAGTCAAAAACGGTCAGAGCTTAGGTGGGAAGTTTTACCTCACCCATTGTACTCCCCAGACGTCGCCCCGTCCGACTATCACCTATTTCACAGCCTGAGCAACCACTTGAAGGATTTGAATTTCTATAACGACAAGGAAACGATGAAATATCGAAATATCGAATTGAACGTCTTTTTCAGAAAAACCCCGCGAGTTTTATGAGAGAGGAATTAAAAAGCTTCCAGAGGGGTAGGAGGAAGTTATTAGAAAAGGGGGAGATTATATAATAGACTAAAATAATTGTTTTCTTGTACATGCATTTGTAAATGAATTTCTTTTAAAAACCGAACGAAATTGCTGAACCACCAGATATTTAGCTTTACTTTTGAAACCGAAAAATGGATAACCCTGTATCTCAAGAAGAATTTTGTTTCAGATTTTCTAAGACCACGACCCGGTGACAGTTCAATTTCCACTAACTTGCTGAAATAAAAATTCACCGGAGATATTTTCAAGTTATGTCCTATGATTAGAAATGGGCCAAGTCGCTACCAATATTCTGAAGTATCGCAAACATAATGACATATTTGGCTTAGAATAATGGATTTATGTTCGCTTCTGAATTTGAATCTTCATCTCCCCACCAGAGACCCCGTAAAATGTGTAATAATGAATGATTCGCTTAAAGATACTTTTTCAAAATTTTTAATTTTTGTTATTCTAAAAAACGAGTTTGATCATTTCGACTTATGTATATTTGTCATTAAATGCTAGCAATATCACGATATAGGGGGCTATTTCGCCGAGCTGAAGCATGAAATGGAATATTCACCGCATTATTTGACGGGCTGTGTCATGTTAGAACCAACTGTTGTCGGGGGAATACTGACTTTAATGTCAGGTAGCAAATAGTTCATTAGTGTGTGATGCAATAAGTGACACTATTCCCAGTTACTTTCCGGCCTGCCTCATTGTTGAAGAAATAAGAACCGATGTTGCCATCAACCCATAAACGACACCACAGCGTTGTTATTTCTTGGATGTAATGGCAGTTCTAAAATCTCTCCGGTTTACTTCTCAACGCAAATAAACCAAGTTTGCTTAATGATTTCGCCATTAAGCCAGGATTAGCCTTTGTCGCTGAACAAAATTGTAGTCATAAACAATGGATCTTCTTCAAAGTTTTCAAGAGCCCAAAGACTGAATCAGTAACGATTCGGGGGAGGGGCTGAAAGGTGTGTCAATTTATCGATAAAAAAAAAGATATTTTACAATTTTTAAATGATCAATTTCCTGTACTTTTTGACAGAATGTATTTCCTTTAAGGTTTCGTTGGATACTGGGAAATTTAGACATTTTTTTGGAATTCTAAGGGAATGGAGAAATTCGGAAGAATGGTATTATCTGAACTTTAAATAAGCTACCTTAACCATTTCTGCTATCCTGGCTATTTCATTCAAAGCTTCCAATCTCTGTTTTAAAGTGTATACAAATAGCAACAACCTATTTTACTGGTATATCTCTTGTCTTTAGATGAAGTGGGCTCAAAAAAAA
>JAHXMU010000032.1:208069-227454 GCA_019455685.1 Philornis downsi | reverse complement strand
TGTCGTTGTAGTTGTCGCTGTTATTTGCTGCTACCAATATGACGTTGTGTTGTTGTTATTCTTCGTTTGGTAGGTGGATGCTTTGTCATTTGCATGTGTACATTTTGATAGCCGTCGGCATATTTACATACGAAACATTCAATAAAATCACATAGAACTGATAAATGCACAATAAGGAATGCGGCATTTTTTGCTTTGAGGCCGGTTGCTAGATTTCGTGTATATGGACCAGTAATTGAGCTAGCCGGTGTGTGAGTGTGTTGGTGTGTATGTGTGTGTTCGCGAGAATATTGTGTGAGAATGATAACATGTCTCATTTGCCTTAAAGGTGCTAATCTTTTGCTAGCGGCGGAGCAAAACAATGATAGTCAATGAAGAAAAAACGTTACCATAATCTGATGTATCTACCAATTGCGGGCAGCAGTCGACGACAAACAGCGTTAATAAATGTTTGTGCAAAAATTAGAAATGATTTAAAAAAGATTAACAAATATGATTATAGTTGTGAGATAATTACAAAATATACTGAATATTGCAACAAACAAAGAAAGAAAGAGAGAAAAGAAGAAGACATCAATTAAATTAAATACACAAAACTTCTCGGCGACAAAGGCAGCAAAAATTGCAAATAACAAATTACAATAAATATACAAAATGCGATATTTTGTGGATATTTAACAATTGCAAAAAAAAAAAAGGTAAGAGGTACATGTGAATTTCATAGTTATGTTGTTAAATTTGTTATAATTGCTATAATAATTTTGAAATACGAAATTAAAAGTACCAATTTTGATCCATTAGTAATTTTGTTTTCACTCTACCGGGATGTTCAGCCAAACAGTAGCGAAATTTTCAGTTGACGATAGTATTAGTAACGTAAATGATTAAGAAATTAAGCATTAGCGAAAGCTATTTCGCCACTGCTGTATAATAAGACAACGATTGCATTAAACAGTGCATTACAAACACGTACATTCACATATTGGTCGAATTTCATTTTCGAAATTTAATTATTTTTTAAATGTTATACTGCAATAGATAGAAAGGTGATTTCAAAGCAACAGATATGCAATTTGAAATAAAATATTGAATGAAAAACGTATTGGATTCGCCGGTCAAATTTGTATTTTACATCAATGAATAAAAGTATAGACCGGCCGCATATGGCCAAGATATTCGAGGTGACATCGGTGAAGTTACAGCAATGAAGAGATGCATCTCGTCGAGATTCGATTTCTGAAGTAAATTTCAATCAATTTCAATCAACCGGCATAATTTTTACATGTCGTTTCTAACATCTAGAAATACTCATATAAAATCATTTCATTTAAATAAAATATGTAATCTCTGTTGGTCAGCTCATTGGCGTCTATTGTGCGTGCGATATAGCCATCGCTGTTTTAACAACGCTCAAAAAATAAAGCTCGTACTGAATCTGGGTTGAAAACATAATGAAAATAAGCATACCACATCTATTCAATATTAGTAAATTTTTACTTCAAACAAGAAAGTGAAACCTAAATTGATTAAATTTTACTTGATTTTTTAGTACGCATGAAAATAGAAATTTGATTTAAAATAAGTACGCAGTTTCCTCGAATAATTTTCTTATTTATTTTGATTAAGGTGGTACTTGGCGCTATATCGAGATCAATTTCACTCAATTTGGGTTGATTTTGACCGAAAAATAAGTTAACTTTCTTTTAGCATACGGGCGTATGGGCAGAATGGCATTTTGAACAGTTAATGGTAGTACACAAAGGTCGCCGTCATTTTGCAAAAGCAGGCGCCACCTGTAAATTATGATTGAAATTGTCAGATGTAAAACAATACATCCGGTAACACCATAAGCGTGAAATATTCATGAGATTGTATCAACTTTACGTATCAGGGCGGTTCCAAAACTAGCCGATCCAACGTATGGATGGCGCCATTAGTTTGAAAAAATATATATTGTGGTAAAGTAGCAACCTTATAAAACATATGTTTAAAATTTCAGGGCGTCACCTTGTTTAGTATTTTTATTTGAGCCATCAAAAGTAAACGATTTCAGTGAATTTGTAAACATGGAAAAAATTGTATGTAATTCAATATTTTCATTTGAAAGGTCACAGTCCAATCAATATCAAAGCCGAGCTAGATTCTACCCTAGAGGAGTCTGCTTTTTTGTTTACGACTGTAAAATATTGGGTAGCAGAGTTTAAACGAGGCCGTACAAGCTGCCAAGACGAACAGCATAGTGGTCCACGATAGACACGGTTAAGAAATTCCACAAAATGTTATTGGATGATCGTCGGCTGAAGGTGTGTGGTCTGGGTGAAATGATGGGCATTTTAAAAATTGCTGTATATCGTATGCTGATCGAAAATTTGAAGATGAGAAAGCTGTGCGCAAGATGGGTGCCGCGCTCGCTTTCAATAGAGCAAAAACAGCGTCGTGAAGATGTTTCAGTAGAGTGCTTGGCGATGTTTCACTGTAATAAAGCCGAATTTTTGCATCGATTTTGTAAACATGGATGAGACATGGGTCCACTACTTCACACCTGAGACAAAGGAACATTCAAAGCAGAGGACTGGAATGGGAGAATCATGTCCAGAGAAGGCGAAGACGGTTTCATCTGCATGCAAATTCATGGCCTGTTTTTGGGATATATGAAAAGTGATCGAAAATCTGAAGATGAGAAAGATGTGCGCAATATGGGTGCCGCACTTATTGTCAGTAGAGCAAAAACAGGGTCGTGAAGATATTTCAGTAGAGTGTTTGGCGATGTACCACCGCAATAAAGCCGAGTTTTTGCATCGAGTTATAACCGTGGATGAGACATGGGTCCACTACTTCACACCTGAGACAAAGGAACATTCAAAGCAGAGGACTGGAATGGGAGAATCATGTCCAGAGAAGGCGAAGACGGTTCCATCTGCAGGCAAAGTAATGACGTCTGTTTTTTTTTATAGATTATTTTCAAAAAGGAAAGCCCATTAACGGCGAATGTTATTTATTATTGCACCGTTTAGGTGATGAAATTATGAAAAATAGACCGCATTTGCAGACCAAGAAAGTGCTGTTTTGTTAAGACAATACTCCAGTCTATACATTCACTATTGCGATGGTCAGAATTAATTAATTAAAGTTCAAATTACAGAATTAGTTCCCTCGGACTATTTTCTATTTCCAAATTTGAAATAACTACTGGGAGGTAAACGATTTGCCAACAACGAAGAAGTGGAATCTGCGGTTACTGGCTATTCTAAATAGTTTGAAAGTTCTTACCATAAACGGAGTATAGAAGCTATTGAATGTCGCTGGAAAAAAAGTGTATCGAGCTAAGAGACTATACTGAAAAATAAAGAAATATTTTTCAAACTTTTTTTTGTCTTCTTTGTAAGGTCGGTTAGTTTTGGGGCCGTCCTAGTAGATAGATAGGGTCATAATCGATATTTTGGTGTTCTTAAAGTATTTCTAGCCCATTTCTTTCACTACGATATTTTGCATTCAAAATTCCATCAGTAACTGTACTGTTTCCGGTTTTGTTACGTTTTCATAGAAAAATCGAACCAACGGAGATTTTTAGTTTCGTTTCAGGTAAAAGACGAATCAATGTATGAAGTAAATAGTTGTTTCGCACATTAGTTCTAAATCAAATTTCTAATATGTATTTAAATAAATTGACGATGTCGAAACCAAAATGAAACTGCAATTTCGTGAAGGTCCCTGATATTTATATACGATAATTGTGTTTGTAAAAGAACAGGTAGAATGTAATTCAAAATAATACAATAAAATATAATATAAGACATAACCATAAAACTAATAGTTAACTTAAGAAATTTTTAGAATAGAATAATCTTAAAATTTGCCACTAACTGTCAAATCTTACGTTAGAAAATGTTTCATTTAAAAAGTGTTATCTCAGCAAATATTATGATGGCAAAACTACCAACTATTTTTCTCTAGTTATTAGTTATAAATAAACAAAAGTTTAAAATTCCAATTAGCCATCGATAATGTTTGAAACATGTGCTTTTCGACAGATGTCACACATATGCCAATAACATCCAACCAAAGTGAGGGGGCGTACAGAGAGAATCTCCCTCATATTAAACGTCCACAGTAGCTAAATTTTGAAAATTTGCAACCTGCAATTACTTAAACACAGACACACACACACACACACACACAGACGCACATAACTGGAAGCGAAAAATATTTTTACACGCGGTTTTACAAATGTTGAGCCATAATTAGTTGCTTGAATGCCTCGTCATAGCCCGGTTGCCTATTTGTTTGTTTGTTTTTTTTTCGCTTTGCAACTGCTTTTGGTCTTTCGGATGGATGGTCTGACGACGAGTGCTGTTGTATTCTTTATTTGCAATTATTGTTGTTGATTTCTTGTGTTTGGTGTTTTGTTGTAGCTGTTGTCGTTGTTGTTGTTGTTGTTTTTGCAATTGTAATTGCATGTATGTTTGTGTGTTGTTGCATGCAACATTGCAACTACAATTGCCAATCAAGCATTGTAAAGACGTGTTGTTATTTTAATGTTTATAAGTTATTTTGCAATACATGTTGCAGGCACACATTCATACATACGCAGACGTTGCGTCTGTATGTATTTTCATTCTTTAGCACTCACATAGCCACATTTACATTTCATTTATATTACTTATTGTTGTCATCTGTTAATTATAAATACAGGGCCAAACATTTTCTACTGAAGAATGTAAACTGAAAAAAATAATATTAAATAAATAAAAATTGCGTTAAAAGTTTTGTTTAATTATTTTCATTGGATTTCGACATTGAAGCCAGCCACGAACAATAATCTTAAACAGCAAACCTTCAACTGCCATCTAGTATACCTGTCAAATGACTGCCGTGCACTTCCCGAAACACGAAATGTACAACCCGCTATATCTATATGAATAAATTATACAAATGTTGATTCGTATGCCAAAACTAAGTAATCAGCGTTTCTGTTTGTTTTATTAAAAGTTTATTTACATACAGATTCCAGTATGTCACAGAGATAAGAATATGAAGAATTGACAGATTGAAATTAAAATAAACTACATAATTCAATTGAAAAAAAAAAAACAAAAAAAAATCTTGTCTTAACAGAACACTGGATTGCGTTTTTAGTTAAAAATTTTCAAACATGGAAAATAGTTCTGAAATAATCAGAGAGCCAATACAAAATCGCGAAAGCACTGTATTTGCAATTCCCGGTACTGAAATCTAAACAGGAAAAGGAATCCCGACTCATACATGAGGTGCAGTAAAACTTCTATATGAAAAGTGTATATTTTTCTATATGAAAAATGCCCACTTCTTTATATGCTTACTTCCCTATATAAAAAGTGCCTACTTTTTTATATGAAAAGTGCCTACTTTTCTATACGAAAAGTGCTCACTTTTCTATATGAAACTAGCTGACCCGGCAAACGTCGTTTTGCTTACCTACCATTATTTGATTCAATGTTAATGTGGTAAAAAAATTGATTGCAAAAATCTCATATCCAACGCCATCTATCACTTCAAATAAAACCTTTTAAACCTTCCGGAATACTCTACCAATAATTTAAGACCAAAATGAGCTAAATCGGTCCAACCGTTCTTGAGCTTTAGCGAGACTAACGCACAGCAATTGATTTATATATATATAGAAGCGATTACTTTTCTATATGAAAAGTGCTCACTTTTTTACATGAAAAGTGCTCACTTTTCTATGTAAGAAGTGCCTACTTTTCTATATGAAAAGTGCCTACTTTTCTATACGAAAAGTGACTACTTTTCTATATGAAAAGTGCTCACTTCTTTGTATGAAAAGATGCTCATTTTTTATATGAAAAGTGCTTATTCTACTTATCCTACTTCTCTATAAAATAAGTGTTCACTTCTCTACATGCTCACTTTTTCATCTGAAAAAAGTGCTAATTTTTCTATATGGAAAGTAGTCACTTTTCTGTATGAAAAGTACTAACTCTTCTGTATGAAAAGTGCCAACTTTTCTGTATGGAAAGTGCTTACTTTTCCATGGGGAAAGTGTCTACTTTTCTACATGAAAAGTGTCGGCTTCTCCATATGAAAGGTGTCTATGAATATACTTTTCTATACGAAAAGTGTTTTCGAAAACATTTCTCTACATAAAAGGTGTCTGTGAAGACACTTTTTTATATGAAAAGTTTGTTTGGAGAGACTTTCCTATACCTATAAAGATACCTTTCTATACGGAAAGAGACAACGAATTAAATTTTTATACAGAATCTGGTATTTTTCTATATGATATAGTATAGTAGTATGATATGATATAGTAATTTCTGTACGATATATACGATACATACGATTGTATACTCGTATAGTACCTATAAAAACATTTTTCTATGTGAAAGGAGGATATGAAGACACTTTTCTATATACCTGTAAAGACAATTTTCTATGTGAAATATTGTCTGTGAAAGCGCTTTTCTATATGAAGAGTGATATTTCAATATAATGATAGCGGACAGGGTCGTTGGCATATAGCTGGCCTCAAAAGAGGCTGGTGGCTGCTCGTTGCCAGCTTTTTCACTTATATGTGTATCACTCCTGAAGGAGGCTACGATGATGCACGAAGTCGAATTCCTTGTAATATATTGATCGTCTTGTTATAGGTTGTAGAAAAAAAATTCACTCCCTTTTTTCTAAAACGATAATTTTCATTATAACAAATATTTTTCTACAATGTTATAGCATACGTTGGAGCAAAAATGAGAAGCTAATTTTAATTCAATTTCTATCTATGATAACATTTTCATTTGTGCCCCCTATCTATCTCTTGGTCTGCTAACCATCATTATCGGTCATAAGTTTTCATTAAACATGTCACGTTTCCTGTTAGATGTTAATTTGGGCTGCCACTGATAAAAAGAAAAACAAAAACAACGAGTAAATTTTAACCAAGAACCGCAACGCAAATTTGAATAAATTAAACACAGAAGAAATCGCAATAAAATGGCAAAATTACATAGGAATACACCATGGTGGCCCTATAAATTTTTAAATTTTATTAATGTTCGTTTGTGCTGTTTACTTGTTTTTATGCATAAATTATATTGTTATGATTTCTATTTTTTCATGCCTCTGGTTGGATTTCACGCAATCTTTAAGATGCAGATGGAAATGGAAAATGGAAAATACCACTGCCACCTACTAAACACACACTTAAACGCACAGGCGCGCAATTAAAGAAGCGATCATATTTTAATAATATTTCGAGATTTCCTTATAACGTGGTCGTTTCGTCTCTGCCTGGCATCTGTAATTCTGTCGGTCAGGCTACATAAACAATTGTTGGTGGTTTTATTAAGTGTATTTAATTCAATTTAGAGAATAGAATTATTATTATTTGCAATGGCAGAACAGGGCATTTTTCTTTGCCCACATCTTCAGAAGCTTGTTGTTTGGTTTTGTTTTTAATTCTACTTGCGGTATTTTCGCCTTTTTGTGTTCATTGGAGTAAAGTAGCTGTGTTCATGTTAACGTTTTGTTCTATTTAGTTTTTATAGTTTTAATGCAAAATATCTCACATTTTATTACATACTTTATGTTCATAACGTTAATAAATATAATATTAAAACGGCACAAATGACCCACGACGAATTGAATTAAATTTTTTCTTCATTATGTTGAAATCATATTCACATTCTATTCATACTACCCAAGAGTGTGTGTTTGATTTTGTAATAAAATCTTAATATTTTTAGGAATTTAGTTAATATTTTTTTTTTTTTTTGCTAAATCAGTTTTTAGTTTTTCGTGAATGATTTGAACGAATTTGGGGTATACGAAAATGATTTAAAAATTGTTATTATTTGTGTATTCAAAAATATCTAATAAGCAATTGATCATTTACAAGCTATTAATTGGCGAAGCCAATAATACTTTCACCTTTACCTGCTGTGTACGAGTATTTCATGGTACAATTAACGGCATCGTTAATTCTTATTAGAATAATTAACAAGAATATCGATGCGACTATACGCCATCTAGCGACAAATAGTTAAGTTATATTTGAAGCACATTATATGTGTGAATATCGGGGATTGCCAGATGTTTAGTTCTAATAGCTTCAAATTAAAAGGATAGAAATCGTCACCCAAGATTGCACTTCATTTTTTTAGAAGAGGATAACCGAAGGAATTAAAACCAATAAAAAAAAATTTTGGTTAGGTAAAAATTTATTGCTGATGGAAAAGTGTCCGGGTCTTAAATCAATAGGTAGTTACTAAAAAAATACTCTGACCTAGCAAAAAAAGTGCATCCATAGAAGCGAATATTCATCACAATTTGGAAAGTGATGTAAAATTGTCTAATCACCAATGAAAAGAACATAGGATTGTCATAGGAGGGAAACATTATTTTATGATGCCCTTTTCCTGTATATTCATGAGTGGTGTAGGTGTAATGAAAATTCAAATCAAATTCTAATTATTCAAAAAAATTGAATTTTTTATTACATTTTTATTTGTATTGCAAGTCAGATACGCCGCAGATCCTGAAGAATTTGGCATTTTCTATATAAAAGAAATGCGGCAGACAAACACTGAATTAGAAGGGCCGAAGTTTATAGAACCTCTACCAAGAACTGCGGTCCACAGAATTGGAGACGGACATTCTTAGCGACATAGAAATATATATTAATAAAGAAAAATAAAACCAATTTTCTGAGTACTTCAATATGGTAGTTTCGAATTGGTAAAGTAATAAATATTCATGGGTTGCATCTTCGGAAGTGATTCTTTTTTAATGACTACCACTGTTTTTGCTGGGGAATTAAAAGAAAGTTAAAGAAGCAAAATAATAACTCTCTGAAGTTCTCCTCTTAGAAATTATAGACGAACAGCTACTATCTGCAAAGTCGACCACATACACAAATTATATTTCATATACAAATATTATTAAATGTAGCCCGTTCTCATTCGCAGAACAAATTTGGTAAAAACCTTGTGTTTGCTAAATCATACTGAATATTGTGCAATTGAATGAAAGGCATGAATATATTATTATACGGGTTTCATCAGGTAATTTGAATGGGCGATAACATAAAGGATTGATTATCATATATTTCGAGGCATTGTAATGCAATGCAATAGGCAAAACATTGAATGTACTCCAGTCTACGAATTAAGGATTGTAGGAGAAAAATACAATTTCGATAAACCGATTTATTTGCAAGGAAGTTTTGTGGCAGTGCAGTCCATTATCAGTCTCAGAACTAAGTTCATTGACTGCATGATGCTTGCCAAATTGTACTGAATTAAAGTTAACTTATTAAAATTGTAAAGCTAAGATTGTAATTAAAATCGTGAGTTAAATCACTCATTTGCATGGGAGATATCAGAAGAGGCGCGATTATTTAAACAATTATAATCAAATACCACCGACGAAAACCTAAGATACTGCTTTCTACTACAGGTCTATCCATTTAGTGGTTTCAAAGCTGCCGGTCTGGCAAGACTGTAACTGCTAGTTAACTGCCTGTCATCTGAAGTGTTATTTATTTAGTGAAAGGTGTACCTATACAACCGGAGAAAGCGTAAACATAGTTAAAACTTTGGTATCGTGGAACGTATTTCCACATCAACGTCAACTTTATTTATTAATTCAAACGTACAAAATTGATCTATTTATACTAAAATGACTTATTCTAGAATATGCTACGATATTTCAGAGAGAACACATATTTACATAATGGGTGCAACAAAGACAAACATTTTACAGAATAGTGTGTTTATCATAGACTTAATTCTAGAATGTTCTTATTTACATAACAAATGAAAAGGAGATAACAATAGACTATATAATGAGAGTGAGAGGAACAAACATAGACTATATAATGAGAGTGAGAGGAACAAACATAACTTACTGTCGTAAACGAAATTCTAGAAAAGGCCTATTTACAGATAAAGAGGACAAGAGATTACATATATCATACTTGAATGTTTTGGGAGCGGTTTTGATGATATTTCTAGAATATACACATAGAGAGATTACTCTCACATACTACAAAACTTACTACGAAAGTAGTGATTCAAACGTTTGCACTTTTCGAGCATTACGGGGTGATTATGGTCATCATAATTGACCTATTGTGCGAGGAATTGGCAAGATTATAAAGAAATTTGAAGAGACTGAAAGCATTGCAGATGCAGTGAGGCCTTTGCATCATCTCAGTGTACGGATTGCCGAAAATAACACTTCTTTTGATGAAAGTGTCGCTTATAATCCAAATTTGCCTAATTCACGAGCTTTTCAGAAATTGGCCCTATCTTACACCCCATTATGGCGTCTTTTCAAACGTTTGCACTTTTCGAGCATTACGGGGTGATTATGGTCATCATAATTGACCTATTGTGCGAGGAATTGGCAAGATTATAAAGAAATTTGAAGAGACTGAAAGCATTGCAGATGCAGTGAGGCCTTTGCATCATCTCAGTGTACGGATTGCCGAAAATAACACTTCTTTTGATGAAAGTGTCGCGAATAATCCAAATTTGCCTAATTCACGAGCTTTTCAGAAATTGGCCCTATCTTACACCCCATTATGGCGTCTTTTGCATTTGAATTTGCGACTCCATCCATATATAGGTAGACTCCAACTTACGCAACAATTAAAGACTGAATCTCGGAAAATCGGCTAATTTGAGTGGGAGGTACACGAAGTACCAAACTTTATTGAATTTAAAGCAACTGAATGAAAAATATGAGCTTAAAAATATGTGTTCCAATCGGCCGTTTGTAAGGGAGGTACCACAAACACCTTTTTTTCAAGTTTTGGCGAGCGCTACAAATCAACACCATGGATAAAAACTTAGGTTGCTGTAGTTTACGAATTAGGTATTGAGGGGAAAAACATTTATAAGCGCAAAAATCGGTTAAAAGAGGTAGGTCAATATAGCATTGGATGGAACCTGAAAAAATGATTAGGCTGTGCCCAGTTTCAAGAAGTTTCATAAAGATTTGCGGCAGTTATCGTATCTACCAGTCAACCACCTAGCATGCCAAACAGACAGACATCGCACAGTCGACATGAAAAGTCTTGAAACTCCATACCTTTCTTCCAAACCTAAGTCAGTGAATGATCCAAGCATTTTTCAACTCATTTTCAGAAAATACTGCAGATCCCGCCACGAGTTATTTTTCACGTCCTCTATCTGCCGAAAAGTTGTGCAGTGGTAATTTGAGTTTTGAAAAAGTGGAAAATTCATTCGCAGTTTTATCAGTATAGGGATAGGCCATTTATCCGATGATAATTGTTCAGTTCTTGACCAGAAATTCGTTTTCAAAGATAATGTTGTGAGATGGTGCTTTATCATAATGCAAAATTCATGAGTTTTATGCCCATAAATCTGCGTTTTTTCGGCGAATTTGAGTTCTTAATAGCCGCATAATGTCCAGATACAGAATACTGTATTTGTCATATGATTTTTCTGATAAGAATTTCGAGTGCACAAAACCGTTGTAATCAAAGAAAACATTCACGATTACCTTCACATCTGATAGATATTGATTTGGTTTTTTTTGGTTTCGGCTTAGTTAGAAAATGCCATTTTAAATCTTGTTAACTGGTTTGCATTTTAAACTCGTAAAATCAAATCGCATGACTAGTTTCAATGGATTTTATAAATGTGGGGTCGAACTTGACTCGTTCCAGGATGTCTGCAGTTTCTAAAGAAAATTCAGATCTTTCGGAAGCAATCGAGTAGTAACGTGTTATGTAGACAAACAATCGTGTAAAAAATTGATTCGCAGAAAAAAAATATAGCGTCTATATCTCCCAAACTTAAATGAAGACTTTCTTTATGTAGGCATTTTATCGATGTTAACCTGAGCTAAAGACTTTTTTGGCCGACCGCTGTTACACATATGTACGTGTTTTGTGCATTCGATCCATCTTAATAGTCGATTCTATAATATTCGATCCATCCTAATAGTCGATTCTATAATATTTTCGGCGATTGGTATCACGAAATTCCATTTACAATACAACATTTGAGACAAATTCTTTATTCAATATTTGTGTAAATTTTAAAACTCGTAAAACATGCTTGTGATGAATTGACAAAATCGGACGCAGTAAATGATTTAGCACATTTACTACAGATCGCACTAAAAATCCGCAACATTGGAGATGACAGTGTTGCCAACTTGGCGACGCAAAAGCATTTTGACATCGTAAAACATGCTTGTGATGAATTGACAAAATCGTACACAGTAAATGTGCTAAATGAAAGATCGCACTAAAAATCCGCACCATTATAGACGAGAGTGTTGCCAACTTAGCGACACAAAAGCATTTTGACGATCCCGTTAAGCGAACTTTTTAAATGATCAATTCCCGGACCTTCAACATCCCATTAAGCGAGTTTTTTAAATGATCAATTCCTGGCACTTTCAACATTATGAAAGCACTTTGAATGCATAGAAATATGTTGAAAAATGTCACAAGCATGGAAAAAAAACTCAAAACTTATGTTGTTTATCACACAAAAACTTACATAATTACTGTATTACTATATATAATATTGGCATTTACTATATATAATATTGGCATTGAACTGTATTTTTCCTTTCAATAGATCAGGAATACAGAGCGACAATATCGCGCAAAAGTCTGTTTTATTTCAGATACTTTCTTAAGAGTATTTATTGTTAGATCTCTACTATGAGTGGTGGTTTAATAGCCGTTTAATGACAATCTTTACTGATTACAAAAAGAAAACTCTGTGACTACCGAGTCGTCTGTCCCTTCCGTAAAAATATGCTAAACAATTTAGTTGCCCATTTAGTTTTGTAATCAGAGCAAAACTAAAAATTAGACGTTATTGCTTTATAAATGATCTTGTCATGAATTACTAATTACAAATTTCTAGTGCAAACTTGGAAATCTCAATCTAATCTTTGAAACCCTGTTTCTCATTTTGTCAGTTATCACTAGACGAATGTGAAATGAACGTTTTTGTCAAATAGTTTAGTCTCTACACATCTGTCATTCATGTCATTTTACCCCAAAGCAGCAATTTTGTTCGTACAAAATTATAAACTTTTCAAAATACTAAAATTTCCATTCCAACATTTTGTTTTCGCCTTTTAACTTGGTCTGGTCTAACTAATGCTCTGGTTTAAATTTCACTAATTTACGTGTGAAAATAACAACCACACTCAAGACCTAATTAGTAAGCCAGCCCAAAGCGTAAAAAAAAAATAAAAAAAAAATGGTGAGACAGAAAGCTGTAACAAAAAATGGATACAAAAACGTTATAATTAAATTCACCGACAAATCACAATTCATTTTTATATACTTTTTGACAGTTAGAGAACAGCGTTTTTTCAGTTAAATGTCTCTTTCTCTTCAAAGCTTTGGTGATTTTGGCCTTTTCGCGGCAGTTTCGGTTTTGTCTGAATGCCATTAAAAGTGTAACACTTTTAAGTTTTTGTTTTCTTCATTGAAATCGGAGTTTAGAAAAGTTTAAAAAGAAACTAAAAACAGTGTTTTTTTTTGAGGGGTAGGAATTTCTCACAATTTAAAAGTAAATTAGAAACCATAAAAAATAACTAATTTGTGACATGTGTAAAATGACCACTAAACGAGATTATAATATCTAGATGTGGGTATAGAATGAGGTTGATATTAGACCATATTATTCACATGGCTAACTAAGTGATCAGAGATTTTGTTTTTACGACTTAAAATGAAAGTCGTGTTAAGGCTAGAACTGAAGTAAATTAAATATAATGGTTAATGATTGTTAAAAACTGGAACGATAGTTGTAGGAATAAGAAGAAATATTGGATTTCGGGACATTAATAATTTGCAAGATATGTTTGTAAACACAATTTTTTTTCTGATATTTTAGAATTATTGTATTAACCACTTTAAATGATTATGAGCTATATCAGAGCTTTTGCTGTAGTTTAATAATTTGATTGAAATAAAAGAATTATGAATATTTCTTTATTTCATGACTTGGTTTAACTCATATACTGGCTTAATTTGGCTGCAGTTCGCAATGTTCTTAATATTTGTTGCTATTTCATGTTTCAGGTTAGCTTATCGCCCGATAAGCTCAGAGACAGAAGCAAAATAAATCATTTTGTAAAGTTCGTCTTTCTTCGTCAACATTGCCTGGATCAAGAGCAATGCAGTCGATGCCTTTTTTAATTGATAAATTTGTCAAGACTTTTGAAATATGTTGTATGTTTTGCAGTGATACCGTTATTTGGACCAAAACTTATTGCCTGGATCATTTGATTTGCAAACAGATAACAGCTATTGGGGCCAAATTGTGTTGGCAATTCAAATGTTTGTTTGTTAATCCGATTTTGTGTTGTAACCATTAACTTGTGACACATTGCACAGTTTTGGTAAAAGAACATTGTTTTCTTCGCCATTTGAGGATGTTTTTTTTTCTCAATTTCGTCCTTCAAACGATCCCAAGTACCATCTACTATTTACTGTTCACTATTCTTCCTTTTTATGACATAATCGATAAATACCGACTGATTGTTGCGTTTTTGACCGCTTTGCAGGGATTCCACCAGATTTTCTCCATTAAATGGATCCGTGTTTCCACCTCTGTCACAATAGCATGAAAAATCATTATTGCGTTTGCACTAATCCAAACAGTGCTTTGAATCAAATACGCGTTGATGTTTCTGTTCCCCTATTATCAAAAGCGGTACGCGTTTGAGTAACAATCGTTTCTTGTCAAAATTTGCATACAGAACATTGAATACGTGTACATCTCTTATTTGTATCTTTAATACGGCAGGTGGTGCTTATATCTGCACTTTTCGGATGTTGAAATAAATTTTCACGATTTTTTTGTTTAAAGTCATAATCACTTTTTTTGTACTTCCTCAGAATTCACCACTGTCCGCGCCTATACGGTCTCGCTTAAAATCAGCAAAGCGGGAATAGTCACCTTAACAGTTTTCAAATCATTTGAAAACATGAGAATACAAAAACAGGTTTTAAACTTGAGACCGCTTAGGAATTCCACATATAGGTCGCAAAGAAGAAAATTGCCCGGCAATGGGAATTCTCTACAGGGTCCACGGGGGCTCAAAGTAAATCTTGCCGTGAAGACCATACCCACGGTATGCTTATCACACTGGGCATATTAAAATGCGATTGTCAGCGCCCCCTTGGGATAGCCAAGTGAACTTGGACTGCCTAGGAATAGGGGCTGACAATTTTGGGAGCATGCTACTGCAATTGTCGGCCCTTTATTCCAGCCAGGATAGACCAAATTGACTGTGCTAGTATGGAACATAATCCCCATTGGCGCAGGTGAGGCCTTTTTTTACCACCTTTTCTACTTTATGGGTCTGTAGCATCCCGTTGCAATGCAACTCCACATTCGAGCACAAAGTCTCTACCAGCGATTTTGGTTTCAACCAACAACCTGCGTAATGTTCCCACTAGGGGTCCTACACCAAATGTTCAGGCGGGAACTCAGTCCCGGGGCTTAAACCCCACGCTACCGGGCAAACTCACCGATTAGAGCTGCGCAGCAAAGCTGCCACCAAATTGTGATTTATAACGCCATACTTTACGAAATTGGGATCTTTGATACAATCCCATTTTAATTGCGTGTTAATTGCTTATGCCTATGATGCAAAACGGCAATTCTGTAAATTTTCTACAACGGTTGCAAAATAATAAAGCTTTGAAAATTGTTTACAATTTACAAAATTTACAACCCCTCTTCTGTCTATTAAAACTAGCTCAAAAACGTTTTCCGAATTAGGGATGTGTGAATGTCGAATTTCAGATTCTCTTTTCACAAAAATAAACAAATTTCCTTGCATTCTATGAATGCGATATGGAAGAGCATCTCACATTGAAGCATCCTATTTTTAGACTCACTCAAAGAGACCTACAGTTTAGCGACGATTTATAAGACTTGTCGATTACTCGACTATTTGAAGTGTTCGTTAGACAAATCAAGAATCAGTAATCAGTGGCTGTATGCGGGGTGGTTGGACCGCGGATTATGCAAACTATAGTCGCGTGTACTAATCATCGCGTCACGGTCAGTCACCTCCGTTTTCGCAACTATTCATTCATATTATTTATCATATAATATCGTTTTTGCAAACTTCAATTCTAGGAATCGATCGAATATTAGAATGCCTTTTTGCAGGCAAAAAACGATCAAGAAACGTATTTATTATGTGAATGGTATTGTTTACGAAAGATTTCCATTAATTTTAAAGTCTGTGAATGGTATTGGAATATTTTAATCATCTTGCGGTCAAATTTCTATCGCACTTAAATAATACCCTTCTTGCTTAGTATCCAAATTTATGTTTTGCTTTCTCATTACAAAAGTATTTCAAAACAATTAATGGTATAATTTGTAACTTTATCTTTGTGTATTTACATAATATTTGTGAATTTAAGCTGTAATATTTACAAGCTTATCACAAATTATGCCTCTTGGGCTGGGTGTTATACAACTTATTATACAAATGAGATAAAATATATTTAGGCTCATCCATTTTGTGGCTTCAAAACCGCCGGTCTGGCTGTTAAATACCTGTCATCTGAAGTGTTATTTATTTAGTGAAAGATTTGCCATTTACGAATATGGATCTTTTAACCGCAGAACTTGTAAATATAGTTAAAACTTAATACAAAAGTGATGATTCAAACGTGGGTTTTCAATCGAACAAAGGTGTGTTCATAAAAATAAGGCGAATTTTCAAATTTCGCGGGCTACGTGCATTCGACTTTCGATTATTTTTTTATGTTGGTACACTCGTCTGGAAAATATGTTGACGGTTTTATCCATATAGCATGTTTAGTTTGTTTGTGAGAGCCATAAATAAGACAAGTGTTTTGCGTGTTCGGCGATTTTCTGCTATCGAAAAAAATGGATCGAAGAAGTTGCATCTAATCTTGTGTAAAAAATGGAATTAAACTTTAATGTTTTACTCAAATATCGTATATTTAAAAAAAAAAAATCGCTAAAATAAAAAATCGGTAAAGTAAAAAAAATTGCTGAACGTAAAATATGTCACAAAATTCGGTAATTTTTACGAATGGAGACCCGAAAACTGGTTTTTAGCTGTCTATTATTGAGTTTAGCATTTATTTTCGAAACTATATTTGAAAGATTTTTTTAAAAATTTATCAATGCCATCCATTGAAGGTAAAAAATTATGCAAATTTGACGATTGGACTTTTTGTTTTAGTGTTTATGCATTCATTTGCGTTGTAGCGATTTTTTAATATGGCGATTTTGAAAAAACTTTTGGCAATATGTGAAAAAACCCGTTTTGTCCAGCCTCTTAGAACTTTACAAAAATTTTGCTATTTTCCCTATTGAATGGTTCATTTCCTAGTTATGGGGTTTTCGTTTCTAAATTGTCTGATGTTTATCAGTTTAGAATTTTTTAATAAAATATCTGATGAAGATAGAAGAAAATGTCAAGATTGTTCAAGTATTCTTAAACCAGAAATTGTATTGAACGAACAACAATTGCACTATAGAAATTTTCACTATCGAATCATTTACCGCTCCGCCCATGGAAAAATATTCTTCAGTATTCGGCAGGTTTTCGTTACATTTGAGTTTTTTTTCGTCAGAGTCTTTTTGTGTACACCTTAAAAATGGTAAATGTATGAGGCCGTTTTAGATTTTGCCTATCCATTAGGTATTACGGAACGGAATACGAGAAAACCTCGTAAGATTGTCTAAAATTCTTTACGAAACGTCTATTTTTGTACAGTTGAATTTAAGATTTATATAGGCAGCCAAGTTTTTCCTTCTAGATCGAGTTTTTCTAATTTTGAGCTCAACCTGCCATGCACAATTTCAGTCTCCTGGCTCAAACAACTTCTTTATTATCTTTCTGAATTTCGAGTTTATACTATCTTATTTGCGACAGCTAATAGAATGAGTCATTCTAAATAAACTCATACATTGTAAACAAATATTTACTATTATTTTTATTTTTTATTGTGTGAAATACATTTTGTATACTCGTATGAATAAATAAGACTCGTTGTTATATTTTAAATAAATTAATTAGATACTTGTAAATTGTAAATTATTTAATGTTGTTGCCTGGCTAATTCTAATTGTGGTTTTTTATCGTTGTTTCAATTAGCAAATGGTTTTATATGTTGTTTGCTGCATGTATTCATGTTGTTTTAATTATCTGATTTATATACTATGCTGTAACATATTTGTAAACACATAAATAAGAAACAAAAAAAAAAAGAAAAAGGAACAACGCAGAGTTTATTGTCCGCATGTAATTTATTACATTCTCATACAATGATTAATGGCGAATTACATTTTGATCTAATAAAGAACATTTAAGCGACAGTATACATAAATGCCCGAGGTTCTTATTTCAATGCTTGAACATTGCATCAGTAGGCTTTGTCGCTATTGACGAGTTATTTGACAAATTTTTAATGGAAATGTTTTATCCCTTTTGAAATTTTTTTCATTTTCAATTCACAAAATGTTTATTATTTAAAGCAGGGACCTTCATGAAATTTCGGCTTCGTTTCGGTTTTGATGTCGCAAATTTGTTTGAAATATATTAAAATTATGTTTCAGATTCATATTCGAAACAACAACTCACTAATTTCATACATTGGTTGATTGATACGGAAGTAGAAATCTTAATTGATTTCGCTTCTCTATCTAAATGTACCGAAACAGATGTTGTGATTTGAGAAACGAAAATAAAGTTTTGTGCTGTTTCATTTCTTAATCTGAAACACAAATTAAAAGTAGTTCCGTTTATTGGTGGTGCCAAAAATAATTCCCAAATTAGAAAAAAGCTAACTCAATTGTGTTTATTACTGGGAGACGCAACGTATTCTCGCCGTAATATGGAATAATGACTTCCATGTCTTACCATACATTTGTGAAAAAATTCGCTGATAGGACTTCAAAATAGGAAATTTAACGTTTTAACATTTCATTTCCGAAACATGATCCTACTTTGAATTTTGCAATTTTTTAATTGAGCGATTATTAAAAAAAAATGTTGCTGCCAGACTTATGTCCTCACCTAATATGAGCCTCCAACGGTGGTTAAAACTTATGGTTATTTCGGTGATTAAAAGCTCCATTTTCGAGTATGCACACATTTGAATTTTAGCAACTTAGCAGAGAGTTAGAGATAGAGATAGAATTGGAGACAGAAATAGAGATATAGGTATAGGTAGAGATATAGATAGAGATAGTGATAGAGATAGAGATAGAGACAGAGATAGAGATAGAGATAGAGATAGGGATAGAGATAGAGATATAGATAGAGATAGAGATAGAGAGAGATAGAGATAGAGATAGAGATAGAGATAGAGATAGAGATAGAGA
>JAHXMU010000032.1:190583-206428 GCA_019455685.1 Philornis downsi | reverse complement strand
ACCCAATGTGTTTTTCTGCGCGCCGAAATTACCATCGGTCAAAGAAAGACGGGTGGTTGTGGGCAAGAACCCACGGCAATATGCGTATTGTAATATATGTAGTGTATGTACTAACATATACAACATATGTACTAAAAATATGTATTATATCCAATCTACTATCATGTTAAAATATGAGCAACTTTAAAATTTGATCTTAAGTTTTTCATTCTGTAATGAATAAATACATGAATATAATACATATACAAATATTTTGACTTTTAGTTCTTAAGAAATTTTAATTTATTGTATTAGTTTAAACAAACATAAAATTAATCAAGATATCTGGACAAGATTTCCATAAATTCTAAGAAAATCTGCCATCAAATTATGGTTAAAGCATTCAAAACGCGAAAACAGTCCATAATGAATTTTTGAGCGAACAAAACGAGTCGATATTTTTCATGTCACTACATTCAACAGTGGCAAAGTTTATTCTTGCCTTAGCTTTTTTGTGCCGAACTGAATTTTGCTAAAAATATCACCTTCAACAAATGTCGGTATAGGAAATGTTTCTACAATACTTCATTATAAGTTGTCCTTTACCAATTTCTTGCTATAGAACATATTAATAAATCAAGGACACACGGACTTCAAGTTATCATTAATAGCATTATATGTAATTTGCCACGACTTGTTGCCAATTAAAATGACACAAACTAGTACCATGACTGCCGCAGTGAATGACAATTAACTTTATGAAAAAAGGTCAATACGAGAAATATCAATGACTTGATATGAACAATTAAGACGACTTGTCCCCTCATCGATGTATACTCAGTGTAAGGGGATGTGTGCTATGCATATCTGTGTATTTGTATGTCACACAATTACATTTATTCACGCGAACAAATTGTAATTATATGTAATTTCCTGCTTGTCAAACAACTGCGTTTACAAAGGCCCCAAAGAGTCAGCCGAGTCAACTTTATGGCATAACCAAAACGATGATGAACCAAGCGAGTGTACAACAGAAACTAGATGGGATACAAAAAAAAAAAAAAAATTGAATATACAACTTTAAAAACAATCACAAACAATTCATGGCACAGCCAGGGCATAAGAGGACATTGGCCATACGGATATAATGTGGTGGCCAGTAGACTTTTTGAAAAACAACTTCATTCACAGTCGCATTCGTACTTGTAAATTTGTGGCTCTCTGTGATTCATATTTCACATATTTAGGCACCACAAGAGCATCTTTGTCTTGCTCGAAAACGTCGTCATCTTCATCGCGGCAACATCATTATGATCGCTATATCATTATCGCCGCTGTGATCATTTCATATTTATGCTAAAATATGTTTTCTGAACTCGGTTTATCCGTCCACGGTTGATCTTCAACACGATCAAGTTTTCTTCGCACAATCATTAACAGTCGGTTAGAGTCGAGTGCATATGTGTGCAATTGTTTGATGGATCATCGCTACGAGTATATGAATGGATATTTTCATATATCGTACAAATATGTGGTGAATATCACAAGAGTAGTAACCCCGTACGTTAATACATGCATATTTGTAAATTTATACAGTAACCGGCAAAGAAATGGAATCGTATTTATCTTTTGAAAGCCTAGAAAATTATTTTCAAACTAACTGTAATCTGGGCTAACTGATTTTGGCTTTAAACACCCAATTATGTGTTCCAACCGATTTAATTTAAAGCATTTAAAATACCATCTGGTCGACTACAGTGCTGTTGATTATTTGCCATTAATTCATCATCCGCTGGTTGTTGGCATATAAACGGATAAAGCTGGCATTTTAACTAAAGCAAGTGGCAACTTATCCTTACAAAAAAAAAAAAAAACCGACAACAATTACCCGTTTCAATAGGCGAAAAGAACATTACTGTGAATTAAAAATTAGTTTTTCAGTATTTGAGATAAATGAATGGATCTGTACGAGTTTTCTGATTGGTTCATACTTTTGTTTCGCCTTCCTTGTAGGCAAAAATTGATACGGCAACCCAAATTATGTTAAATGTTTAAATTTGTAAAACTGCAAGTTGAGGACACAGTTCACTTGTCATTTACGAGGGCGGTCTCGTTCTCGCAAAAAATTTTCAATTCATTAATTTTGGCCATCGCAGTAATGGATGGTGAACTGAACCATTGTCTTGATGAAACGACGCTTTCTTTTTATGAAATGCAGCATTTTTTCATAATTTCATCATCTTAACTCTGCAATAAATTAGAATAATATTCGCCGTTGTCGTTTTTTTCTTTCTGAAGACAATCAATAAAACTAATCCCATGAGCATCCAAAAAAATAGACGCCATGACCTTGCCTGCAGATGGAACCGTATTCGCCTTCTTTAAACAAGATTCTCTCATTCCAGTCCACTGCTTTGACTGTTCATTTGTCTCACGTGTGAAGTGATGGATCCATGTCTCATTCATGGTTACAAATCGGCGCAAAAATTCAGTTTTATTGCGGCAGAATATCATCAAAGGCTCTACCGAAATATTTTCACGACGCTGTTTTTGCTCTATTAAAAAAAAGCGCGGCACCCATCTTGCACACAGCTTCCTCATCTTCAAGTCTTCGGTTAATATACGATATATAACACTATTTGAAATGCCTATCATTTCAGCTAGCTCACGCACCTTCAACCGACAGTCATACAATACCATTTTTTTTTATTGTTTACGATTTTAGTGAGTTTGATTGATGGCTTAGGTAAAAATGCTAAACAACACGGTGCCTTGAACTTAAAATATACGTTTTATAAGGTTGCCACTTTTCACCGAAATAATTTAATTTTCAAACTGCCGGCACCATTTGTACGTTAGTTTGGATAGTGTTGGAATCGACCTCGTAGTTAAATGATAAAACGGACAAAATTACGGTCGGAAAACTCTCAAATATTCGACAATTGTGTTATTAGTTCATTCATCATAAATAGGCTTCGCCCTTGGACAAAATTTTCGTATAAAAACGGTTTTTATTCAAGCTTTCCTAAAGCGTTTCAGCGAAAAAGCCATCCGATTTAATGTCTTAAATACGATTAAGACATTCCTATCGCATAGGAGCCGTCACCAATTCCACACTGAAAAAGTAATACAAAAGTCCTGTCCTTGCTTATAATTTAAACCACTCGTTAAATTATAAAGTAAGGCAGCTACTTGTATAACTTATAATTCTACTCGATTTAATATAGTTACTTAAAAAGCGACCTGATTAGGTTACCTTATCAACTTTACGCCCAATATAAAAAATAATTTTAAAAGCTCCTGCGTTTTTTATGCAATTCGCTACACTAAACTTTGAAAGCGTCTTTCCAGAGGAATTTTGTTCGCGCTCTTCTTCGCCGGCCATCGTGTTCGTTTTCGAAGACTTTTCGTTTGGGTCCATTCGCACAATATGACCCAGTTAAGACAATCTCTGTATTTTGATGCGCTTGGCTACGTCTACATCTTTATACAGCTCACGATTCATATGACGCCGATTCGGTCCATTAATGACGATGGGATATTGTTCGGATTATTTTTGCCTCAAAGATTCCCAGTTATTTACCTGTTTTTATCACAACCCAGTTTTCTGCACTGTACAGCTACACAAGTAGGACTAATTTGACGAGAGAGAGAGAGCTTTGTCATTATTAAATCCTTTGTTAAACCCATCGTCTGTTTATATTATTTTCCTAACTTTCAGGCTGATGTCGTTTGGTTTGTTCATGACGTAGCCGAGGTAGGTGAGTTGTATGCTCAGCGACCAGTTTCAAAAAAAGCCAGCTTCGACATTTTTGATCCGGCTTTTATTTTCTGTGCACCAGCCAAAACTTGTGGTAAAAATTTGGCGAAGCTATAGATTGCAGTCAACAGTATTTTGAACAATATACCGGTTCATTGTAATATAAATGATCGTGACAAGAGCATCTCAATCTCGCATAGATCGTTTTTCTAATAAAACATTTACTGAAATACAGTTGTAGTATTTTTCAATAACAACGTTCGCCTCTCATAGCTCTTTTGCGCATCTTTACGTCACATTTTGTTCTTAATTATTGAATACAGTTTAGGAAGACATCGAAAATGTTTCAGTTTTTGCCGACGTGTTATGGTTATGTTTTTTATACTGAACCAGTTTGCAAACTTGTCACTCTTGCGATCCATAGTTCGTGGACGTTGCACCACCTCAAGGACAAAAAATGACTTCTGTTAATACAAAACCATTTTATATTTTCAATAAAAAATCGCCATCAATCATCACAAATTTTCAATAACTAAGTTCACAATTGGAACAATTCCTCACAAATGTAGATAAATTGGAGTAGATTCTTTCAGTAAATATAAACTACTATCGAACAATGCTTTTAATTAACGAATAAATGTTAAAAATGTTAGACAATATCTGCAAAAAGGCAGAATACATAACAGACTGAATATATACTAGAAAGGGACAATTCCGACCCCACATTCATAAAACGCATATAGTTATAGTATGAATTAGTTTATTCACATTAGTCTACGGCTTATGAGCGGTCATAGTAAAAACACCATGTGGCATTATTGTGGAATTTTTACTGCGATTCTGTAATTTTGGAAAGAAAAGTTCTTTCAAGATCTTTCACTAACATCATGGTGGAAAAATTCATCAGTCCCTCTCTACTTCATGAAGTCTATAATGACTCTACTTCATGAAGTCTATAGTTTTTGCAAACGGAGTGGCAAACTTAGTGCACAGCCCATCCCATGTAGATGGATGCAAAATTGTTGAAAAGGCGAATTTTTTTAGAAGCAGATTCAGTTCTTTTTTCCTGAATCCTTTGGTCCTCTTTCCAACTAATTCTGCTATGTTTAAGAAACATTTCTGTACTACTAGATTTTACTCTCATAGCTCTATCTATCGAGCTATGCTGAAGGAAGGACGGAGGGAAGGAAGATGTTTATACGAGTACTTTACAGAAGGAACACAACAAACTTATTAAAAATATTTAAACAATTTATAAAATTGTCAACTTATCGTTTTTTTTTTTGCCCCTCACTGTATTCGTATATTAATTTGCTCTGTCCTTTTCTTCTTAGTGTGGTGCATGTTAAGCTCTGTGACAACACTGAGCATAATTGCGGAACAGATTTGAATTGATATCAGTCACAGATATGTTGCATATGAATATCATTATGGTGGCCTGATGATATGGCGTACAAAAGTGTTTATATGGCCTAAGGATACATAAGAATACATATAATTATATAAGTATATATGTAAACCGTATAGAAGGACCCAAAAGACGGATGCAGCTTGAATGGGAGAAAATAATTAAATATGATTTTAAGAATGTGTGCTAGGTATACATTCTGTCAAAAAAAGTACCGAGAAGTGATAGTTAAAAAGGCCACTTAAAGAGATTTTCGTGCGCCGAATCATTGAAAATATTGCTGAACGATTACGGTGAATAGAGTTTATCAAAAACAAGTACATATGAATAGTCCCGTGAATTCAAAAGCGATCGAGTTGCGCTCGGTCATCAAAGTCTTCAACTAAAGTTAATGTCGATAAAGTGAAGGAAATGGTAACAGATAATTGTCATTTAAATTTTGGGGGGAGATAGTAGCTCAACTTCCTGTGTTTTCGGAATCAAATAATTTTAACAGATTGTTTGGGTATGAAATGCGTTGCTATCTGACTAGTTTTGAAAGACTTGTGTTTTCTCCAAAAACGCAACTGCGTAAATGTTGCTGAAGATATACTAGAAAGGGACAATTCTGACCCCACATTCATAAAACGCATTGTAACTGACCATGAAACATGGGCTTAAGAGCATGACATTCAGTTCATTCACTAAGCTTCGGAATATGTGCCCTACAATAGAGCCAATATCGTAAAAAATACGTTAAAACTAATCAAAAACCAAGGTAATGTCGACTGCTTTCCTACATTATCGCGATGTCGTATTTTTTACCAAAAGGCCAGACGGAAAATAAAGAATATAATCTTGGCATTATGCGACGTTTGACAGAGTAAATTCGCCGAAATTAAAAATTGATTTTACAGTATTTTAGATAAATGAATGGATCTGTAGGAGTTTCCTGATCAGTTCATACTTTTGTTTCGCCTTCTTTGTAGGGAAAAATTAATATGGCAAAATAAAAAATCCAAATTATGTTAAATGTTTAAAGTTGTTAAGCTGCAAGGTGAGGACACAGTTCACTTGTCGTTTACGGGGGCGGTCAAAAAACTAGTCCACCTAACAAAGAAGACGCAAAAAATTTTAATTTATTACTTTTGGCCATCGCAGTAGTCGATGGTAAACTAGACCATTGTCTTGATGAAATGCTAGATTTGTAATAAAGCTTTTCACTATTATAACGCAGTTCACAAACCTGTCATTACTAAGGAATTTCCGGCCAAAAACTCGACAAATATTATCGAACAACCACCGCATATGTCGGGTAAGGTTTTGGCTGACTTCTTTCTTTCAAAAACTCAAATTCTCAGCTTACAGTCACGCCCGCTTTCAGTCAATAACAGACATAAACATTAACTGCGTCTTTTCCGAAAAATTAATAAACAAATATTTAAGTGTATTCGTTAGGATAAGTATATTATTTTAGAAATTTTCCTGAGAGCGATGTAATAATAAGAGGGCTGTCCCAAAACTAGTCCACCTGAAGGTACTAGTAGTGGACAAAATTGACCACCGTTATGTAATTGAATATTTCCATTTGAAACGTCTCTGGCCAATCAATATTAGAGTCAATATAAAGTCGAAGTGCCTACTCTTTTGTTTACGACTGTAAAATATTGGGTAGCAGAGTTTAAACGAAACCGTACTAGCTGCCAAGAATAAAACCGCACTGGTCGACCAATTGGGATGTCCACGCTAGATACGATTAAGAAAATCCACAAAATGGTATTGAATAATCGTCGGCTGAAGGTGGGTGAGCTAGCTGAAATTAACAAAAACAGCGTCGTGAAGATTTTTCAGTAGAGTGTATAATAAAGCAGAATTTTAGCGCCGATTTAAAACCATGGATAAGACATGAGTCCACCACTTCACACTGGAGAGAAAGGAATAGTCAAAACAGTGGGCTGGGAGAATGGGAGAATCGTGTTCAAAGAAAGCGGGGGTGGTTCCACCTGTAGGCCAGGTCACGGCGTTTGTTTTTTGGGATGCACATGGGATTATTTTTAATGATTATCTTCAAAAAGAAAAACCATCAACGGCGAATATTATGCTAATTTTTTGCAGCATTTAAGTAATGAAATTATAGAGAAAAGGACGCATTTGGCGAAAAAGAAAGTGTTGTTTCATCAAGACAATGCTGCAGGTCACACATCCACTATTGCGATGGCCAAAATTAATGAATCAAAGTTCGAATTATTTCATCACGCACCTTATTCACCAGATTTAGCTCCCGAGGAGTCTGCGTTTGATGACTGTTTTAGGGAGTTTGACAGTTCTTATTATAAACAGGGTATAACAGCTGTTGAATATCGCTGGAAAAAGTGCATTGAGCTAAAGGCAGACTATATTGAAAAATAAAGAAAATTTTCCCAGCTTTTTTATGCCTTCTTTGTTAGATCAGCTAGTTTTGTGGCCATCCCCGTATACCATTTCTCGTATCCTTTTTGACAATGTGTTTCTATTCATATTGGTCATTGCCATTCATTTTTTGGGCGGTTCCAGCACTCAAAAAAGTGAACTAATTTTGAGTCAAAACTAACTCAAATTAGGTAAAATTGATCTCAGTATGGCGCCAAATACCTGCATAATCCAAATAAGTAAGAAAATTATTCGGACAATTTTGCATATTTATCGAAAGTACTATTTTCATGCGTACTCAAATTATACAAACTTTGTCAATTTAAGTTTCTCTTATTTATTTCAAGACAAATTTACTACTATTGAGTAGATTTGTTACACTTATTTTGATTATGTTTTCAATCCAAATTCAGTACTAGTTTTTTTAGTCTGCCTAAACAGATGTCTTTCCATAGTTGCCTGATGACCTAAAGATACTTATTAAGTCGATTTATTTAGAAATAGTTTGCAAATCGTTGGCCTTTAAAAAGTCGTCTCTTTGATTTATGCGTTAATCTACAATCAAGATTGTGATTTAGTCAATGTGATTCAGTCAATGTGATGATCATAACAATTCTTAAGAGAACTTCATTACAAAAGTTTTTTAAGTTTTCCCTGCATGAAACATTGTCATCGAATCTCACATTGAGAATAATTTAAAAATATGCGATAGCAATTGTATTTGTCTCCTTTATATACATTTGATTTATTCAAAAATATTTACATTAACATTTTGATTGTCGTGTTGGAGGAACATAAGCACAATCTGAGAGAAAGGAAACAATTTATAATTAAAAGATTTCCGAAAGATTTAATGCATTTTAATGTTGGAGATACCAGTCGACCGACCAACCCTCCCTAAACTACAATCCCTCAGAATTGTACAAATAATTTTGTATTTTTTATGCATTTGTGACCTTTTTTTGTGCGGTTTGTTTGGTATTATTCGTTTGCCATTGTACATTTGTGACGCTAATAAGCGACGACATGCAATCTCCTTGGACTCGCTCTATTCCAGCCACTGTGACTCCAATTTGGGTAGTAGGCAGGCAGGTCGGCTGCGAAAGACATTCCTTTTCATGTGTGCAACTTTGGCCGACTTAGCACCAGCCTGCGTTAGGTGTAGTAGCTGTGACTGCAGATGATGATGATAGGACGGAATATTCTGCCTTTTTCGGAGTGTTAACTGTTGTAGTACCAATTAAAGTCTTAAATCATTTTAATCTTATCTGTCTTTTAGCTACTTGCGGTGTAATTTTGAAAAATCACACAACCGCCACTTTTCTGCCTCTTTAACTTTGGCTTTTCGTTAAGAATTTTATAAATATTTGATAAGTGTGTTGTGGGTAACAACAAGTAGAGGAGTTATCGCTTGCTGATTGCTGCAGTTTTCACAAAACAAATTTCCCAGTTGAAAGTTTTAATATGGAACGCAGCATTTGTACAAAACCTATAGAAATAAAAGTAAGTGTAACGTTATGTTCTCGTTTGAGGGCCAAGACGAAAATCTTACGTACATGCAATGCAAAATTATCATGCAATATCAAGGGAAATATTTTCTAATTATGGAATTCTAGTAAGTGCTGCTGCCCGGCTTTATTGTGGCATTTTCGCTTTAAGTAAAAGTTATAAATAATTTTTGAATTTTGTATCGTCTCACTGGTTAGTGCCTTACTAAGTTTTCTAGTGATGGCGACAAATGGACAGAAACTATACGAATATCAAATAATTCAACACCAACTGTGACAGCAATTATTTTATATTAAAGTGGATTTCTCAAAATTTAGAATAGAAAGCCGCAATAAAGTAGTACATCCTGTGTAGTTAGAAGAATTCAGAAATTAATTATAGTCCGAAAATTATGCAATGCTATAAATATCAAAAAATATTATAATAATCTGAATGAAAAAGTAATTCAAAATAAAATAAATTCTAAAAAAACCAAATGTATCCTACGAATTATATTTTGTAATTTGATATTCAGCAAAAAAGTGCATTTAAAGAAACAAATATTCATCACAACTTGTGATGAGGAGGTAATGACAAAATTGCGTAATCTCCAATGAAATTCACATAGGGTTGGCGTAGGAGGGAAGCACTATTTTATTGGTCACCATGTAAAAAAGGGCAAATAAATGTTTTTCACAAGCACTTTAAACCAAACGCTTCGGAGCCTAAATGAAAATAAAACCAATCCTATCTAAAAGAAAAAAAAAATGGAAGCTATTCAATAAAAACCACACTTTCAGCATTTCTAACGATGCAATGCATGCATATTTACTGTTTTCAACGAAGAACTTTTAAACTATTTTCAAAAGTACGGTAATGAAGCTCTTGAAAACATTGATATTAATCTGAAATACTCCAAAATCTATTACCCTTATATGGCGACCGACATATGTCCGTCCACAATATTGTAGACTGCAGTTATTGACAGAATGTGTATAAGCTTACACCTTACGAAATCTTCGGTCGGTTTTGGTAATAAAAACAACTCTTAAGAATGCTTTTCCAAAAGCAAATTTTGTGAAATTATTTATATAGAGGAAATAGTATTCAATGGAACGTTTTTCTAACCACATGATCTGAAGAAACATTTCTGCAACAAAAAGCAATTCTTTTCAGTTATGAAAAATTGCTACCAACGATTTAAATTTTCATCGCGCTTACATCATTCATGAATATGTAGAAAAGAGGCATCATAAAATAGAGCATCCCTCCTATGGCAACCCTATGTTAATTTCTTGCTGAGTTAAAAAAAAAAACGATTATGTCGCATACAAATGACCCACTTAACTTATATTTTCACAGGCTTATATCTTTTTTGAGATATACTCAATATAATCAAATTTGATACACGTTGAGCGTTTGGCAAAATAAAAATCCGGAATGAAAACGAAGCGCATTGTCGCATTTCTTCTTACACCTCCCATATAAATTGGCCGATTTTTCTAAATTCGATCTTTCCTCTGTAATTCGTAAATAGCACATTGCAGTAAATTGGAATTTTGTTCGTGACATTGATATATAATGCTATGTAAACTTGAGAAAAATTGATCAAGTAGACACTCCTCTTCTGTTACCTCTCACACAAATTACCAATTTAACCCATATATTATATTAGCTTAGTATTTTTCAAGTATTTTACTGAATTCATACTGAGTTCGTTTGATCAGTTAAGTTCTAAGGACGAAAATTGAAGACATCATAAAATTGACAGATTTATGACAATCAGATTTAATCCCTAATTTGTAGACTAAAGCTGCTAGAATTTTTTTTAATTATATTGCGTTATGATACTCTATATGATATCTTCTATACAAATTACCTAACTTAACTAACATGTTGTTTAACCTAACTTTTACACCAGTTCGCTTAATAGCGGATTCGATCCCGCATACAGCTAACTATCATTATTAAAGCGTCGGTCAACTCGACGAACACTTCGAGTAGCCGAGTCATCGACAATACTAATAAATGATTCTCAAATTGTGACGTTCGGAATCATCGTTAATCTGTAGATACCGTTGAGGGAGTTTAAACATAGAATTCTCGTAAGCTTACTGAATGTGAAAAGCTCTTCATGGGATGTAAGGACGGACATTTAGTACTGCGAATGGAAATGGACTATAGTATGTATATCTTAAGGTGTCATACACACAAATTAGCCGATGTAGCAAATATTGGTGGCAAAAATGTTCTAATTTTGTTTATTTTGATGTTACCACGCATCTTCTGACACCACTCACTGTTTTACAAAAACGCAAAAGGATTTCAAATAAAGGTCAATGCCAATAAGCCACAGTCTTAATTTAACTCACCTGAGTGCAAGTTGTCTCACTGTTTTTCATTGTATCCTGAAAAAGACAAAAAGAATATAAATTAATGGTCGCACTTTAATAGGTATATTCTGTTTATATTTTCTTATCAAATAATATTTTAGTAAATGCTCTGTCTCATCATTTGCAGTACTAAAAACGATTCAAACAATAAAATTCTGCAAATTTTAAACAAAAAATGCTACCTTATTTTTCACAGAACCAGTCGATTCAACTTTGGCGTCGAAAACATGAATCAGTACCGCAAAAGAACACCCATTTGGAATGCGTGAAAGCTAGCTGAATATAAGAATCTGCCCCATATATCATTTATGGAATAGAAGGGAATTTGTGTATACATGGATGGATGGATGAAAAATGTTTAGCAAAAACTAAAAAAAAAAAAAATCAGCTAACAATTCTCTTATTAACAAATTATAGCAAAAACTTCGGTTACAGCAAACTTCTGGAAAAATTCTAGTAATAAGAAACGTCTGTTAGTATCTACAAAATGTGATTCGTAATATAATGTCGCAATTTCCCGATTTTTTTTGGATGAAATAAAAACAAACAAATACAGGGTATCTGTCGGGAAGGTATACTACTTTGTTTGTTTATAATTTTTGATTAAATAAAAGAGAATGGATCCTGTATTGATAAATGTTTTAGTTATGTATGGAATACAATATCAGATAAATGTCTGCTACTCACAAATGCGAGCCTTTTTGAACACATTTTTCATTACATTCTCACATATTTCACGCAGTATTTCGTCAATTTCATCAAGAATATTTTGTTTGAGTTGCTCAACCATTTCTGGTTTGTCTACATAAACCTTGCTTTTTAGATATCCCCACAAAAAGAAGTCCGAAGCAGTCAAATCTGGCGACCGTGGAGGCCAATCAACATCACCATTTCTTAAAATAACTTGTTGTGGAAAGAGGTCTCGCAGTAATTCCATTGTAATCCTGGCTGTATGCAATGTGGCACCGTCTTGTTGATACCACATGTTAATCAAGCCCAAAGGATGCAGTTGTGGCGTTAAAAAGTTTTCAATCATATCACGATATCGTTCCCCAGTGGCAGTTTGAAAAAAGTAGGGTCCAAAGATTCCTCCCGACCAAATTGCACACCAGGCTGTCACTTTTAATGGATGCAAAGGTGACTGATGAATAATATGAGGGTTTTCCATTGCCCGGAACCGACTATTCTGTTTATTCACATATTCATTCAAATGAAAATGTGCCTCGTCAATCATTATGATTTTTTTTTCATAAAAATCGGGTTTGTCATGGGAGGGCTGTAACATCCTATTGGCATATGTACGGCGGCTTAAATGGCCTTGTGGAAGAAGCTCTTGTGCCAACTGAATCTTATATGGAAACAAATGCAAATCCTTCTGCAAAATTGTGGCGAAAGTTGTTCTTTGAAGGCCAAGTTCCTGAGCACGGCGTCGAATTCAGGTTGATGGATTGTTTTGAACACTTTCTTGAGTAGCAGTAATGTTTTCAGCCGATCTTGCAGTACGTTGTAGTCCATGCTTGGCCCAATCAGCTACAGACCCTCTTTCTTCGAAATCATTCACTACACGATAAATAGTGCGTCTTATTGGCACCTTGTTTCTCCCAAAAATTTCACGTAACTTTCTCATCGTCACAGTAATCGACGATTGATTTTGACAAAATGTTTTAACGATTAAAACACGTTGGTTTATCGATTATTTTTCCATAATAAATTTGTCACGTCCCTACTTCACGACTGCCAAATATGAACTGTCAAGACTAATGTTTACCGAAATGGCGGCAAAACAAAGTAGTAGACCTTCCCGACGGACACCCTGTAGTAGAAAATGAATTGATACCATAGAGAGCAAAATACTTTCCACAAATTTGAAGTTGTTTCACATGAAAAAAAATTATAAAATTGTGTATGATTTTTTTGTGGACCTATTTTATTTAGAAAATATGTCATAGAGCAGAATAGAACGCAGGAATCATTTGGAAATTTGGAAATTTGATAGTATCGGACTTATAAGGGACTGTCTTAATTGTGGTCTCTCTGTTTGAAAAATTAAATAGGAAATTAAATAAGTCGGTATTATGCGTGAGATTAGAGCGTTTTTAAGACGCCCTCTCATGTGATGTTGAGTTTGTCCAATGAGTCTGTCGACTTGTTTGCATTTCATGTAATCTTAAAATTATGGTTGCTGATTTGTTTGGCATAACTTTCGGTTATTACTTTTTAAGGACTTTGCTTAGAGTAATTATTTTGGCAGAGCCATGACTAGCTTACTATTCGATATAGAATTACTGGCGAAAATATCACGAATGACTTCCACATTGCTTTCTGAAAGAGTCCTCCTAAGGGAAGCCAGAAACAAGGTGCGTATTGTGGGGAAGATGAAAGTGGATTTTGGACTCCTAAAAGATGGCCTGCCACCATTTGTTCAAAAGGAAAAAGGAGTGTGTTGGAATTTTTTAAAAAGTGGATGTTTTTTCTCCCCAATCCCTAAGAGACCGGTTGTTGTTATTATTTTTGCAAATTTGGAAATGTGGGGACTGACTGGGGGCATTGATTATGTCGAATGCCCCCAGTCAGTCCCCACAAGTTACAAACATGAACTTAGCTGGAGAAATTCATTCGTTAGGCACACCTTTATTATTTCTACTGTATAATTTCTTGCACTAATCAAAATTTGTTTAAGAAACCCATTTAATTATAGAACATTTTCCCCTAACTGAAATAGAAAAGCGGTTTGTTGTTGATGGTTGCAGCGACACCTCTGTTCGAAACTAAGCACTTCGCTGCAGAAACGAGTTTAGATGTTATTTAATTAAATTAGATTATTGTCTTTCATTTACTAAATTATGGTCTTTTATTTCTAATTCCAGGTAAATATTAATGCAAATAATGATTGATGCTGGCAGTGGCGGTAAGAGCTTCATTTCTTATCTGTAAACCATTATTATTGACTGTATCTTTTACAGCGTATGTGCTGTCAATTAGGTATGAACTTCTGTTCATGTAAAGCAATTTCTCCCTAGAAATATTTGCACAATCTTAATATATTCATTAATTCCTATTAAGTGTTTTTGTCATTAAAACTGCTGTTATTTATTTTTAATTGCGGTTTAAATGAAAAAGTTGTCATTCTAATATGTTCTTATCTGGCCGGGCATTATGCAAACAACAATCTCAATATTTGTGGTGTCTCCGAGATCGGATCACAACCTCTGTCATTCTAGACACACAATATTCAACTATAGTTTATTTGATATAAATTTGCATTTTAAATACTCGTTTTGTTAAATGAAATCTATATGTACGTATTGCAAATTGATGTTGTAGTTGCAATTTTTCTCATTAATTAAAGTATGTACTGGTGTCACTCAATAGCCGTCAGCAGTTTGTAGAGGAAAAAAAAAAATCGTTAAAACTTGGCAAAATTATAAAAAAAAAAACATTTATTTACAAAACTGATGTCAGGGAGGTCCCATTAAAAATATATGATATATGGTGACATCGGCCAAAAAGTGTAATTATTCGAAACATGATGGCAAACATGAAAGCAAACTTGCCAGCATAATATTTTCCGATGTGTGCAGCAAATTGGTGACTTCGATATGAGGGGTTGTGTTTTATGCACATGCGTAATGTTGTAAAATAGTAAAAGAGTTTGATTGAAGAATAGAATTTTGTTTTGAATAATTATTTCTTTTTTTTTCATTTAATGCATTTTAATATCCAAAAATATAGAAAATAATTTTCATCACATGACCAAAATTGCGTTGATCTCATGCGCTGCACAATTGAGTTTGAATTTATTCTTATTTGCTCGCCCTAATATGTGCGATTGTTCGCCGTAGGGAGGTAAAGAACTTCGGCATAGCGTTTGGGAGAGATCAAGAGCTCAACATTCCATTTTGAAGAAAAACGCAAAAAATATTGAAAAAAGACAAAATTTGAATACATCAGCCAATAGAGTTAATTGAAAAAGTCATAAATAGACAACGTAAAAGATTAAGTTCGCTCACGTACTCGTACGACGTATAAGTGAGTGCAATTTTGGTCAGTTTTCCAAACCAATAGCAAAAGTATGATTGAGAGACCATAACAAAATGAATGAGAGGACAACCTATATTTTGAAAGTTTGAATTTGTTCTTTATAAAAAAACTAGCCGACCCGGCAAACGTTGCTTTGCCTTCAAATTTTAGCAGGAGCAGAAATCCCGCCCATATTTGCAGCAGCACTTAAGATATGTACACCAAACCGATGTAGCAAATTTGGTTCAAATACCGTAAACAGGAGCAGAAATATTGGATATTTAATTTATGGTTTATATATGAGGTACCGCGCCCCATTGTCCAATCCCGTCCATATTTGCAGTAGCATTTAAGATATGTATACCAAACCGATGTACCAAATTTGGTTCAAATACCGTAAACAGGAGCA
>JAHXMU010000032.1:116736-190573 GCA_019455685.1 Philornis downsi | reverse complement strand
CCGTAAACAGGAGCAGAAATATTGGATATTTAATTTATGGTTTATATAGGAGGTACCACGACCCATTGTCCAATCCCGCCCATATTTGCTGTAGCACTTAAGATATGTACACCAAACCTACGCACCAAATTTTGTTCAAATACCGTAAGCAGGAGCAGAAATAATTGATTTTTAATTTTTTGTTTGTATGGGAGGTACCACGCCCCATTGTCCAATCCCACCCATATCTGCAGCAGCACTTAAGATATGTACACCAAACCGATGTACCAAATTTGGTTCAAATACCATAAACAGGAGCAGAAATATTGGATATTTAATTTATGGTTTATATGGGAGGTAGCACGCCCCATTGTCCAATCCTGCCCATATTTGCAGCAGCACTTAAGATATGTACACCAAACCTACGCACCAAATTTTGTTCAAATACCGTAAGCAGGAGCAGAAATAATTGATTTTTAATTTTTTGTTTGAATGGGAGGTACCACGCAATATTGTCCAATCCCGCCCATATTTGCAGTAGCACTTAAGATATGTATAACAAACCGATGTACCAAATTTGGTTCAAATATCGTAAACAGGAGCAGAAATATTGGATATTTAATTTATGGTTTATATGAGAGGTACCACGCCCCATTGTCCAATACCGCCCATATTTGCAGTAGCACTTAAGATATGTATAACAAACCGATGTACCAAATTTGGTTCTGTCCAATTGGACCGAATTGTAAATCTAAACCATCCCGGGCACCACCCAGACGCATATACAAAAATTTATGCAAAGCGGTCCAGCCGTTCTGAAGTTTTAAGCATAGGAACAAACCACGATTCATTTTTATATATATAGATATTACTAACAAATTGTGATGAATCCATTTGGTGGTTTCAAAACCGTCGTTCTGGCATGGCTGCCAGCTGTTAGATACTTGTCATCTGAAGTGTTATTTATTTAATTAAAGGGTTGAAATGCGGTTTTGCAAATTTACATGTCCTTTTTGACAACACTTTATTAATAAGGATTTTGTGTTCATACGGGTTATTTTTGATCAGAGCTTTCTCTGATGCAAATAAAACAAATTTATTTCATATATACAAGATGAATACATCAGAATTATATAATATAATATTATTATTTGTATCAGAAAAAACTCTGACCAAAAATAGCCTGTATTAACACAAAATCCTTATTAATAAAGTGTTGTCAAAATGGGCATGTAAATTTGCAAGGCCTCATTTCAGCCCTTTAATTAGTCAGAGAAAACTCTGACCAAAAATAGCCCGTATAAACACAAAAAAGAAGAAACAGTATTTGATCACTAACTCAATAAGGATTTTAGTTGAAACCACTTTTGGATATAAAGTTATGGATAACAGTTTTTGGACAGCCAATACTTTTTTTCCTGCTTTACTTATTTTATTGAATCCCTCACGCAATGAGCCTAACAATAAGTCGTTGAATCTTAGATCCAATTGTCGACAAGTATGTATCTTTCCCGCCTTGTTTTTTTTTTGTATTAGCTGTATGCTTTTTTTTTTTTTTGTTTATACGGTCCTCTGAGATCGGCAGGGATTAGTTTGATATACAGAAGCTCGCGGCAGCTTCTGAGTTGGCAGCTCTAATGGTGTAATTTAGCGCAATGTTTATACAAATTATCTCACAGTTTTATTAACCCGGGGAGTTTGAGCTACGCTCATGTCCCTCATCATAGATTTAAACTACGTGAGAAAAGAGGCCAAGGCCCGGAATACATGAGCGGAGAGTCTCCAGGCATAATGCCGCAGATTCATGTATTACCCTTCGTAATGTGGACTATGTGAGTGATGGGGCCAAGTCCCGAACACGTGGTAGGTGGTTCAACAGCACGAAAAGCGAATTGACCCGGCCGCAATGTGAGTGAGGCCATGACCTGAACACTTGATAGGTGAATCAACAGTTTCCGTGAGGATGTTGACCTATGTGTTACTCCCAACTGACCTATGTGTCCCAACAAGAACGTAAGATTTAAATTTGGCGCCATTCCAAGTGTCATTGTTTGACATTTGAACAATTGTTATTATTTGCTAGTAGAAGGTACGAGGTTAGTAAAAATGGAGCGCTACACGAATGAACAACGCATTCTCATTGTGAAATTTTTTTTTCCCAAAATGGTGAAAGTTTTGCGGTTACAGTTCGCAAATTGCGATTAATTTGGGGTCACAACAATGCTTCAAAAGAGTCAACTGTAAAGAGATAAATGGATAAATTTGCCAAAACTGGGTCTGTTAGTAATGTAAAGACAACAACGCGCCTTCGACCAGGTCGATCGACCGAAAATGTCACAGCTGTACGTGATGATGTCGCTCAAACTCCATCCACTTCAATTCGACACCAAGCTCAGCAAATTGGTGTCTCCAAATCCACTATGCAGCGAATTTTGATGAAAGATTTGCATCTTCATGCATACAAAGTTCAGTTGACTAAGGAACTAAAACCAGCTGACAGCGAAAGGAGTTCGTTAATTGGGTATTGGAGAGACAACATGAAAATGATGATTTTGCCGATAAAATCATCTTCAGTGACGAGGCCCATTTCCATCTTGATGGCTTCATCAATAGGCAAAATTGTTGCATTTGGGGTGAGGAAAATCCTCGAGTGATTCACGAGAAGCAAATGCATCCTCAACGTGTCACTGAGTGGTGTGGATTTTGGGCTGGAGGAATCAATGGATGTTTTTTTTTATAAGAATGAGGCATGTCAAGCGCAAACAGTCAATGTTGTTCGGTATCGTGAAATGATAACCAGTTTTTTCGTGCCTAGAATTGAAGAAATGAATGTGGAGAGCATGTGGTTTCAACAAGACGGCGCCACATGTCATACAGCTAGAGAAATAATTCAATTGCTGCATCAGTCATTTAAATCTTGCGTTCTTGTTGGGACACCCTTAGTAGTGCGGATTACGTGAGTGACGAGGCCATGGCCCGGACATGTGGTCTCAGGTGGATTGTGTCGAAGCATTGCAGTGTTGAAGTATAAAAAATAATGCATTTTCAGCAGGAGTCATGTTCTTTTTCCCCTTTAATGGGACTGCAAAATCACTTCTCCAGAGTATGGAAGGTGCAGAAGGGTAAGCGAAGTTTCTAGCTACAACATTACGGTGATGTTCTATTCTGGTCATATATTTTGATTTGATCTTTTCTATCTCCTCTTTTACATATGGTGTATTCAAGTTCCTATGTATATTATAGTTTCTCATGTACCAAGGAGCTTCCGTAATGTCTCGTAACATCTTTGATTGTACCCTTTGGATTTTATCCACGTTGCTGCGGCTGGCTGTGCCCCAGAGTTGAGCACCGTAATACCATAAGGTTTTAATTATTCCCGTGTAGATCAACACCTTACAGTTTAGGCTAAGTCCAGAGCGCTCATTAAGCAGCCAGTGATGTTGCCTAATTTTCAAGTTCATTTTCATCTTTTTAGCCTCGATGTGCCTTTTCCAGGTTAGTCTTCTGTGTTTATTAAAATGCAATTTCAATTTCTCAACATGTGTTTCCTCAATATAAAGTAGAATTTCTCATTTTCGATTAATCAGTTCGCAATATGAAGTGGAACTTCTCATTTTCTATTGATATTTTATCGAAATGTGATCTGCATTAGTTCTTTTCCCAGTATTAAATACAAATTCTTATTTTCCCTATGATTTTTCTCAATGCGATATGAACATTTTTAATTTCCATGGATCTTTTATAATTTTTGAGTGGAAATGTTAAACTGCATATAAACATTTAATTGCATATAACTCATCGAAAGTTCTCTCCTTTCCCATCCATGGGATGTAGATGGAATTTGTTTTTTCTTCTTTATACACATCACGTTAATGACATTTTTTTTTAACGGTTTAGTGAAATTATCTTGAAGACGACACACAAACTAAATACCACATTCAATTTCTAATACATCTGCTTAAACTGATCTTAATCACACCAGCAAAAAGGATTATCCAACATTGTAGATAATCTCTAACTACTAAGCAAATTAAGTCTGGTGTGAAAACCAAACCGGTCTTGGCCGGAAAACAAACTCAATTAAAGTCGGGCCACCGTAACTCTTCTTGGCACTCCATAGGATGCATCGTACTGCAGTAGATTTAGAGATTTTGAAACTAGTTCTCAGCTTAAAGTCAAGCTCAGATATTACATACGAACCAAAATTGAACTAGAATTATAAAATATTTGGCAGTGAACTACAAATCACGTAAAATATAATATGACTTTGGTTTATTTTATGGCAAGACAAGGTCAAGATGCTCTGCTGTTGTCAGTATGATTGTGGTGGTTGTTGCACCATCATCAGCCAGCCAACCAGTCAGCCAGCGAACCATCATCATGCGATACTTGTAATGTTGCACGTTGCAGTCAGTAATCGTGATGCCGCAAGAAACAGAGATGGAAAGTGCTGAGCGAGCTTGGTCGTAAGTTACAAAGGCAATTATGTGAAATTACAAAACAATTGCCGGGCCAAAAATGAAATGGAAACAGAAAATTCTTCTAACAAAAAACAAGGAAAAAAAGGAAAACAGTTTAAACTTAAATTCGGGCAAGTATTAGACTGTCGTTGAGATTATTAAGAAGCTCAACGATATACAAATTGCGATAATAACTAATGATCATTACAGTAACTAGCAGAGCATACTTTTGAAACGAAATTGCAACCATTTTAGGTTCCCTCTCATTTCTTTTAAAAAAAAAAAAAAAAAAAAAAAACAATTGGCACACTACGTACGTATTCACTTAAACTGTGAAACAGCCTTAGGTGAGAAACATTCAGCAACTGCCAATAATTGTGTATGAAGAGGTATTAAAGATTTCTTCGCACTTAAAGCACTTAAAGACCCTCTCAGTTAAGTTACGCGAAAAAATGTTTTAGAGTTCGCTTTGCCTGATATATAAAAGAAGTACATGCGATGGCCATAGCGTCATGCTATAAAAATGAAGCCTAGATTCAGCCATACACACTTGCCAATCAACCCTTTCAGTATTACATAGTAGTTTCACTGCATCCCATCCCATTGACTGGTATGTTGTGGTACTAAATGTACGATCTAAACTTCAATCAAAAGCGCATTCAAGAACGCCTTTTGTATCATTTTCTTATGTTATCTCGTTCTTATACTCATTGTTAAAGTTTATATTCAATCCACAGTCCAATCAAATTGAATGGAAATGTACAAAATAGCTATAAGCTATAAGACCAAGTGAAAAAGAAACGTTCAGAAATTCACCAAAGACACTTAAGTGACACATGACTCGCCCGTTTAGTTGTAATATGAACATAATCATAATGTATGTAATGGCTATTGGTTGAATAGCCAGCTAAAGACAATGTACCCAATTTCGTGGTCTTTGTAGGGTGTTCAAAAAAGGAGGCAATCGAAATTCGCCTTTGAATATGTTGGTTAATTTGTACAAGAAAATAAATTTCCAAGGTACACTTAAAAACTTATAAATTAGATAACGTTTCAACTAATTTCAACTAATAAGACGTTTGCATTAAGCTTGGTAGGCCAGTAGTTAGAAAAAATATTTTGGTGAAAAGTGGCATCCTTATAAAAGATGTGTTTTAAGTTCCAAGGCGCCACGTTGTGTACCTATAGTATTTTTATTTAAGCCATCAAATGTAAATGATTTCAGTGAATTTGTAAACATGAAAAAAATTGGTCACCGTTATGTAATTCAAAATTTCAATTTGATGTTTGAGGTCTCAGTCCAACCAATATTAAAGCCGATCTATATTCTACTCTGAAGGAGTCTGCTGCTTTGCTTACGACTGTATAATATTGGGTAGCAGAGTTCAAGCGAGGCCGTACGAGCTGCCAAGACGAACGCCGTAATGATCGACCAATTGAGGTGTCCAGGCCAGACACGGTTAAGAAAATCTACAAAATGGTATTGAACGATCGTCGGCTGAAAGTGCGTGAGCTGGCTGAAATGATAAGCATTTCAAAAAATGCTATACATCGTATGTTGATCCAAGATTTGGAGATGAGAAAGCTATGTGCAAGATGGGCGCCGCGTTTGCTGTCAATAGAGCAAAAACGGCGTCGTAAAGATGTTTCAGCAGTCGAATCGAAAGTCGAATTTTTTCATCAATTTACAACTATGGATGAGACATGGATTCACCACTTCGCACCTGTGACAAAGGAACAGCCAAAGTCAAATAGGAGAATCGTGTCCAAAAAGAAGGCAAAGACGGTTCCAGCTGCAGGCAAGGTCATGTCGTTTGTTTTTCGGGATGCGCATGGAATAATTGTTTTTGGTCATCTTTAGAAAGAAACGAGTATTATTCTAATTTTTTGCAGCGTAAAGGTGATGAAATTGTAGAAAAAGGACCTATGCGGCAGAGTCGTTGAAAATGGGGCCTGTCAGATCCGTGACACAGTGCAGAACTGAGACGAATATTTGGACGATGTTATATTCCATTCTTGTAACGCTAATAATGGTGGTTCTAATGAAAAAGATCTCGGGGTCGGATGTTTTTTTAGCTAGTGCGACTTCCCACCGATCTATCTTAATAATTTGATAGTCTTGCGATATTCTTCCGTAATATTATTATTTCTTTTACTGAGGAGCCTATCCTGGAAAAAATATGTAGTAAAAAGATCTCAACCTAAAATTACGAAGATGTTTCTAAGGTCTTTGGAAACAAAAACCAGGCAAAATGTCCATTGCAGTCCAAATTCGCAGAAGTGTTGTCGTTACATTATTGACTCTTCACTAGCTTGCATTAACAAAGTAGAAGCAAAGCAAACTTAATTGATCCTAAGTTGAATATTTTTGGTTTCAAACTAGTATACCATTTACACATTTATTGTCACTTAAGAAAATAACAATATTTCTTATAACTTTCTCATGTCTGTAGATAGAATGACATACACGTTGCATAGGCGAGTATGTAAGTGTCAAAGTATTTTAACTAAGACTTAAACTTGGCCATCATAACCATGAAATGTGACATAAGATAAACCACCTTATGGATAAGGTGTCTTGAAAGATCCTATAAATTCTGAAGCGTTCTATATGCTATCAACTAATGTTGGTCGTCCATCGGCTACTCTTAAAGGAGAAGCAAAATACCGGTCGGCTCAACAGTTGCTAACAAAAAATCCACTACTTGCGGCATTTATTTGTGATTCTTTTCCATGGTGCTCTTTCTTGATCTCTGCTAAAAACTCCTCTAACTTGCAGTGCATGCGGCCAGGCCAGCAAATAAGTAAAACATCTGTATAAAATGCTTCTAGCACCATCAAAATCTCGTTGCACTGTTGGTCTTTGCAATAGTTACTATTGTCATAGTCATAAAAGTTGGTTCTTAACAGGTCTCTCCATATTTTTGCACACGTCTCAAGCCATGGGACGACTACTATGAGCATATGGATACATTTGGTCTTTATGGATACATTTGGTCTTTTGCCAACGCTCTTGTGCCGTCAGTTTGATTGTAAACTACGTTCCCATGATTATAATCATTTTTTTTTGCAGTTTTTGTCGTTGTAGTGTCTTTGAGCATGTTGTATGCATTTGTATGTACACATGTATATACGCTGCTCACATATTTACACCCCACATTTTGGTCAATTGGTGTATGGCGTTGGTTCAGTGTTCCATGGTTGTCCATCCACCTGAACATGTTCATATATCCAGGTATGTGCCTGCCTGCCTCTAAGTGTATGCTTACAGATGACAGCTGATATATGCACAGTGGCGAACAGAGAAATGGAATCCTTTAAAGTAGGTGATTCGCTTTTTAGCATTTTATTTTAGTTGCGGCGTAAAAATTTTGAATTTGCTCCATAATCCATCGTCTATCAAAACGCAACTCTTTGCGGTTTTTTGAAAACTCACTGAAGTGAAAATTTGCATTCTAAGTTTTTAAGCTTTCAAATACCATTAAATTCAGAAAATACCTACACGCTATAACTATAAGTGTCACATTTAAAATAATTTCAAAGACGTTAACCTTTTGAAAGAATTTAATATTCCGCGATGTGTCTACAAATTCATTATACAAGTTTTTAGAGAGCCTCAAGGACATGACGTTTACAATGAAGTTTTGCTTGTCCTCTTCTATGAGGTCCATCTTCTTCAATGTCAAAAACTTATTTTATAGAACCATTTACATCCATCCGTATTTTGGTATATTTGACCATTTCGATGACATTTTATAGATCATGACTCATACGACGCAGATTCCATTCGTTAATGTTGATATTTTGCGGACAATTCTTATCCCGAAGGCTTTAAAACAGAAGGTTATGAAATTACGCAGGATTATGCACCACACAACAAATTAGGAAGTATTAATTTCTGGTTCAGTTACATTTTTGATCATCGTGGGGGGGGGGGAGCCATCAACAAAATTTTAGCACCATTCCAAAGTTATCACTGCAAACTTTCACGCACCGTCTCTAAAGTTATATTAAAAAAATATTTTTTTGTCCTCTTCTACAGCCTATCACACTTTTGCCAGCTCCTTTGCCAAAGTCTGAGGAGGCTGCAGTATCAGCTTGCAGTTTTAAGCCTATAATGTCAATATCTGCAGTGTTTTGTTAAAGATTGTGCCTATCATGTCCTACGCATCTTTCGCTATTATCAGCGTTATTATTGTGTTACATTGATCGCGTGTTCTAAGGCTTTATTTGGTTTAAAATATATCGCTGAAATGCTGTCCTAATATATTCTTTAAATGTTGTCTTCACTGAAGTATATGTCTCCTGCAAGGACGTACAGCAATAGTGCTTAAACATATAATGGCAACAAGTCGGGCTTTCGAACATATTCTTATAGTCAACAAAAAGATGGAACGATGCATTTTCCTTAGGTAGACTGTTTCCATAAATAATATCTGGGTAAGTATAAGAATAGACCGTTGGAGGCATTTTGCAATGCCTGGCTTTCTTCATATCCTGGACAGTTGCAGCGTGTATTCAATATATTGCCGAATGATTAGTTTTGCTCAGGGGATTGCAGATTGCATTTTGTTCAGAGGATTTGCAAATTTGTATACCTTTGTGTTGAAGTATTCCTTACCCTGGCGAAGCTATGTAGCTATGTATGTATGCAGAGGTGAAGTTGTGTGGACTGAATTTTCCAACTGGTGGGCAAGTAGCGGCGAAATATTTGCGTGATATTAAACTGATCTTTTGTGGTTTTATTTTTAAATTTATATATGTACTTTGCGACTATTTTCTAAGTTAAATAATGTTCTTGTGACATTTTAAATATAGAAGAGCAGAGATGCACAACATATATACTTGCAATATCTTCGAGGAAAAATGATTACAGTACACTTGAAATTCTAAGTTTTTCACGTACGGCCAGAGAAGAAAATCCTATGAACCTAATACCTATACATGTGTTCTGAATGTAAAAGACTTGTTTGTTTTTCCATGTTGGACCCTATGTTTGAAAAGTTGCAGATGCCAAAATATATCCTAGCTATAGTAGGGTCCATACAGGAGATGTAAGTATCATCGGCAATTTTAACAAAAACATAATAACATCCTATAAATAAACATCTGTTAAAAGTTTTCTTTTTCCAGTCCTCGTAAATTCATTTGCCAATTCCAGTTATCATACCTAACAAACCGCTCACAATGGGTTTGAACAAGCCGATACCCTTGAATTTCATTATACTATAGGTAGAGTGTAGTAAAATCAATTTCTGATTTAAATTACGCAGGTATATAATTATAATGTGTGATTTTTGTAAGCGAAGAAAGTACACTAAACTTTGTTTACGAAATGTAATTTCTTTTCCAGCAATGTTTAGAATGTTGCAGAAGGCTTTCCTTGAATAGAGTTTGTTGAAAAAAAAGCGTTTCTGAGTGGTATAAACAGTTCAAAAAAAGCTGATAACAAGTTGAATATGAAGAACGTCCAGGACGACCACTAGCCTTTAGTGATGATAGTTGATAGTTGATAGTTGATGATTTTAGCATCTTCAACAGATAGGTAAACTTGTTTATATGAGGTATAGTGGAAAGAAATCCAATAATTTTGCATGGCATTAAAGGTTTTATTAACTTAGAATGATCCAATTTAAGTCAAATAGGCACCGTTTTATATAAACTATTGCCATTTTGAAGGTAATTCCGTTATGCCTCTCATATAGCAACTTTTGTTTCTATTGGCAAAAATAAGAACATTCGATTTTCACAAGCTTCTCCTGAGGCGAATTTTTGAAAATCATTCGTCATAAATAGAAACAGGTGGTAATTACTCGGTGCCAGATTCGAACTATATGATGAATGCATAAGAATGTCCCAACCAAACTCCCGGAGCTTCTGATACGCCACTATCGATGATGGCGTTGATGGAATACAATTCCTGCCCTTTTGGCTAAGAGTGGCCGATTCCTACAAAGGATTCAATTGCTGAAAGTACAGATCCTTATTAAGAATTTGGCAGTAGGAGGGCTGCTCATAGTAGATGATTCCATAGCAATCCCGCCAAATATACAGCAAAACTTTCCCGACCGCCAATACCGGCTTGATCACCGTTTCCTCCGCCTCACAGCGATTCGACCACTTTCACTTGCCGTTGTCGTAAGCGTCCCACTTTTCATCATCCGTCACCATGCATTTCAGAAATGTTTTGACTTCGTTGCGATTCAGCAGCAATTCACAAATGGAAATTCGGTGGCATCCATACGTGGAGTTTCTCTTTGAATTCAGACTTATGCAGGCAGTCCCAAACGGCTTTTATGTAATGCTTATCTCCTGGGCTTACATGATAGTCAAAGTTGACAGTATGCGTTGTTCTATGAACATTTTCGACAGTTGGCCTTCTAGAGCGACAAATGGAATCGATGAAACCAAAATTAGGCATACTTGTTTGTTGCACTATCAGGACCATGAACACTATTCACATTTTCAGCTGTCTGGCTTGCGTTTTCGCCTTTAAAGTTGGTAAAAAAATGGTCGTGGAATTTGAGGTTTAACTTTTCCAACAAATAGTGGTGCCATATTTTTTCATAAGGAAACTTTTCTTAAGTGGCAACGCCAACTTAAGTGATTTCCAACACTGTAGTCAGAATAATCTAAATTTTTAGATCACCATATGTTGGATAACACATTAGCAAACTTGAAAATGAAATAGTAATAAAAAACAGATGCAAATTAACAATTTTACAAATATATTATCAAACATATTATAACATAAAACCATCAGCTGTTCCGATTTCAGTGTTGGAAATTAATATAAGAGAAGTCGACTATATCGCGAAATTTTCCCTTGGGCGAAAAATGTCTCGTGGATAATACATTAGCAAACTTGAAAATGAAATAGTACTAAAAACAGACGCAAATTAACAATTTTACAAATATATTACAGAATATATGAAACCATCAGTTGTTCCGATTTCGGTGTTGGAAATCGATATAAGAAAAGCTGACAATATCGCAAGACTTCCTCTTGGGTGAGAAATGTCTCATATATAATACATTAGCAAACTTGAAAATGAAATAGTAATAAAAAAGGCGCAAATTAACAATTTCACAAATATATCGTCGACTATATGACGGCATAAAAGCATCAGTTGTTCCGATTTCAGTGTTGGAAATCAATATAAGAAAAGTTGACAATATCGCAAAGCTTTCTCTTGGGCGACAAATATTTCGTGGAACTTTTTTCTCGTACGATATACCCATATTATGCTTTTGATGTCATCCAGCATAATCCGATTACAATTATACGACGTGAGATATAGTTTGTTAAAGTCATCTATTGAAAAAATAATGTAATTTTTTCACTTTACCTAATAAGTATACAATTTTGTTCATAATTACAGATAATTTTTTTTTTATCATAATTACAGATTTTTGAAGTTAAATAAACAGCTATTAAGGCGCACTGCATATTTTGAAAAATATTTTTCTTTTGTTTTCAAAACTTTCTAGTTAATATTAATATCAGTTTTAAATCATTGTCACTAAGTAGTTCTATTTGTTTTCCCGCCACTGTACGTAGGTACCTATATAGCTAGCTATTCAGTCACATGTAATACGTATGTATGCGTGTAAGATTGAGTGTTGGTTGCATGCCACTAAGGTAGACGCGAGTATTTCAACATTTCGTTGCAAATTGTTGACAAAATGACAACCAATCGTGTTGGTTCCCATGCCTGAAATTGGTTTCGCAATAACTATTTTTCTGGTATTTATTCCATTTGATTGTTAATGGTCGTTGTTGTGTCTCCAATTGTGCTGTTTTCATTTTTTTTCCTTCAACTTTATTTCCTAGCCATATGTCGAGTAAAGGAAAATAATGTACTTTACAATTGGCAATTGCTGAAAAGGGACCGACCTTATCAAGTAGTAAATAGTTCATTTAGTGAATAACACTGTATTGATTATTAATGAGAGGCGGAGGGGAAAATTTTACTAGAAGAAGTTCTTAGCGCAAATAGTTCATTTGATAGTCATGATATAATCACAGGATCTATTATGTAAAGGAAGTCGTTTAAAGAAAATATATTGAGCTTTTTTATAACAACTAAACTATTATTTGTTGTGTAGGCAAGAAAGTAATTTCGGTTTTCCGCACAGATGGTGCTTTTGCTATTTTTGAAATGCTTTAGCTCATCTTATTAAATTGCACGTTAGACCCTAACTTAGTGGAAATTGCAAGCTTTAATTTGTGATATGTCACGACATTTTTAGTGATCAATTTATTTTGAAATCGCTTTTTGAATATGGAAGACAAAAAGTACAGTTTTTGCCATATTTTGATCCTTTATTGTAGAAAATGCAAAGAAGCCACGGAAGCACACCGAGTTACCTCTGACTTGTATGGTTTGAATGCGTTAACAGAAGGCATGTGGCAAAATTGGTTCACGAAATTCCGTTCTGGAAACCTTATACTCATCATATGAGGTGGATGAGTACGACGTGACGAAATGTCACGTTTTTGTTTCACTTTCAAAGAAGCTGAAGTTGTCGCACACTACTATTGAAACCCATTTGAAACAGCTTCGACTCACCAAAAAGGTCGATATTTGGGTTTCGCACGAACTAAAGAAAATCCACTTAATAAAGCGGATAGGCGATTTATTGTTTTAAAGCCGGCAAAATTCTTCTTCTTTTTATATGGCGACTGGAATAGACAGTCTTATCTATTATACGCCGCCCGTAGAAAATAATTCCAAGCGCTTCGATCTTCTACCAAAATCTCCATCTTCTCCAGCCAAAATTATCAGACATAATTATAACTTTACTACTGGGAATGAAAAATGTATTCTTTACGCCATTGTTAGCTGAGAAAGATGTTGGTCCAATCCGCTCAAACCTCTTCAAAGTTTAAATAGCAACGAAAAAGTTTATGTTGTCAGTTAGGTGGGAGTTGATGAGATTTCTTTAGTTTGACTGGCTAGCAAGAAAGCTAACCATAAATTTTGGCATCAAAAATTGAACAAATGCGATTTTCTATCACAAATGTAAAAAATGTTATAGTTTATAGTCCTGGTCTTTGTAGTCTTTGGACTTTTGTTTGTTTCGAAATCTACAACATTTTCTAATTGAAAATCCTTCTATTCAGATGAGAGTTAAAGTTGCCGCAACAATGGCAGAAAATCATTGAAGCAAATGGAATTTGAATTGCAATTAAAATTAACTATTTGAGTGGAAAATTTGAGTAATAATAGAAAATCCTTCTATTCAGATGAGAGCCAAGTTGTTCCAGTATTTTGCTGAAAATGATCAGTCATTTTTCCAATGTGATATCCAAAAGATGCCGAAACAATGACAGAAAGCCATTGAAATTGCAAATGACACTTGCATTGTAGATTAAAATAAACTCTTTAAGTGAAAAATTTGAAATTTACTTTTAACGAAGGAAAAAGGGAAGATACTTTCTTGCTGAACCATATAATATGTAATAACGGGGACAACTTCTTAACCAGCTTGCAAAACATGTCTGAGTTTGTAAGGAAAAGGTAAGCATTCAACTGTTATTTATATTCATATCCAAGTTCTAATTTAATATTTCGTAATTAACGATAATTCTATTGTTTATATTTACATTGAACCCCACCATCAAGTTATGCACACATCTGTGAATAGAACTGTTTTTCAATATTTTCTCATGTCAAACTAAATCTTTTACAATTAAAGTTTATGTATCAGGTTGTTTGGACAGTTGGTTCGGTTAATTCGTGAGTTCATCATACGTCACTTCTCATGACGTAGAGTTCCTCCTTCAAATGCTATCATAATTTCCTCCCATCCCTTCTCTAAACTGTTTACTATTGTTTACTTGTGTTCTCGTTCTACTCATGAGTGGTTGCAGTTTTTAAAAAAAGGTTTTAAAAAGTGGAAAAAATGAACGAAACAGAGCATTTTAGGCATACTATGCTGTATTATTTGCGAAAAGGAAATAAAGCTGCTGAAGCCAGCCGAAAAATAAAGTCTGTTTATAAAGAAAACAGACCAAATGAAACAACTTTCCAGAAATGGTTTAAAAGCTTTTACTACAGGACGCACCAACATCAGGATGATTCAAAGAAATTGTTTCCGAGGAGGTGAGAGATATAATTATTGTTAATCTCCGCGCAACAATAAGGGAAATAGCTACAATAATCAAAAAATCGGTCTCAACCGTTCATAAAAGAGCTCGGTTTTGTGAGCAACCTCAATGTGTAGGTGCCTCACCTCACTCTCTCACCGAGGCCAACCGCCTGAATCGCGTTGACGTCTGCGATAACTTAAAGATACAACATAACAAGACACCATTTCTGAAGAACCTCATCACGGGGGATGAGAAGTGGATAGCGGAAAAATCATGTGGGAATCAAATGAACCCCCTCAATCCAACTCTAAAGCGGCCCTTCATCCCAGGAAGGTAACGTTGCCGATTTGGTGGGATGTCAAAGGAGTAGTTATTTTTGAGCTCCTCCCAACAAATCAAACGACTAATATGGGTAAATAGAAGGAGGCAGTGGAAGGAAAACGACAAAGTCTCATCAAACGGAGAGACGCCATCTTTCATCATGACAACGCCCGCCCTCACACTGTCTTGCGGACCCGTCAGAAATTGTAGGAGCTTGGGTGGGAAGTTTTACCTCACCCACTGCCCCGTCCGACTATCAACTATTTCGCTGTCTGAGCAACTACTTGAAGAACTTAAATTTCTATAACGACAAGGAAGTGAAAAATCGAATTGAACGCTTCTTTCAGAAAAACCATGCGAGTTTTACGAGAAAGGAATTAAAAAGCTTCCAGAGAGGTGGGAAGAAGTTATTAAAAAACGAAGAGATTATACAATAGATAATTGTTTTTTTTATATAAATTCGTAAATAAATTTCTTTTAAAAATCGGGATCGAACTTTCCGAACCTCCCGATATTTTTGTTTATGTTGTAAATCTGTTAAATTATATTAGCCACAAAAACTAATTAAAATTGAAATTAAAATCAAGTTCAAATAAAATTTATAAACTATTAATATTGTTGAAACAATCAGAATAAAGCATAACTTAATTCTAGCAATAGCTATGCCAGTGCATTCATCCCCCATGAAATGTGTATTCATGTACATATCATGATCACTGTAGCGCGTGACTCTCCCGCACTTGAAACTTGAGAACCGGGAGACCGTTAAAAACAAAGACGAATTTTAAAAAATGCAGCCAAAAAAGACATTGACATTACAGCCTCAAAGCGAACACGAATAACGCCCTGCGACTACAGGAATAGTTATATTTAGTTGTTTATTATAAAATCATGACCAGCAACAAATTTGATGGGTCGGTCTCCCTCGATTAAATGGGGGAAAAAATGTACCACCGCAGATCGTTTTCGCTTTGTTTCTTTCGTTGCGACCAAAAGTAAATTCAACACGACATTTCTGTTGTTGTCGCCTTCATAGTTGCTGCTGCAGTTGCGCGGCTGCTTTTATTATGGCCACAGGTTGTTTAGTGGCATTTAGCCAAAGATTAAAGCAGACACTTGTGAAAATTGGTATAACGAAATAGTCCACCTTTCCCCCCACCCCACTCACTTGAAATTTTTAAGGCATAGAATCTGTCTCGGCCGCTGGCTCTTTTTTTCTTTCCGTGTTTTTGTCGCTGTGGTGATATGATACGACACGACATTTTTTGTGTTTTGTTGCAGTGGCACCATCGTCGTCGTCGTCGTCGCCATCGTCACCGTCATTTGACACAGCCGCAGAGACATACGATCTTAAGTATCATAAATGTGATAAATATTGATGTCAGTTGACTTTTTTTAAGCCACTGATCTTAAGCAAGTTTTGCTCGTGGTATCTCTGTTAAATACTGGAAGTGCGTCAAGTCACTTTAGGTTGATATCAAAATTCTTTGAGTGCATGGATGCACTTTGGCACTTTGAAATCATATTTTCGATTACAGTGGTAAACGCCAAAGTGATAAAGGGGGTAAGCGTGGATTTACAGATACGTTATATAAGATATTTGTAAGAAGTAGTGGACATTCATACTTAAATTCTTTAATATTACATGGAAGAGTGAATTGATTGGTAGGACTATAAATGAGAGTGAAGTATATTGTAATTATATTTGATATATAATACATATTATATGATGAATATGATAGGGACCCCAATTTGTATATTTCTAGTCAGAAGATAGACTGAGAAAAGTGAAAAAACATCTGTTTTAGTTTTGGATGCAGAATAACAATGGCCTTCCATTTACAGAAACGGAATTTCGCTTAAAGACCCCTTTTTGGATAATGTCGATTTTGTATTTACAGAGTATCTCATTTAGAATTTTAGGCAATAACTGTTATTTTCCGTACATTTAGAGACGCTAGAATGTTTTATTTTTCATTGTTCAGTTCAGCGTCTTAAGACTTAATAAAAATTCCACAAACTAGTCATTTCAGCCGACTTATAGATAATTCATTTGTATCCATTTCCAGGATACTGCTCATGGGCCATTTATCGATGATATCAGTCAGTATATAAAGCACACTGTTATTGACTTATATCACACCAATATTGCTCGCTAATGATAGCAAATCATTATATTTGAAAGAAAACTATAAGAAATGCTGCATATAGTTTCAGAATTTCACATTATTCTGGGCTAAAGAGTTTAGTTTTCAACCACCATCAGATTGCTTGATTATCAATAGTTTGAAAGTGAATTTTTCGTCCAATCGCTTAGCATGAGTTGATAGGCTTGCCTCCATTACGTACATAAGTTTAACTGACAAAGTGTAGGTTGTAAGCATCAATTAAAATCAATTTTTAGTTGTCCTCGTTTACGGCCAAATACTTTATACTGAATTCCTAAAGTTTATTTATTTCTGCTATTCTCCATATAGTTTCCATTATGTTGTTGAAGAATACATGCGTATGCTTTTACATTAACTAAAACATTGTTTATTAAAAAGCATTATTGCTGATGAGCATTCACTACTTGAGAAGACCGCAGTAACTTCTCTTAGCTTTTGGCCCATATCGTATTTGGTATCTGGCTTTTGTTGGATTTCCCCTCATTATACACTTTCGCCTTACATCATGCTTCATTTGTGATAAATTATCTTTTGGACACAGTATCAAACTTGCTTGGTTTAACTATGTAATTCCTGTTTATAGACCTTTACAAGCCAACAAAGAGATGAAAAATACCGACCGGCATAGCATGACTCTATTCCAAGTTTTGCAGCAGTAATCAGTTGTGGATATATCAAGTCTGAAGCCACATCGATCGGCGACAATCTATTTTGAAATCGAAAAATGAATAACCCACATAATCGTGTAAATATTCCTTAAAAAATCTATAATAAAATCTCTAAAATAATTGATGACTTCGCTACTCTTACTTTTAACATTTAACCAATCCATTACAAATTGTACCGGAAATATCATATCTTATGTGTCTGAAACATTGACGTATGCACTTGAATCGCATTTGGATCAATTGCGTTCTATTGTGGCAACACTCGAACACTGCTACGTAATTTTCCGTTGACATGTGCCAGTTTATTGTCATTAAATTATACAACATCGAAGTATTGGACGATTGTGGGAATTAATAAAATAAATATTTTTTAAATACTTTTAAATATCGCATCTATCCATCCATTACTGGGTTGGTTAACACAACAAAATTTCATCATATGAAAATGACATATTCTAAAACGAGAGTAAATAACGACAATATCAACAGCACTGATACCAGCACCAGCCACACCATCATCAACATTGGACGGTAGTGAATGATGCTAACGAGATATTTAAATGTGTTAACTGAAATTTTATTACCTTGTTTAATAGTCGCTTCACGTATCTTATATAAAATGACACAAAATTAAATAAAATTTTCATAAATAAATAAAGACTTTTGGAGAACCGTACATGTATGATGATGTATGGTTTTATATTTGTATGACATTATATATATATCAAAAAAGAATGAAGAAAGTTACTAATTTTGGCAATTCGATTAAATTTAGTAAACATATTACGGCATTATTCTGATTTCGCTACGTGTTACTAAGGATCTTTTCTTTCGACTATGATTTATCAAATATATGAACATTGAAGAAAATATCTTCCTAAAATTGATTAGTTTTTAAATATTGCTTTGATAAAGCTTTTAGCAACCGCCGAAGCATTTAATTGTCCTAAGCAGGGCAATAGAATTCTACTGCGAGATTTTAACACCAAATACAAATAGAAGATGCAATTAGTCCAACAATTAGAGAATTTGGCCCATATAGCAACAGCTTCGATAATGGATCCATATTGATTTTTTCACTTTGCCACGAAATTCCATTGTAAGTTTAACCAGGTTATTGTATATTGATAGCAAGGTAAGAGACGAGTTCGTCATGGACGGGCATGTGATTAGTGGCACTAGTATAGATTCGGATCCCCACCCAGTTGTAGCTAAGGTGGGTGCTAGATTAAGCAGAGTGAAAAACTTTATCAAAATCCGAATTTGGGTGTGGAAAAGAACGATCGGATAAGTTCAGGTAGGACGAATTATTTTACATTAAATCATTTGCTCAGATTTAATACAGTACGGATATGGTATGGCGAAATACAGACGAAGATCAGTCTTATACTACAAACAAAGTGTGAAGTCATGGTCAAGGATGGAAGTTGCGAGTATTGCCGTAGCAATAAATTCTCTCTGCGGGGCACTTAATCTGAAAACCGTGTGGGGGATAACCTCGTCCAATCCACTTAATCTGAAAAACCTATAGGGACTAAGCCCCCAAGCAGCCACCTTGTATGTCTATGGCTGCGAGACTATTATGTCTTTGTACCAAACACACCAAATAAGGCCTTAAATAGGGTGACAATCTATAGTGCGACTTCTTCAACATTATTTTAGAGATGATTATGAGGAAAGTAGCAGTAAAGACGACCAGTACCATCTTCAATAGAAACTACTTGATAAGCATTTAGAAGGAATTAACCAACACGAGTCTGCCACTAAATGAGTACAGGCGAACAGTTCTGATAATCTCCGAGAGAAAAACACTCTATAATATATGGATGGATCCATCATCATCGTCAACGGACAAGATCGGCGACGTGTGAATCTTAACTTCATGAACTCAAAGTAGCAGAGCACATCAATACAGAGTGATTACGTTACCTGGATCATGTTATGTGGATGAATCCAAACGCTTCAGCACGAAAAGTTTTCGGTGATAAATTCGATGGACGACGTAGAAAACGCTTTTGAGAACTGTTAGAATGTGAAGTGACTAATTAGAGGAAGAGTTCATAAGATGAAGTGTTTTTAGAAATCTTTCTCACAATGGTTGTCTAATAGTTGAGAAATCTTATTCTAGTCGCGTATCTAAGCAAATGAGTAACCACTTTTATAGCATGGTGGCGTGGTAAATAAAGGTTTTCTAAAGATTTTTTCAGTAATTTTGTCATTAATTTTACCAAGGAATTTCGTTTTCATTTTTTGCGTTGGCTAGGTCATGTTGTGCGGATGGACCCAAATGCTCCGACACGGAAAGTTTTTGACAACGAACTCGATGGACGGCGCAGAAGAGGGCGACCAAAACTCCTTTGGTAGGACCAGGCTTTTGAAATACTATCGAAACTTGGTATGACGAATTGGAGGAGAAGCGCAGGAGATCAAAGCGCTTGGATTTCTTTTCAACGGGTGGCGTATAATAAATGAGTATGTCTCTTCCAGCCGCCACCTAAGAAGAAGAAGAATTACGTTTTCTGAACTGTTTACATTTCCCTAACCAAAACATGTCACGATCTTGTCACGTGTTGCAAATTTCTATAAAAAAATGTGAACAAACCTGTAATTTTCGAAATTTTTGAATCGAATATCATAAGATAGCTTATCAAGTTTGAAATTTTGAAAAATGGATTGAGAATCTGAAAATTATGAGTTATTATTGCTTAATTATTTCGTCCAGAAAAGTTTACAGCCGTTATCGCGAACTATTCCCCGTCGAGATGAATTCTGAAAGGACAAACAAAATTGTCAATAGTAGTGCATTTTAGCCTTAATTTGTTAATTTTGAATTGAAATTGTTTGGGAATAGAAAGTCGAATTAAGTGAACCATTTGAGCGGAAATGATAAGTTTTTTAATATTTTGTAAAACCGTACCGAAGGCCGCATTAACATAGTTTACGAGATATTAATGCAATACGTAATTCCAATTGGTTAACGATATAAAAATCAAGACGCCGCTGACCTCCTTGTAGAATCTGTAAAATTGATCTGAAATAATATGTCCTTTAACATATAAAAACTGTCAGTCGAGCTCAAATATATTATTCCATACATATCTCTGCTTTTACAAAACGCAAGGTTCGACTGCGTCAAAAACATAAGACCTACTTTCAATTCAAGTCACATAGATATATCGAATCTCACAAATATTTTATTTCTAAGTTTATTTGCATAAACCTTGCATTTCAGATATCACCACAAAAAGAAGTCCGGAGCAGTCAAATGAAGCGACCGTGGAGGCCAATCAATCACCATTTCTTGAAATAACTTGTTTTGGAAAGAGGTATCGCAGTAATTCCATTGTAATCCTGGCTGTATGCGATGTGGCACCGTCTTGTTGATACCACATGTTAATCAAGACCAAAGCATGCAGTTGTGGCGTTAAAAAGTTTTCAATCATATCACAATATCGCTCCCCATTGACAGTTACCGTTACGCCGTTTTCAGTTTCAAAGAACTAAAGTCCAATGATTCCTCCTGACCAAATTGCACATCAGACTGTGGCTTTTAATGGATGCCAAGATGAATGATGAATAATTTGAGGGTTTTCCATTGCCCAGAACCGACTTTTCTTCTTATTCACATATCCATTCAAATGAAAATGTTTCTCGTCACTCATTATGATTGTTTCATGAAAATCGGGGTTGTCATGGGCGAAGTGTAATATCCTATTGGCATATGTACGGCAGCGTAAATGATCTTGTGGAAGAAGCTCTTGTGTCAACTGAATCGTAAATGGAAACAAATGCAAATCCTTGTGCAAAATTGTGGCCAAAGTTGTTCTTTGAAGACCAAGCTCCTGAGCCCAGCGTCGAATTGAGGTTGATAGATTGTTTTGAACACTTTCTTGAGCAGCAGTAATATTTTCGGCCGATCTTGCAGTACATTGTGGTCCATGCTTGACCCTATCAGCAACAGATCCACTTTCTTCGAAATCATTCGTTCTCAAAAATTTCATCGTTACTGTAAACGATGATTGATTTTGATGAAACGTTTTAACGATTTAAACACGTTGGTTTATGGAATATTTTGCAATAATAAATTTGCCACGTCTCTACTTCACGACTGCCAAATATGAACTGTCAACACTAATGTTTATCAAAATGGCGGCAAAACAAAGTAGTATATGTACCTTCCTGACGGACACCCTGTATTTAAAAATTTTAGGTTTTCGCTTTGGATACAAAAAGAAAAAAAAACTAAAAATGTACAACGGCGACCAGTTATAATGCCTGTAATTCATAATGCTGTATCACATAGCATTTGTGGAGGCTATGAAAATACTATTCTTTGGAATGACTTCCACTTTTTATGCTGGAATAAAAAATGTGATTGGTTTTGTTATAAGGTTAAAATTATATCATTGCTAATCGCATTTTCATTCTATGTTGTCACACTTCAGGTGGTGCCCTGTTTAAAATTCTAAAATTTTTTGCAACCAAATTGATAAGGCGCCATAATATCCAAATGTAGGGTAGTTTCAACACCAGAACTTCAAAGCACACGTTCAGTATTCCAAATCAGCCACCACATGATTATGATTATTTTGCTAACTTTTAATTGACACTTTTTAACCAACCATCACCAAGTCTCCGAATGAGAGTGGCTCCCATAAATGACAACAACTCGTGAAGATGTTGTCAGTAACCCAAAAATATAAATACATTTTCTTTAAGCGTTTTTAAGTCAATTAACACCTTTTGCTTGAAAAATACATTTGACTATATTTTAAACAATGTCAAAATGTTTTTCGATTTCGGATTATTTGTCAAATGATTCAAATTAACACTTGCTCTGCCCAAACACAGTCAGTCGCAAACTCCCTCTACTCTATATCTGGGTTGAAATTTTGTTAGTTTTTGTTTACTTGTTATTAACATAATATATAAATTAATAAATAATTGTTAATGGTCATTGGCAATTGTAATGCATTGAGACTGTGTGCTTAATGGTCAATGCCATAGTTGTCGTCAACTGGGGACCGCAGTTTATCTGATCGTTACGAAACGAGGGAGACACTTGTTGACAAACAAGCTGGTTTAGCATAAAAATGGGTTTGTCACTAGATTTCGTTGATAATTTTAAATGTCATTTGTCGTATAATAATTTTAGATTTAACACACTTTGAATTTTTTTGTTTTTAATACCTTGAACACGAACTGGTCGTTTCTGAGATTACAGGGTTAGAGCTTTTGATTATTATGGTACTAAAATTAATTATTTATACGACAGGAAAATTCAAGTGATCACTAAAAATAATTAACGTTCAGAGTTGTGAAATAGATGTGAATTGTCAAGGGACATTTTGAGATTGACAGAACAAGATATTAACTAGAATTTTAATATTTTATCACAAATGAATGAGACATTGCTTGGAATTTTCAATATGGTGGTTTAAAGTTTCAAAATTACTCAGTTGCGGATATGGGAATTATAAGCAGTGCTCATATTTGTTGGGATCGCTATCTGACTGAAATGCAAAATATATACATTACCAATTGACGAGAAAGTGGACTAAAGCCTATTTCATAAACTGTTTATTAGAGAGCTGTAATGCCCTTTAACGTGATGTTTCCGATAGCAAATATTGTAGCATATTGATGTACTCAGCTCAGATAATGCTGGGGGAAAACAGTGAGAAGAATCGCATAGATTGTAAGGAAAAGCATAAAGAGTTGAAGGCAGGCGTAAAAGGCCTTCCAAGAAGTAAGAATAACGCTTGCTGAAGAGATTAGAAAACGAGGTTAAAATATCAAACAATCAACACCGGGACTAACCCACAGATTTTTTTGGAAAATGGTAACCTTCATAGAAAAATAAATTTACCCGTAATCGAAGAAAAGTAGAAGGCGGTATCGGGGTTCTGTTTCATGATCATACGAACGATTGTCGCAAGGACCAGCTAACGCTCTACGGCCTACGCTCTACTAGCCTTTAATCTAAGCTTGTTGAAATTGCAACCCTTGTCGATTATTTGTGTTGGCACTGTTCAAGTGCCCCCAATTCCCCTTTTTTTTGTATACCATGGCAAAAATGAATTTAATATGTTGTTATGTTGAATTTCAGTGTGTGTTTTCCGATTGGGAGAAGTAGCCTTCAAGCTCGATAATTACCAGAAAAGTACTGTAGCAATCGCTATCGAAAATGATCATTTGTTTACAGTCTGTTGATATTAAACTAGGTGGTATGTGCGTCAGTGATGGTGAATTGTGTGAAAGTGTAAAAAGTGGTTACGCAAAAAACGGTCAAAAAATTTCTGAAAATTGTTTTCAGTAACTCGAAAGTGATATTAATAAAACTAGCTAACATCTTAAACGCATCAATAATTTGTACATTCAACGTTTGGCATACAATTTTGGTCATGAGAAAAATGTTTCCCAAATGACTACATTGAAGAAAAAACTTCTGTGTCGCTGAGTCGGAGCATTATTGGGAGCAGTTAAAGCGGTAGGTGTATGTAGTACGAGTACTATATGAAATTTGAGTCCACCACTCCTGAATGTAATAGAAAGTCCACTGAAAGGGATGGATCTGGTGAAATCCATATAAAGCGATCAGAAATACAACAGCCAATTACTATGGCCTCTGCATTTTTGTGCGAAGTATTTCATTCGTCTACTACTTTAGAAAAGAAAAAAAAAAAAAAAAAACGATGAATAGCGAATGTTATATTAACGAAATCGGGAAAAGCAGTTAGCAAAAGGTCAAGAAAAAGTAACTTTTCAATAAGACAAAACGCCATAAGTCGATGCCAAAATTGAGTGAATTGAAGTTCAAATTGCTGCTCCATTCAACCGCCTTATTCTTCAGACATAATCACCAGCGGCTATTGTCGGTTTTTATGTTACAAAAGGATACTCCAGGGAAAAAGATTTTCACCAAATGACGAAGTCCTGCGTAAACTGGATCATCGTTCGTGGATCTTAACAAATTATTCTATATAAAGGGCGTCGAAATGTTAGGGAACCATGGAAATAATTATATTACTTTTGCGGGAGATAATGTTACTAAAGAAAGCCAAATTTTTGCAGATAAAGTATGTGTTGTACAGTAGTCCAGAAACTTTTTTACAAAGCACAAAACAAAAGTTGTATCGCGAACTCCTTTTCGTCGAAAAATTAGAATAGAAATCTAATCACACATACGGACAGCATAATGAGAATGTGAATGGATCGAGTCTGAGAGTTGACGGTGCGGGAAACTTCTCCGGTAGGCAGAAATATTGGGACGATCATTGATAATCGCCCACCACTTAAGGAATCAAGTAAGACCATCAATATCTCGGCTTAAGAATAACCAAAATGCAATAGTCGATAACGGAGATATGAGATATGTAAGGATAATGTTATAACGTGAGAAAATTTGGTGCAGAAACTAATTTGGCTGAACGAAAGCATGCGCGACAACTGTCCATAGAATAGTCGGTCAAAGCGTAAATGGAGTCGACTCCCAAAATTGCACCGAAAAAGCGCATTTTTTCGTTGCTTATCAGAAAACTGTGAGACGTTACTGCAACCTTTTCAAGTGCTGAGAAGTCAGCAAAAATGGATCTGGTAGCAAACAAAGATGAAACAAAGTTATTTGTTTGACTGAGTTTGAAATAGAATGCGTGTAAGCTTACTGAATGTGAGAAGCTCTCCCATGCCTCATTCATGATATGCAAGGGAATTTATTTTATTGTATTTATTTCGAAGAATAAAGAGTCTACTACTTTGGGCTCACAGTTAATTATTTTAAAAAGCTGGATGAATTGACCTAACTTGGCTCCGCAAATGAATAAAACTAATGACGTCGGATTGGAGGGTAATATTATTACCCGAAACAAGCAAGCAATTTAATGTCAAAGTCTTCTCTCGATGAACAAATAAATAACCTGCATAATACCCTAATTGCACTTCCCTTGCTGTATAGCTCAGAATTTTGGATTATGACACAAGTGGATGCATAAGTTCTGGATATCTTCGATAGAAAAATACTCCGTAACTTCGTTAGTGTCTAGGTTTGCGAAACGCTATCAAAAACTTGACAAAAACGTGGCAAATTGAGGAAGGAGTGCAGAAGATCGAGACGTTTGGGATTATTTTCTATGTGCGGTTCATAGCAGATAAGAATGTCTATTCTAGCAATCACGTAATCAATCAATCAAACAACCAAGCCAGAAGTAGGCCAAATCGCTGGACAATTGGAAACAAAGGATCCTCTTCAAGCATTGCAGAAAATGAGTTTTGCACTAGTCGATTTTTAGATGCTTTTAAAGCAGGATCCTTTCGTAACATACGCAATATTATTGCATACTTGTCATATGCTATTGAGAATTGATTCATTAAACTCGGATAAACTCTAAGCAATCGCCGTTGCGTCAACTGACGACGTCCTGAGTGTTGTGTACTTGATCCCGATTTAAATTAGGGTTTCAAATTTGTCAATGGTTTACCGAGTTGTGCGTTGGGTAGGCCGATATCTGGTAGAAAGTTTATTTTTATAATTCGCATAAATAATAAATTTGGGTTTCAAATTTGGCGATGGTTTACCGAGTTGTGCGTTAGGTAGGCCGATTGTGGACGAGGTAAATTTCTGTTTAAAAATTCATTTTCATAAATCACAGCTTGTAAACACCATGCGGAGATTAGTTTTTCCACTATGGAATACCAAACGATAATAAGCAAAAAACCTGTATCAGTTTGATAGCTAATACAAATACTACCGGAGAAGTTAACTCAATATGTATTAACTTTCACTATAAGCATGATGTTATTTAACGTCGTATAACTTATCTTAATTTCAGGATGTATTAAACTAAATTTTCTTTTGAAAGGCAACAACCCAATCAATTTTATGAATGCGATTTATTGCTTATCTTCTTTATATATATAATTCTACTGTACGGGCGTTGTCAGTGAACTCCTCCTAAACGGCTGGACCGCTTTGCATAAATTTTTGTATATGCGTCTGGGTGGTGCCCGGGATGGTTTAGATTAAAATTCGGTCCAATTGGACAAAGGGGCGTGGTACCTCCCATACAAACAAAAAATTAAAAATCAATTATTTCTGCTTCTGCTAACGGTATTTGAACAAAATTTGGTGCGTAGGTTTGGTGTACATATCTTAAGTGCTACTGCAAATATGGGCGGGATTGGACAATGGGGCGTGATACCTCCCATACAAACCATAAATTAAACATCCAATATTTCTGCTCCTGTTTACGGTATTTGAACAAAATTTGGTACATCGGTTTGGTGTACATATCTTAAGTGCTGCTGCAAATATGGGCGGGATTGGACAATGGGGAGTGGTACCTCCTATACAAACCACAAATTAAAAAGCAATTATTTCTGCTCCTGCTAAAATTTGAAGGCAAAGCAACGTTTGCCGGGTCGGCTAGTAACTATTTATAATCGCAATTTTTAAATCTTTTTTTTACAGACTATTAACTTCAATTCCTTCCACTCTCAAAGTCTTTAATCACACTATATTAGCTTGACGACTTACTTTGGGATGTTCGCTCTCATACCTTAATTTGGCAACATTGTAAGAGCACAATGTTGGAACCCTTACAATGCGCCAATCATTAAGCACTTCATAAAGTTTCATGAAAAAAAAAACGATATTTTTGCAACGACAACAAAATCAATCTTATTCATTCAAAATGTCCTCATGTCACATGTTATGTGCATGTCGACAGGAAGAAAAAAATGGCTATCAATCATAGGGAGCTCACAGCTTGGAGTGACAAAATCGAGAGGAGGTTGAAATATCTCTAGTGATAATTTTGATTTGCATCAAATTTCTTTACCGCCTGGATATGCTGGCAAAAGATCCTCATATCTGAAATTTTAAAATATTGTTGCAAATAATTCCTTTGATAGGAGTAAAATGTTAAACTGAAGAATTTATTAGTAAACATGCAATTAGGCAAGCTCAAAGTTAGATAGTGTACATCATGAAAAATGTTATATTATAGGTATAATCGGTCAAGACTGTTCTTTGGATCTTAAACTAATCAGGTGCAAACATATGTGTGTAAAGTGATAGTTTTTTATAGACCTGAAATATCATTTGAAATATAAGTATAAAATATGAAAAGTCAAAAGATTTGGAAGAAATAATACCAAGCTTGGACAGCCTTTTTGTATATGGACTGTATCAAAATATTAGCCGAAATGAGCTGTTCCTCGTAAGACATCTTCCTGAACCAACCAACTCATTTAGATTAAATATATTGTACCTCGCCACGTGGCAATACATACCGACTTTTTGATCTTCTTTCTTTATTTCTGACGTACGAACTATAACCACTCGACGGTTTTACAAATCGTTAAAAATTTGACAACCTGTTGTCACATATCCTTAAAAATATTTGATATACGTTATCCATCATGGCCCAAATTGACAGATAAAAAAGGATCCTTTCAACACTGCATAAAGGTAAGATCAGTGTTTAATTTAAATTAGGCGAGTGCATCAAATCTCAGAAATATTTTCTTTCTACGCTGGTAACACTGTTGCGGACATAAGTGACAAATTTCACACCATAAATGTTGCAAGCGTTAGCTCTGTATTTGGTTTTCTTTACTAAGCACAAAGTGATTTTGTCGATTTTTACAACGTGTGATTTGGTTCACCAAAAAAATTGCAATAAATATTGTCTGTCTTCTGCGGAAACATTTAGGATATTGCAAACCGTCACCAAAGTATACTATTTGGGTTTTATGCGTCATTTAGGTGAAATTAGTCGCAAAAGGAGGCCGGATTTATGAACAGACAGTTGTTGTTCTTTTATCACTACGATGCGCCATCTCTCGATGAATTTTAGCATTGTGCGACTTCCAACTATTCCTTAAACTCGAAAAACTGCTCCAGGGACGCCGCTTTGAGTGGATTGATAGCATTGCAGAGCACTTTGAAGGCCATACCAGATAGTGACTATTTGGTGTGCCTCAAGGACGTTGTCATAAGCTTAGGAATACTTTGAAGGCGATGAAAAAAAAAAAGAAAAGAAAGAAAAAACTGTGCTTATTTTTTGGAGCATTAAAGAGCAGCATCCTTGTATGACAAACCATATTAAATTCATTGCTTTTGATTCAAATTTGAACTACTTCCGGATATAGAATAGTGCTTCTAATTTCGATCAGATTGTATGTACATATACTTTGTAGGGTTCACAACTACTGTTTCTCTATAAACAGCAGAGCTAATTCAATATAAACTAGCAAAAATTTTTAGAATTTTTGAGCAAATACAGGTGCTTTCTGATTGCTATTTAACAAGCAGTTTTTGTAGGTAATGAACTCAAAGAATTTTTATGTACAAAATTTGTGCTTTCAAGTAAGTAATTTCCCAGAAAAAAAATCGTACTTATAATAGCTAAGGCAAGCATTTATTACTAAATTTTTACTTTCGATTGCTGCTTCTTAGCAAGCACTGTTTCTGATGGAAACTTTAGTACAGCGAATAGATGTTGACCGTATTTCATAGGCTGGTCCATTAGTGTAGAACCTTTTTCCAATACTTTAAATTATGCTGCTTTCACACTCTAAGGAATATATAAATTGTATAGAGTGTCCATTTTTCGGTTTCAAAAGTGAAGTTAAATAAAACACACATAAAGCTATGATTTCGATGAAACTTTTATTTCAGTATAATGCTTTAATGCAATTACTTTTCTACAATCACTTCTGGGTTCTTCGAGCCCCATAAGTGACAATTTCGTTTGTTGACGTAACCACCGATTTCGAAATGAGTTTCATTGCTGCAGAAAATTTCGTTCGATTGAAAGCCTACGTTTGAATCACCACTTTTGTAGTAAGTTTTAACTATTTTTACGTGTTCTTCGCTTGTAAATGAATCGTTCATGGCAAATCTTTCACTAAATAAGCAACATTTTAGATGACAGGTATATAACAGGTGACAGCCTTGCCAGAACGGCGGTGTTGAAACCACTGAATTGGTTTTGAGACCTCAAATTAGTAAATTTTCTTGATCATTGAATAATGTTGTGAAGATTATATATATATATATATATATATATATATATAGGGAGTTGCAATTGGAATTGTCTCAATTGTCATACACACGCATTGCATTACGTCATTCAATTTTGCTTGTTTTGTTTTGAAAACTTTCTGTTTGAGGTAGCCCCACAAGGAAAAAACAAATTCACTAAGAGCAACAATCTTCTGGAGTTTCTTGAAACCAGATGACTGGAAAATTTTTGCTGAAATTCTGACATTAAAGGAAGGATTATATTTCAAGTTGCATCGTCTTGTTGAAACCACACAGAGCTGAAAATAATTCGTTTCTGGTGTAGTTCTTTAAAGAGAATCTAATTCAACATGAATTTCATCAGCTAACCTGTATAATCATATGATGCAATTCCATTCGAAATTAAACAATATTGCAAATAAGGTTAAAAGAATAAGTAAAATATACTACATATAGATATAGGAGTTTTGAAAGTCACCAATAAAGGCTTTGCCAGCAAATACGTATTTTTCGAATAAAAGGCAATAATATCTTTAATAAGTCATATTCAAACAATGTTCTTTTAGTTATTCTATTATTATCATTTTGCTAAAAAACATATCTTCTCTTTGTTTCAGGTAAGAACGGTAAACTTTGTAACATCAATGTCAAGCGGTAAGCAAGAACGAAACAAAAACGAAAAACTAAAAATTCAGTAGATCTCTATTAGAAAAATCATAGCAAACGAAGGTTTATTCCATTAATTTCTTGAAAATAAAATTAACTGATATATATTTTCTGTTAAAGAAATTTTATTCTTACTTCTCGTTTATAATTCTAATTCATTTTCTTCACAATTGTCGTATTTAGGAAATGTTATGGTATATCTTTTGTTTCACGAAAGATTATTTAAGAAAACTCGCCACATCTCAAAATTTATCATTACCTATAGATATTAAAAGTGTTCTTCACAATTATTGTATTTGGCAAATGTTATGTTATGTTTTTTGTTTCGAGTAAAATTCTCTAAGAAAGCTTTCAAATCGAAATATCGCTCATTAAATACGATTGATTTCAAAGCGCATCAAATGCCAGGACTTATCCTTGTTCGTGTACATTTCATTCACACATTCCACCACACCACTTTAGGTCTGCCTTTATCTTTATGTTGGTTGCATACGTTCAGTCATTAGACATGGCTCGTGTGGGGAGCGAGTGAGTGCTTGTAAACTTATATATGTGTCCGTATGTCCTATGCACAAACACATAAGCATTTAAACTTATGTCCTATGTTCAGACATTTAAATACAGTGTGGCCTCAATGGAAACAACCGTCGTTGGATACAACTTCTGGATTATTGTTTCAAGTAAATGCATATACGTATATTATATGTATCAACATATAAACGTAAAATATTAGCGATTTTGTACCGGTATCACATATTTTTTTATGCAAAAATAACGATTTTTATTCCGAATAAGCGTACTATACTTTTTTTTTTAACTTAAAGAAATCTGAGACGCATTGATTGCCTTTAGAGATATATGGCGAGGCTGCCTTAAGTGGGGGAAGATTTCAATGATTTCAAAAGCTTAAGAACGGTCAAAGGCAAAGAACTTAGTGGAAGACCGAAGGAATATGGAATCGTGAAATTTCATACATTATGGAAGGAAGATTCGTGATAAATCCAGGAAGAACTTGCGATTGATTATCTCAATAACCAATTTCACATCGTTTAAAAACGATTGAAATAATAAAAGAGAAGCAAATTAGGTTCCATATGAAATGAAGCTTAGAAATGTTGAATGCAGATTTTCCTTATGTGAAACGCTGCATGCCAAGCATAACCGAAAGTTATTTTTCATCGTATAGCTACTGCCTATGAAAATGGATCAACTTATATACACATTTTTTGGAGCTTGAAAGGGTAGCATCCTTGTATGACAAGCCCATATTAAATTCATTGATTTTGATTAAAATTTTAACTATTTCTGGACATAGAATAGTGCTTCCAATTTCGATCAGATTGAGAAGTGGGTCAGCATGTATTTAACATGGTTAAAATCTACCGTTTCTTCATGAACAGGGGATTCAATACAAACTAGCAAAAATTTTCAGAATTTGGAAGCAAGTACATGTATTTCATGATTGCTGCCTAAAAAGCAGTTTTTGTAGGTAATGAACTCAATGCATACCCATATAAATATACATATTTTTTGGAGCTTGAAAGGGTAGCATCCTTGTATGACAAGCCCATATTAAATTCATTGCTTTTGATTCAAATTTGAACTATTTCTGGACATAAAATAGTGTTTCTAACTTCGATCAGATTGAGAGGTGAGCCAGCATGTAGTATTTTGTAGGGTTCAAATCTACTGTTTCTCTATAAACAGCAGAGCTAATTCAATATAAACTAGCAAACATTTTCAGAATTTGGGGGCAAATATTGGTGCTTTATGATTTTTATTTAAGAAGCAGTTTCTGTAGGTAATGAACTCAAAGAATTTTTATTCACGAAATTTGTGCTTTCAAGTCAGTCTCAGAAAAAAATCGTACTTATAATAGTTAAGGAAAGCGTTTACTACTAAATTTTTACTTTCGATTGTTGCTTCTTAGCAAGCACTGTTTCCGATGGAAACTTTTGGAACAGCGAATAGATGTTGACCGTATTTCATAGCCTGGTTCATTAGTGTAGAACCAATTTCCAATAAATTAAATTGTGCACTTTTCACACTTCAAAGAATACACAAATTATATAGGGTGTCTATTTTTCGGTTTCAGAACTAAAACTGAGTAAAACTCACATAAAGCTATGATTTTTATTTCATTACAATGCTTGAATGCAATGGCTTTTCTACAATTACTTCTGGGTTCTGCCAGCCCCATAAGCGACAATTTTGTTTGTGGGCGTAACCACCGATACTGAAATGAGTTTCATCGCTAAAGAAAATTTTGTTCGATTGAGAGCCCCCGTTTCAAGCACCACTTTTGTAGTAAGTTTTAACTACTGATGCTGCTGATGAAAATAGATCAACTTCGATAACCCAACGAAGAGAAAACCATGAGGACATGTTCGTGGAAAAAATTTTGTTGTGTATTTTATGGGATCAACTTAACGTAACGTGTAACGTGTATGGTGAATAACTGAAATCCAATGGAACTATTAGTGAGACTTTCTACCGAACACAATTGATGAGATGGAGCCGACTACTCAAGCAAAAATTCGCCCAATACTGTTCAAGATAAAACACAATTATTCTACAGGGTGGCGCACTAGGACGTGCATATTGCATCATCTTTTTTTGCAGGGTAGAAAAGGCGCGGGCGGGGGGCGCCTACATTGTTGGGTTGGCGGGCTCATGGAGTTTTAGTCGCCATGAATCACTTCGACGGGAAGCGTCGCGCACTTTACGAGAACTCTCGTTCATATATTTCTACTAGGCAACTATATTGTGCCGAATTTGGACTACGGCGGATTAGTGAAGCTCCGAGTGCTAATTTAATTAAAATATGGGTAAAGCGTTTTGAAGAGCCCGGTTCAACATTTAAACCATAAGCAAGAACATCTAGGACCGAAGACAATGTTGAGAGAGTTATGGAGTCAGTACGATGAAATCCACAAATGTCGACTCGCAAGAGATCGTCTGTCTTACAATTATCGCGACGAAGTTTGCAACGAATTTTAACATTGGATCTTAAACTGCATCCATATAAGCTGCAATTAACACAAGAATTGAAAGAGTCTGACTTTATAGCAAGGCTCGCATTTGCTAATGAAATGCTTAATCGATTTTCCAATTTTGACAATATCCTTTTCTCTGACGAGGCTCATTTCCTTGTGAATGGGTTCGTAAACCGTCAAAATTTTCGTTACTGGAACAGTGAAAATCCTAAAATCAAACACCAGAAACCATTGCATAGTCCTAAAGTGACAGTATGGGCAGCAATCTCAGGCAGAGGAATAATTGATCCTTTTTTCTTCGAAAATGCGCGGGGCCAAAACGTCACGGTTAATACGGAACGCTATGTTGAGATGTTGGACAGATTTTTGGCTCCAGAAATTGAAAGTTCAAGAATAGTAAATTCCAGAACTTGGTTCCAACAAGATGGAGCTACCTGTCACACATCTTGATGAAAATGACTCCATGGCGGTGGTGAAGCAGATGTTCCCTGGCAGACTGATTTCGAAAAGAAGTGATATCCCATGGCCCCCACGTAGTCCAGACTTGACGTCTCTAGACTTTTTTTGTGGGGATACCTCAAACACAAAGTCTACAGTAATAATCCAAGAAACATCGTTCAGCTCAAGGAGAATATCCGTGGTGAAATGGCAGCCATTACACCAGTATCACTGAAGAAAGTTTTCAATAATAAATCGTAGATAGGGTGACCATTTAGATGATGTTATTTTTAAAAAATAAACTCCATTTATTACTCTACAATGCCTTATATTTATTTTAACCATACCTTTTGTATTTATTTTTTAATCTATTTTTTCAATATGCACGTTCTATTGCGCCACCCTGTATTATATGATAGGGTTGCGGCGTCAGTGAAAACTTAGAAACTACAATTCGTTGCAATGGACGGCACATGGCCTTTCTGAGCAAAGCTTTTCATCACAAGGAGAACCCCAAAAATTCGGACGATTCTTGGATAGCCTCATATGATAAGGACTTCTATCGATGCTGTATTCGTATGCAGCCAGAAAGAAGGGAACAAATAGTGGCTTCCGATGGACAATGTTTTGAACAGCACTCAGTGCATCGCCTTTTCGCAGCAAATAACCAATTGAGAGGCGGAGATTTATTTGTGGTCCCAATATATAAAAATTAAACTTTTTTATTTTCTGCCATATTAACAAGAAAGATACAAAAGTACATTTTAATTTCAAACATTTGGAATTTTGTTGCTTTGTTTTACAATCAAAACTATTTTTATAATTCTCTGGAGAAAATATATTATTTTAAAATATATTTATTTTAAACGTACGGGGTTTTCCTAAAATATGTAAAGTGCAGCAAAAAGAATTTGGGTGAAATAAGCCTTGTTCGATAATTTGTTGCCGCTTTGAAACGAATTCCAATATACTACTCTCGTATAAACCTACGTGTCCACTGATAAAAAACTGGAATTGTCGATTTCGCTAGCTTCTGACTCAGTAAACTCATTCGCCATAGACAGGAATAGGTGGTAATGACTTGCTGCCAAGCTCCTGGATTCTTCAGTGAATCATTATCGATGTGTGTGGTCCGGTATTGTCATGATTGCTTCCTTCAGACGGTACAATTGTTAAAAGTATAGGTCCGAGTTAAACTTTTGATGATGGGGGAGTAGTTCATAGTAGATAATTCCCTATGAATCCCATTCTGGCTATCAATCCAGGCATGGCTACCGTTTGCGCTCGCTGCGGTTCGACCACGACTGTTTTTTTTTTCGACGTTGTCTGTCACATTATCAGGACCATAGGCCCTGTTCCCATTTTGCGAAAATGAAGAAAAACTGTAAAATATGTCGTATTTCAAGCAATCACAAAGGTTCTGCGCAGTTTTTTGAGTACGAAATGTTATCTTTCTGACACCATCTAGCGTAAACCAATCTCACTTATCCAACGCTAGGTCATCTACTGGAAAAAATGGAGAATGGATTTTGTTTTTATTGCACCTTATACAGGGTGGCGCACAAATGGTGCTAAAAACTCAAAACGGTGACCAATGGGGGCCATTATTTAAAAATGTTGAAGCAGTTTTTTTTACCCAGAACGGTGCCGAAGACGTATCCGTTTCAACAGTTTTTGATTTCAGCAAGATAGAGCAACTGCATACATAGCCGGACCGCTTATGCCGGAGCTCCAACGAAAATTTCCAAACAAATAATAAAATATAAATGAATATCCAGAATCTCCACTTTACGCTGGGCATCAAGGTCATCTGACCTGACGGTACCAGACGATTTTTTTGTGGGGTTATATAAAGCAAGAGGTGTACAAAACGAAATAAAGGAATTTGACGGAATTGAAGCAGTCCATTAAAATAATAATTGAGGCGAAGTGCCCGACTTCAACCCTTAAGGCCGCAATGAATAATTTTCTGATCAGGTGTCGTATATGCGTGAATGAGCATGGAGGTCATTTATGGCCTGTCGTCTTCAAATTCAATTAGTTATATCAAATAAAATTGAATTTTCTGTACAATAAAAACAAATTTATAAATGAAGTACATTGATCGGAAAAAAAGTTATTTGAATTTCTTATTGTAGCGCAATTGGTGCGCCACCCTGTATATAGTTTTTGTTAGAGAGACGGACATTTTGCAAGCAGGTGGATTTGCTTACAATTGATATATTTCGAATCAGCACACTTTAGAAATACGAGTATAACCAGTTAAGAAGAATAATTTATGCTCTCCTAAACACGAAAATAGTCCCAAATGGTGCCTTTGTTAGCTTCAAATTCGAGTATAACATTAATTATAACAGTATTGACATGTTTTTCTCTGAAATGATGTGAGAGAGGAAACAAATATTTCAATTTTTTTTTGGGAATTTCCGTGAGCCAGTAAAAGTTAAATAATTTTCTCGATATCCCGGACAATGAAGAGGTCTAATATTTATTTATGTAGAGTGGTTGATATACGGCCGGAATGAATATTATTTCTTCAAGGAGCACATTAACTCGATTTTCGTAACCGTCGCATTTTTTGGAACGCACTGTTTTGAAGTGTTTTTCTCTTACGTATGTATGTGTTTAACATATGGAATTATTGCAATCTGCACTTACTGGTGTCAGTTTGATGGCTTTTATTTGTTGTACTCATTACAATACACTGACATTTCATGAAAAGAATTGCCAACAGTAAAGTTTAATTTTGTAAACTTACAATGGAGGCACATCCACACAAGCTGTCCCTCTTGACAACTTGATGCGTTCATACAACGCCCGACATATTGTCGTTCACACACGCACGCGTAAACACACACAAACACACACACACACACATCCACACACACACACCTAAAAATCTCAATATTTACACATACTCGTACGTAATTTTACTCCAACTCCTTCCTTTCTTGGGTCCAACTATGGTTTGGTTGCCATTTTTTAAGTTGTTGCCTTTGCTGTTTGTGATTTTTGTTCATTATTTGAATGAAGAGTGACTGACTGACGTGCAAAATGATGTCGTGTTGCTTTGTCGTCGTCATCGCCATTTGTTGTTGCACTTTTGCCGGTGTTGTTTGTATATACAAAACGGACTGTTGTCGTTGTCGCCGCCGTCGTTAGAGTGCAATTGTATGAATTTGACGAAGACAGAACGAAAAGACATGGCATTCAGTCATTTTATTGTGTTCATTATATTATTCTTATTCTGTTTTCCATTTTATATGACAAAGATGTCGAGGTTGACTCTTTTTAACTCTCTCGCTCTGCGTTCTCATGTGCCACAATAATATGGACGCGACCAAAGTAATTAGAAGTAAGAAACTGGGGGTATGATCAAGCCAGTAAAAATAAATTAATAAACACTAAAAATTATTGGTCGAAAAGATTTCGCTCTGGGAAAATTTTAAAAGCGGAAGAATATACAGTGAATAGCACAAGTGAACAGGCGCAAAGTTGATTAGATGCCCACATGAACGCTCGTTATTATACCCGACCAAAAAATATCCTGCACCATTAGATCCAAAACAACCTTTTTATAAGCATCGGTATGTACAAGAGCTGTATCACCTTGAGGCGTAAGTGCACAATGTAGTAAAAATTTAACGAAAACTATGGCCGTGGGGATGATGAAACCAAGCGTGGACCATTCATTTATAGAGGGACAAAACATGGACCTGTATGGTTCTTTTCCAACTGAGATCGCCCTCGACACAGTAAAATAATTTCCATCGAATTCTAGTGAAAATTGCCGTTACAGAAGCGACAGAACCAAGCTTGAAATATCCATTTGCTACGCTGCTGTCTCGATATATGGGTCATTTTCATTAAAGATCGTCCTTACCTCAATATATAATAATAGGTACTAAATACAGGGTTATCTATTATTTCGCTTTCAAAAGTAAAGCTAAATAAAACACACATAAAACTATAATTTCGACGAAAATCGTATTTCATTATGATGCTTGGACCTTGCTATTCATTATGTAAGGTCATTTAAATGACCGTCTCTGGATTGGTTGCAGCAGTTGATCCTTTTAAGGTAGTTTTCGATCACTTATTCGCACATTTTGGTCCGTATCTCGACGATAACTTGACGAATGTTGATTTTTAAATGCTCCAATGTTTGGGAATTATCCGCGTAAACATAGTGTTTTACGTAGCCCCACAAACAAGTCTAACGGCGTTAAATCGCATAATCTTGGTGATCAATTGGCGTCGTCAAAACGTGAAATTACGTTTTCCGGAAACTTCTCATGTAATAAAACCAAAATCGGTATATTTTTACGCGTTCGTCGGTTGTTAAACGATCCATATTCGTAAATGGCGAACTTTTCACTAAATAAATAACACTTCAGATGACAGGTGTTTAACAGGTGACAGCCTTGCCAGAACGGCTGTTTTGAAACCACTAAATGGATAGCCCTGTGTTATGTTTTTTAAGTTTTGTCCTTAAAGGAGGCAAAGTTTAGAGTCGTTGGATTTTCTTCGAAGTTCTGTATTTTTAAAAAATAAATTCGCCGAAAATTTGTTATCCTTGTATCGTATTTAAAAATTTTTATAAACTGTGGCTACAACTCAATATGGCCTTCGTAATTATACTATAAATGTTTCCAATAAACTAATAATGATATATAAAATTAGTTTGAAACAACATTTAAATATAAATGAATAGGATTAGTTACTGAGACGGCAACTATAATAGATATATGTAGTTATCTATTATATACCGGACGTGGACCATATCTCAAGCTGTTGCAGTATTTCAAAAAGCTTGGTCGCATTCTTCTGCTCCGATCAGAGGTCCGAGTTCGTTATCGAAGGCTTTTCGGGCTGGAGCTTTTGGGTCCATCCGCTCAGCGTGACACATCAATCACTTTATTTTGATGCGCTTGACCACATCGATGTCAGTACACATCAATCACATAGAGCTCATGTCCAGTGCGACGCCTACATGTATCCATATATTTATCCATATATTTTTCAGAATTCCACTAGGACTGCTATAAAGCTGTGGTAAATAATGGATTTTATTTTCAAGGATTGCGTTCAGAAGCATAACTCAGAAAACAGTGATGGGAAAAACTAATTCCTGCATTTTAACTTTTTCACATCAAATTGATTTTTGAGCATTTTGGTATGAACAGAAAATACAGATACAAAACCATTCAAAATCTAACATAGGCATTTAATTGTTTTCTCCAAAATTTTTTATACTTAACTCGTACAACATTATTATTAAGCATTTCGTCTAAGCATACCCGTATGAGCACAGACATATCTTCTTGTTTAATTTCTAAGTTTCTATTCGAGTTAAGCGGTTTGTTGCATTTTGTTGCCGTATGTCGTTCATGTTCGTCAAACCCGGCACTGTTTAGAGTTGTGAAAAGTCAACTCTTTTACAAAATTGTTGTTGTCGTGTTGAAGAAAATTTATTTTCATGTCAGTTACGTTATAAACCATCTACACGTTCAGGACGCCAATATGCTCCAAGTGCCAACCGTCATCAGACTTTCGTAATGGGCCATTGTCGTATGTCAAATGTGGAATTTGAAAAGTTTAACTCATTTCTGTTAACATGAAAGTGCAGTTGAGTTGATGTTTTAGTTTTGATGTGACTTCCATTCTGCGTCCAAGTGAAGCAGCCACCAATCAATGCTAAACAAGTTTTATGGCTATCATGGGTGGAAAATAGTTGCCAGCTAAAGTTAATTTTGATATGGAATTGTTGTGAAAACGTTAATTCTTCGTAAGAGTCCAAGAACATGAAACTATTTGTATGCAGACTATTAAAGTGTTCAAATGAAGTCATTATGCGATACTTAAGTGCTGTAGAAGCATTGGAGTAATACAATTTTTTCCTATCTTACGAGGGCGGCCCCAAAATTATAAAATCATACGCATTTCAAAAAGTGCTATACATCACACGATGAAGATTTGAAGATGAGAAAGCTGTGCGCAAGGTGGGTGCCGCGCTTGCTTTCAATAGAGCAAAAACAGCGCTGTGAAGATGCTTCAGTAGAGTGTTTGGCGATGTTTCACCACAATAAAACCGAATTTTGCATCGATTTATAAGCATGGAAGAGACATGGGTCCACCACTTCACACCTAAGACAGAGGGATAGTTAAAGCAGTGGACTTCAATGGGAGAATCGTGTCCAAAGAAAGCGATGATGGTTTCATCTGCAGGCAAAGTCATGGCATCTGTTTGGGATGCGCATGGAATATGTTTTTGAATTGCCTTCAGAAAGGAAACCTCATCAACGGAGAATATTATGCTAATTTATTGCAGCATTTAGATGATGAAATTATGGAAAGAAGGCCAGAAAGTGTTGTTTCATCAAGATAATGCTCCAGTTCACAGATCCACTATTGCTATGGCCAAGATTAATGAATTAAAGTTCGAATTGCTTCACATTATTCAACAGATTTAATAATTAATAAGTTGACTCTTGATGCTAAAACAAAAACGGAATGCCCAAGTTATGTATAAACTCATTATTTATTTTTTATTAAACTACAAAAATTAGCTTTATTTCCATAGCATAACAAATGAGCTGTGTTGGTGTTCTTGTTGACCATCTTCGACGTGTGGCCACCGTCCCTGATCGCACATCGATGCGCTCTGTGTACAATCTAAATTTGGCATTGAACTTGAAACCCCTCACTTTCAGTTTTAATATTATTAAAAATTTGTTGTGGTTTGAGTTTTTAAACAATTGTAATTGAAACATTTCATTTTTACTGCTTTGCAATCTGACATTAAATATTATTTGATTGAAAACATGTTAATAAGACAACACGGAAACATGAAGATGACTAATGATGCAAAATGAACAACAATGTACGAATAAAATGGCACAAACAAAATTTATTTAGTTGAGATATGAATGAACAGCATCACAATTAATGCTTTTCATGTTCGAGACAATCAAAAAGAGTATTTGCCACAAATAAGAACAATAAAAAATATGATTAAATTAATTGTTTAATGGTACGACATGAAAAAAAAATAGCGCTGTGATGTATAACTAGGATGACGAAGAAATTTGCTTTGACCTCCAGACTTTTTGCTTGTTTTTAAAGCCAAGAATATTCGCTTTTAAGATGTTAACCAAAATTTATTGTATAATGGCGAATGTGAAAATTACTGATTTATGCTGGGGGAAATGTATTAACGTTGTGAATATGTAGAATTTCTTTTACAAGAATTTGCTGTTGACATAATAGGTCAAAGTAATGTTTGATTGTTAAGCAAACAATCTGTCAAAAAAGATTAGAAATTTGTGAATGAAAAACAAAATAGATTTGTCCATTTCTCAGATTCAAACGTAAAGTTAAACAAAACACACATAAAGCTATGATTTTGATGAAACTTTGTTTTCATAATAATGCTTGAACCTTATCATTATGCACAAAATATAATGTCATTGAAATGACCGTCTCTGAATTGCTTGCACAGGCGGTATCTTTGCGATAACTTGACGAATGTTGGTTTTCAAATGTTCCCACATTTAGGGATTATCCGCGTAAACACGGTCTATGACGTAGTCCCACAAAAAATGTCCAACGGCGTCAAATCGTATGATCTTGGTGGCCAATTTATGTCTTCAAAACGTAAAATTGCGCTTTCTAGAAACTTTTAATGTAATAAAGCCAAAATCGGTCTTAATGTGTGACTCGCGGCACTGTCTTGTTGCAACTTGTTTGCAAATCGGGGCATTCCGTGTGACGACGTTTAGCGACACTTACTTGGCTATGAGTTAGTAGATCGACCACTATTCTCGCTGTCCATAGAATCGAGGTCAAGTAAGTGTCGCTACGCGTCGTCATACGTAATATATCAATCTGCCACAAGTTGCAACACTGGACCTTTGAACGAATTTATTCCTTTCCGATATTTGCCTTACTCCCGTCCCACCTATCTTGCAACTGCAATTCATTCTGGTTTGAACAGAAATACGGCTCTGCCGAACTATAGGCGCCTGTCCAACTTTAGGCCTGTCTACTTGTTATTACTGAAGTTTTTTAGTTGGTCGCACTCGTAATGTAGCTTCTAAATTCGAAATTTGTCTTTTTCGTCATAGATCATGCAATTATTTACATTTGGATTTACTTAAATTTAAAGGGATTGAAAAACAAACAACTTGAAAGTAACTCGACTTCTCTAGAAGATATTAATTCAATTTTACTCATTTTCGTCAAATGAACTGAATTTCAGGCTTGTTATGATACGAGGGCGGTCCCAAAACCGGCCAATTTGACGTATAAATGGTTCATTATTTAAAAAACAAATGATGATGAAAACTGGTAACTCTATAAAATGTAGGTTTAAGTTTCGCATTGTTTAATATTTTTATTTGAGTCATCAAAAGTAAATGATCTCAGTGAATTTGTAAACTTGGAAAAAATTGGCAACCGTTATGTAATTCAATATTTCCATTTGAAAGGTCTCAGTCCAACCAATATTAAAGTCGAGATTATTCTACTCTTGGGCAGCCTGCTTCTTCGTTTGCGATTGCAAAATATTGGAGGGAAGAGTTTAAACGAGGCCGTACTAGCTGCCAAGATATGGTGTACATCTTGGCAGCTAGTACGGGGGTCGACCAATTAAGATGTTTACGTCAGACATGGTTAAGAAAATCCACAAAATGGTATTGGATGATCAGTGGCGGAAGGCATGTGAGCTAGCTGAAATGATAGGCATTTCAAAATGAGCTACACATCGTATATTGACCGAAGAAGTTGAAGATGCGCAAAATGGGTGCCGCGCTTGCTTTCAATAGAGCAAAACCAACGTCGTGCAGATGTGTCAGTAGAGTGTATGGCGATGTTTCACCGCAATAAAGTCGAATTTTTGCGTCTATTTATAACCATGGAAGAGACATGGGTCCACCACTTCATACCTGAGACAAAGGAAGAGTCCAAGCAGTGGTTTAGAATAGGAGAATCGTGTTTAAAGAAGGCGGAGACAGTTAAATTCTGCGGGGAAGGACATGGTGTCTCTTTTTTTGGTATGTGCATGGGATTATTTTTATCGATTACCTTTAGAAAGGAAAAACTATCAACGGCGAATATTATGTTAATTTATTGCAGCGTTTGGTAGATGAAATTATGGAAAGAATGCCGGATTTTGGCAAGAAAAAAGTCTTATTTCATCAAGACAATGTTCTAGTACGCACATTCACTATTGCGATTGCCAAAATTAATTAATTAAAGTTCAAATTGCTTCATAACGCACCTTATTCGCCAGATTTAGCTCTCTCGGGGTATTTTTTATTTTCAAACTTAGAAAAGCGGTTCGGTGGTAGAAGAATTGCTGACAATGAAGAGGTGGAGTGTGCGGTTAATGACTATTTCAAGTAGTTTGACATTTCTTATTATTAACAGGGTATAGAAGCTATTTAATATCGCTGGAAAAAATGTATCGAACTAAAAGGAGGTTACGTTGAAAAGTAAAGAAAATTGTCCGCAACTTTTTTCCGGTTACTTTGTTAGGTCGGCTAGTTTAGGAACCGTCCTGGTATCAAACTTTTTAGGGACCGTCCTCGTTTCCAGCTTTTATATGTGTGGCCAAAGTTTCACCACAATTATAAAGAGTAGGTCCAAAATAGGATTGACTTCTATTTGCCGAGGCCTTAAGAAAATTATTCTTTTCGATATTATGTTAATGTTAAGCTGTGAGAAAACTAAACTTAGAATTATTATGTATGATTGGCGAGAGCACATTCGAGCGAGAGAACTTGTTTGATATTTCATAAACCAATCTTACACGAATCTGTAAGTTATATACATATATCAGCCTGTAGTATTTCACAAAACAACTTTTTGTGGGTAGGCGGGTGTTTCCTAGGATGCTCTATACCGCTTACCCCTAAATCGCAGGCCTCTCTACCTGATCCTGTAATTAAGCAGGCAAAGGGTATAATGCTTGCGTACAAAAACAAAGTAGTGTGGCCTTGTGCCAGACGGCCTAGGAAAAGGTGGATTATGTCTTGGGATTCACCTATAATATGACATCAAAGTGATCTTGGAACTCGTTTTTCGAAAACCAAGTAAAGGGGAGAGTCATAGTTAAACAAGACACATCGTGGCAACAGGTGCGGACATAGAGAAGCCGTCGGGAGGTATCAGAAGATTTATCTTTTCCGTAAATATAGTTGTATGACCAGAGAGATCTGGTTAATGAACTATGATAGGAGCATGGTGTACTTTGCTGTGTTGATATTCTTTCCTCGGACATTGAAAATCTATGCCGTAAACTATGGATTATCAGTTCCATGCGAAGTATGATAAAGCAAAACTGGAGTAGCTTGTCTGCGAAACCCAGACCAGAGGGTTCTTCTCTTCTGGCAGCACGGGTGACCAGGGGCCCAAGGAACATTGTTCCTTCCTGGTCAATGGTGTAAGACCACTAGTGGGAGCATCGTGCTGGCTGTGGTTATGCTGGCTGTGGTTGCCCGAACAAGTGTTTTCAGTGCTTTTGCGTTGCTTCAGGTTGCGTTGGTGAAGGAAGGCATTAGCTTGGAAAACACTGTTCATTTCTATCCGAGGTCTTCCTAGATACCTCAACTCCTACCAGAGAGGTAGTTCACTTCATACCAAGTGGCTACAAACGTACTTTGGCCGAGTGAGGGAGTGGGACCTGAGGAAGCTTTTCCAAGGGACCTACTTCCAATCTCTGGTAGTCTAACTAATCCTTCGGGATTAGCCCCCAAAGGGGCGCTTGCTGTCGCTAGAAGATAGAAAGAACACATAACCAAGAAAGAAAAGCATATGATTAGAAAACAGCACCTGTGTGGTGGCACACCATGGGTAAGACTTTCACAGCGAGACTCATGTAAAACTTTCACATCAGTTGTAGTATTTCACAATCCAAATACGAATTTGTATTATCAGTAACACGAGTACGACTCGATATATTGCGGTTATGACCCACATTTCTAACTTTAAGTTTACTCCTTGTATAACCTTTCAATATTAAAGTTCTTTTTGTTCTCATGTAATCTTAATTTGACTTTTATTTATACATCGAATTCCTTACAAAGGTTATGGGTCCAGCACGCTTCCACTGCGCAGGATATTCTTCCTTACACTTTCTTACACGAAGGATATTATATTTTTAAGTCATGTTCTTGAGACGAATAAATCACGGTGCTCATTCACAACTCTAGGCAGAATACTTCAACTTAATATTAATTTGGCATATGGAGATATCAATTACTTTGAACAGACATTTATGTGAAGTGTTTGATGAAGATGCGCAACTATCGTAGTTTGGAATCTTTTCATTATATAACAAAAAAAATTTATCGATATGCGCTGCTACAACATAAGATGAATTATAGAGGAAAAGATGTTATTAAATATAAACTCTACTTGTTTTAATAATACACGAGTGCACAGCAACCGCTGGTGCATTTAGCAAATTCAGATATATAATTTTGAAAAATATACATTTTGTTATATTTTTGAGCAAAGTTCTCCCCATATACGGACGTGCATATATGCCGTATTCATATATATTTTTGGCTTAATATTAACCTTGAAAGCGCCAGTGAAAAATATTATGGAATTTTTATACATATTCTATAATTGTGTCTTATAGCGAAATTGAAGGTTGTCAATTTATAATAAATTTGAAAATACTTTAACCAAAAATCAGTGACGCACTACGACGATAACAGCAAGGGGCAACAAAAATTAAAATCACACAATATTGATTAAAATAAAAATTTTATAAAACAACAAATCACATAAAATCTTAAGAAAAAATCTGAAAACATTTAATGGATGGCGAAAATGCCTGAGAACCCCCAAACGAACGGCGAATCTTCAACGTCACAGTAATGATGATGAATACAAAAATTGTAAATTGTAGATAAATGTAAAGAAGAAACGATTGAGAAAAGAAAAATTCTCACAAATATCTTAATCTAATACAAATACACTCACAAGCGCATGTAGCACGTATGTGAGAACGGTTGGATCGTCGTCGTTCCAAGGAAAGAAATAGTTAACAGCAGACAAATCTCAATATGTTTGTCAATTTTTATGACATTGTGAGGTCATTCAATTAAGCGGCTTAAGATCAAAAAGCCATTTAATGTTTCTGTTTCGTTTTTAGCCGGGAGCACATAAATGTTTTTTTTTTCTCTATGCCACAGATACCGACCGATCAGCCGAAAGCAAATGATTTCTGGTAACAACCATCGCGGCAACCACCACATGCGACTTTGACATACCAGCCACCAACAATGTTGTACATGCGATTTCATCAGAGACTCTCCTCTTTCTTAAAAAACTATGGAAAACAAAAAACAAATCATTGTTTTCAATACTTTTTTTTTCTTTTTGTCGATCACTTAATAATTTCTTATGTCTTTTTCTGTGTTGTTGCATGGAAAAAGCTGAATTTCTTTTAATGATTTTACCTCCACAGTGAATAGCAGCGGCTTTCATTAAACAACAAATGTTTTTAGAGATGCTTTGCTAACATTAATCTGCCATTCTTTCTGTTGCCTATTAGATGTCATAAAAGTTCTTAATGTCCATTCAGTTGACAATTATCAACATTATTTGATAAAAGATAAATTCAAATTCTCTCACACACTCACATTAATATACTGAAAAAGGAGCTCACATGTATTTGTGCTTAACAGAAATCAAATATTTTTACAACTTTGTTTTATAGCATCTCGAGACTGACTGGCCGACCATTTATAGCCGGCCATATGACTTATGATTTCAGTATGAATATAATAAAGTTGCTGTTTATTGTACGATATCGCCGCTTAGCTTATAAAAAACTACTTTAAGTGATAGAATAACCTATAAACAGTGTGATACATGTATCTTGATACAACCCATGATAGTTGTAATATAGGGGACCAATTCAGTAGCTCAGGAAAAAGACTGACTAATCTTACAAACTCAACATTGTCCGCCTATCCAATGTTTGTATTTAGAATTTATTTCGACCAAGATGAAACTGAAAATAGATCAAAACAACTTAAAAGGGGCAACGTACGAGTATGGTACTTCCAAGAAAATTTTAAATTCTATTTTCGCTTTTAACCGGGTTTGCATGCATAAGAATCTGAAATTATTTTATATAACTTTCTATATATGTTATACAAAACCTGCAATTTAGTAAATACAATTAATTATTTATAGATAATTCAATTAAAATTGACATATCTTATCTGTCGTCATGTAACGGCATCAAATCTCATGATCTTAGTGGCCAATTGACGTTGTCACGCGTGAAATTACGCTTTCTGAAAACTTCTCATGCGATAAAGCCAAAATCGAACGTGTTGTGTAGCTCGGCAACTTCAACTGCAGGCGAAAAAAAGTTGATTATCAAACATACTCTAAACTGAAATTAGAATTATCCGCCACACTTTCACTAACAGGAGCGATATCTTGTAATGATGGGCATGCCTGATCACTTCTTCAAATTTCTGTATAATCTTGCCAAGTAGGTCGATTATGAAGACCATAATTATCCCATAATGCACGAAAAGTGCCCACATTTGAATCACCATTTTCTTCTTAGGTGGCGACTGGAATAGATATACTTATCTATTATACGCCTCCTGTAAAAAATAATTCCAAACGCTTCAATCTTCTGCGCTTCTCCTCCATGTCGTCAAACCAATTTTCGATATTACTTTAAAAGCCTGGTCCTTCCAACGGAGTTTTGGTTTTGCGCCGTCCATCGAGTTCGTAGTCGAAAACTGTCTGTCCATCCGCACAACAGCCATCCCAGCCAACGTAATCGCTGTATATTAATGCGTTTGCCTACGTCGATGTCGGATATAGCTCCTACAGCTCATTGTTCATGCGACGCCGATACTCTCCGTTACCGATGATGGGTCCATATAAAAAGTTTTCCCAACAAGAACGCAAGATTTAAATTTGGCGCCATTCGAAGTGTCATTGTTTGATATTTGAACAATGGTTATTGTTTGCTAGTAGAAGGTACGAGGTTAGTAAAAATGGAGCGCTACATAAATAAACAACGCATTCTCAATGTGAAATTGATCAATTTGGACGAAAGATTTGCACCTTCATGCATACAAAGTTCAATTGACTCAGAAACTGAAGCCAGCCGACCATGGACAGCGAAGGGAGTTCGTTAATTGGGTATCGGAGAGACAACATGAAAATGATGATCTTAAAATGTCCATCTTGAGGAAAATCCTCGAGTGATTCACGAGAAGCAAATGCATCCTCAACGTATCACTGTGTGGTGTGGATTTTAGGCTGGAGGAATCATTGGATCTTTTTTTTATGAAAATGAGGCATGTCAAGCGCAAACAGTCAATGGTGTTCGGTATCGTGAAATGATAACCAGTTTTTTCGTGCCTAGAATTGAGGGAATGAATGTGGAGGGCAAGTGGTTTCAACAAGACGGCGCCACATGTCATACAGCCAGAGAAACAATTCAATTGCTGCATCAGTCATTTCCCAACGTCTGGCCCAGTCGGATTTTTGTCTGTCGAGAAAGGGCTTTACCATGTAATCGCTTGCTTGGCCCATAGTAGCATTAGTTTGAATCACCATAGTAAGTTTTAACTATTTTTACGCGTTCTTCGGTTGTCAAATGATCCATATAAAGGGCAAACCTTTCACTAAATTAATAACACTTTAAATGACAGATATTAAATAGCTGACAGCTTTGCCAGAACTGCGGTTTTGAAACCACTAAATGGATAATAATTCTTTCATTTCGTTTTGGATGTATGCAACAGAAACAAAATTCAATTAAATGTTGATTCGATTGTCCGCGTCAGGTTCAAAATTGGGTTTATTTTTGATTCGTAAATTTTCGATTTTGTAAATAAATTACAAATATATACGGATTTAATTGCATTTCGACGATTTTTGCGAACAAATAAGAGATATTGGTTCGGTTTGTGAATAGCGTTCATTTGGACCATTAAATATTGTCCTGTTAAATCGAGAAGCAATATCGGCCAAGTGGCCGTTGAAGTACCGCCAGAGTCGGAGTGCGCTCAGAGATTCGGCGCGCTTTAGAGTATACGCCAGCACTCTTCTCAATACTCCAGGTAACAGACTCGCCATTCATATTTGAATTTTTTTTTTTGCAGCTTCAAATATCCACGAAAAAAGTCTGGAGTCCTGTACATTCGATGTGGATGTTTGATATAAAATGAAAATTCAAGATTATTTTTATTTGGAAGAGGAATCTGATTTAATGTTTAATACAGTTTTTAATACGGAATTAATACTGTACATAGCTTGATTTGAGTTTCTCTATCATGGATGTATTAAAACCATTTACCTCTTTAATTATATTTCGATGACGGTTCTTAAGTGTTTATTCTTACATTGGCGAATACAGATGAAAATTAACATATTCTTCTGTCTTTAGCTTGCAACTCTGTGCGAAGAATCCTTGATAGTATGATTTTAAAGTTTTACATTCCGCCACAATGGAAAATATCTCAGGTGAAAATGATACGAAAACCAGGAAAACCACCTGAAGAAACCTCCTCTTATGGGCCCATAAGCCTCCTACCTATACCATCAAAAGTCCTCGAAATTTTATTTCTCCGAAGATTAAACCCTATAATAGAGTCCAAAAAAAACTAATACCTGATCACCAATTTGGTTTTAGACAGGGACATGGGACGATTGAACAGGTTCATTGATTAGTTGAACTGATAAATAAATCTTTCGACACGAAAAAGTATTGCAATGCGGCATTTCTGGACATTTCACAAGCCTTTGATAGGGTATGGCACGAAGGTTTATTATTCAAATTGAAGAAAATGATACCCACGAATTTCTTCATTCTTCTGAAATCTTATTTATCTGATGAACCTTTTTTGTTAAAAACTGCGAAGACATGTCGGACATGCTTAAATTGCATGCGGGAGTAACTCAGGGCAGCATTATTGGCCCTACCTTATATCTGATTTTCACTTCGGATCTACCCACAGAAGAAGGGATTCTTATCGGAACGATTGCAGACGATACAGCTGTTCTTGCCACTGACGTCAACCCGGATCAAGCATCTAGAAAATTCCAAAAACATCTCGATACCATAACAAAATGGCTGCAGAAATGGAGAATAAAGGCAAACGAAATGAAATCGGTTCAGGGAACGTTTACACTTTAGACAGGATGTTGTCCTCCCGTGTCTGTTAATAATGTTGAAATACCTGAAGCAAATGATGCAAAGTATCTAGGCATTTATTTGGACAGAACACTGACTTGGAGAAAGCATATATTTACAAAAAGACTGGCCTTGGGGTTCCAACTAAGATCCTTAAATTGGCTTTTGAATGGCAAATCCAAATTATTCCTAGATAACAAATTAAAAATCTATAAATGTGTCTTAAAGCCCGTATGGACATATGGAATCCAGTTATGGGGGACTGCAGCAAACTCCAACCTTGAAATATTGCAACGCTTTCAATCCAAAGTACTGCGAACCATTACCGGTGCACCCAGATACTTCTCGAACAAACAATTGCATAGAGAATTGAAAACACCTTTCATTAAGGAAGAAGTCCAAAAATTCTCCGCTAGATACATGAATCGTATTCAACAACATCCGAATCAGCTGGCGTCCAATCTGATGAACGAAACAACATTATTTACCAGACTAAGGAGGAGAACCACACAGGACCTGGCTACTCAGGACGAATATAGCAGTAGGGACACTCAAGGAAGTGTTCCCGAATAAAAATAAAATTTTTGTATATAAGTAGTGTGTAGGCCAATGTAAATATTACTGAATGTCCAAGGACAGATTGTAATAAATACAAAATTAAAAAAAAAAGATAGTATTAACTATATTTTAGTGTCTCTCTATCAGATGCCGAAGATGAAGCCTATTTCTAATTTATGTTTGAAAAGCCACCAATTGGTTCATGCCATGGACGACATAATAAATCAAACATCTCCGTTTTCATAGTAGTACTTAAAAAAACTATATAATTAAATGACTAATGATGTCATAACAAAAAGAGAAAAAAAACGCCTATAAAAATATATAGAGAAAACCACAAAACAGAGAAGAAATTCATTCACAATTTTTGGAAGAAAAAATAGAAACACCATCGAAAAAAGCGAAGAAACTCTGAAATAATTATAGTTAAAATTTCCTGTTGCTGATCATTAATTTTGAAAATAGCTATAGCCTGTGGTATTTACAGCTTAAAGGAGAGAAAAAACGGAAACGACAGATTAAAAGTCACACAAAACAGCACTCTTGAAAAGTTATCAGCGTCGTTTTTTTTTTTTTTTTTGTTTTGGTTGACTAAAAACTGATTTATTAAAAGACAGCTCGAGGCTAAGAGACATACATATATGTGGTAGGTATGTAGATATTTTCTACTCGAATGCCACAAAATGGTGACTAATATTATTTCAGTTTCTGAATGGAAAAAAAAATATCAAAGCAACTTAATTAATACCGTTTGCAGGGGATTCGAATGTCGAAAGGCCAATAAATATTTTCTTTGATTTCTGTTAAAGAAATCATTAAGATTGAATCTACAAGTGACCACCACAAATTTTACAAGAGTCAACATCCCAACAACATCGACAAATCCAAATGATGGATTATCGGACGAACTACAAGAAACTGTAATTAAATTTCGGTTTTTTTTTTTGGTGTTGGGAGAAAACTTCAGCCTAATGCCGTTGACTTCAATTTAAGAGACATATTGTCGTCCATTTCTTAGAAAGCTCAGGCCAAAACAGAGACACAACACGGTTTATATCATTGTTTGAGATTTCACAATTTATTTCATTTGTATTTTGGTTTGAAATCACAGATTTGAGTAAGATTTCGAGACAGTGGCCAGCCAGTGTGATGATTAATTTATGTGGCTACCGAAAAACGACTTTAATCTTTTAATCGCAACAAATTAAAACACCCCAGTAAAAATAAAGCCAAAAAGGTAGGCAGTGGAGAGTGAAGCATTCCTTCCACATCTTCCAATGCGTTTCTTATGAAAACCGAACAACATTTATTTGATTAAACTATTAAAAACTTATCATAAGCATTAGTGTTTCTAAGCAAATGTATTACAAAGTTTCAACTAATTAATTTGGATTTTGGGCCTTAAATTATAATTTGTGTGCCAGAGAAGAGGATACGATCTGACACAGTGTTACAAAATTGGTTAGAAACAAATACTGAAACAAAAAAAAATTTCATAAATGCAGATCCTACTCGAGGATGTTTCAAGTAAAGAAAAGTATTTTTAACTTTTGTGTCGATCTGATCGATGCCGTCCAATGTTTTTTGGAAGGCCATATCGAACTTATTTCTTTTAAAATTAGAGTTTGGTTTGTATCTCCATAACATCATATTAGCTGACTACTGGAATAGTTTTAAAGAGTTGTTCAATTGATGCGACTTTTGTTGATTCTAAGTCGTTCCAGTAGTTAGTAGTGTGATAAAATTTAATCAACTGTTGATAAAAAATTTTACAAAACATGCCCTTGGCCATTGCTTATGTGGTGGAAGGCGGCTGAGGAGATTGGGGTCGAAAGAGTCACAAATGTGTTTTTAGTTCTTTTAAAATGTGCCATGAGCATGCATATAAACTCACTTGGAAGAGTTGAGAGCCATTAGAAGAGCTCTTTGCCTTTACAAAATACGGTCTTGGTCATTGCTCATGTGGTGGGAAGCGGCTAAGGAGATGGGGGATGCGAACCCGAAAACATAGCTATGAGCTCGCTCGCTAGTTATCACAAGAGCGGGCTCTTCGCAAAAAAGGTGCAAAATTAACATTTTTAATTGTTTTTTAATAGAATCGGAAAGTAAGAGAGTATGTATGTTGGAGCACGTTTTAAACGGTTCTATTTTAAAAGAACACAAATCCAATTTAGAGCCCTGAACACTTTCTGCATTAGTTAAATGTGATGCTATTTTTATTAAGCGAGGAAAAAATCTCTGCTTAATATGTAAAATGTAGAACTGTGGCAATTTAGTGTTATTATCTGAACCAGAAAATATTGCACATTTAAAGGGCAATTAGATTTATTTCAAGTTTGAACCCCTGATAAAGCAATACTTTGTTGTTGAATGGCAACTAAATCGAATTATTTCTAAGCCTTACATAGGAAAGATCGTTTTCGCACCAGGAAGGATAGTATTAGGAAGTTTTGCCACTGCAATTGAAAGAGTTTTTTGGGGTAAGCTATGACTATCTCGGAGCTACGTAGTTTAGTTATATTTTTCAGTCTTTATGCTTGCGTACGCACGTTTTTCACTCTGCTGAAGTTCAAGAGTACTTTAGATGTAACCAGATAGTGACCTGAGTTGTTAGCACCATGGATCCCATGCAGGTCCATGACAATCGAAGTATATTTTCATGTAATCTATCCGGTTCCTCGTGTCATGATCAAGAGACAGCTAGGAAGCTTTGTGGATATCTTTATAAGGGAATCTACTTTGTTCTTGAGTTAAAATCAAGAGATAGCTAAAAAGTTTTGTGGGTATTTTTATAAATGAATATTTTGTCTTTGTCCTTTGACGTGGTAAAAGAAACCATTCTGATTCTGTTATCGGTTCTTCGCAGGCTTATTGTTGAACTGAGAACATTTTTTTCTCCATTAAAATCTCACACAACAATTGAAGCGTCATGCCCATGGAAGGGATCGTTTGTATCTTTTAGGCACTCAAAAAATATATATTTATCCGACGAGCTGTGCATTTGTAGGCTAATTGTTTTTCTCTTTGCTTCAGATATGAATTTGATTCGTGGCTTTTTATTTCATTAGTAAAGTTATTATAATTGATCTGTTTTCTTCATTGCAAAAAATGTGCAGTCGAGTTTTTACTGCAATCCTGTGGATGCAATGTGCAGTCGCAATGCAATGTGCAGTCGGAGCCAGAATCGAGCTTTTACTGCAATTCTCTGAAGTCCTTTTCCTAATGGTTTGATTTACTTACTTTGCTTAATTTACATATCAAAAGATACAAGCATAAAAAATTCACTACCATTATATGAAATGAATTCACGGTATTCTTTTTAATTACTTAATTCTCCGAACATCCAAGATAATTTTCCCTAAATTCGGTTAGCTGTGCCACACTGTGCTATGCTTCTTCAGTGGAACTAATGAAAGTGTCCATCTGACATGGTTTATTTCTGATATCTCGGGCATTACGATCATAAACTGCGTTTAATGTGATGTTTCTCGAGATTAAAAACCACATACCGCTTATTAGCATAACAAAGGCCTCCAGAAAAGACCCCTCTCTGTGATAAGGAAAGATTTCAAATGTTGTTATATCTCTAGTATTTACTACTACTCGTATGTTGTATACGACATTATACAAAGATACAATTTGTGTTAAATCTCTCCATTAGAGTTGACACTTTTTATGGGTTGTTATTTTTTGATGTAGTTTTAGCGTTTTGGATCTTGTTGAATGTCTTTTTTTTATGTAACCACGAAAAGTGGTTTATTTGTCATCATGGGCTGTGCTTTATTTTCATAATATCTTTGGGTGATTATTGTTATTTTTGATGTTCTCTTCTTTCATCCTAACAAATTATACCGTTTTAATCATATCGTCTTGTCTTTTGGCTGTTGGTACAAAGTTATGACTTATTTTTTGTATCGCATATTTTGCTCACTTTGTTTGAGAAATCAAGTTTAAGTGCTATATTTGATTTTAACAATAAAATAGGATTAAATCGATTTAATATTTCCTTCGAAATGTAGCATTTGATCTTTTAGCGAGAAGTAATCATAATACATTTTTTTTAAATGATATCGTCACCTTTCATATTTAAATCATTTACCTTAATAAAATACAAAGTACAAAGCGAGGGATTTTAATGACATCTCAGCAATAAACTGTAGCAAAAGTTATAAAATTGATCATTAAAACATTGTTTTCAATAACAAGTAATTTTTTTGTTTGACTTTTCTGTTGTTATTTTTGAACTTTAATCCCTATTCTGACAGTGACAGTGGACAGTGCAGTATGGGACATCAAGCGTATACGAATATACTCTTAAAAAAAAAACAAAAAAATATCGGAAATTGGTTAATAAAACAAAAAAATATTTATTACATATTCAAATTTATTTTATCGGTTTCAAAGTAGACAACTACCAAAATAATCCACTTGCACTGACGATGTTTCAAATTACCACAATATTTTTTAAGGCCCTTTTATCGGAACGGGGTGTTTGTTTAAGTCTCCTATCGACTGAAAACGGGTGCTTCGAAGTGCTACTTTAGGTATTAGAAAGAGAAGACAATAATTCAAAACAGGCTCCTCTTTTATGTCTCCTATCGACTGAAAACGGCTGCCTCGAAGTGCTACTTTGAGTGTTAGAAAAAGAAGAACATCATTTAAACCTCTCCTCCTCTTTTATGTCTCCTATCTGAAAACGGCTGCTTCGAAGTGCTACTTTGAGTGTTAGAAAGAGAAGAGAATCATTCATGGCCATACCAGGCAGATACGGTAGTTGTTCGACGATATTTGCTGAGTTTTTGATTGGAATTTCTTCCACAATGATAGCCATGAACTTTCTTTCAACAAATCTGATTTTTTTCGATGAATTTAATCTCGCAAACACATCAAAACGCCTGACTTTTCGGCAAGAATTTCGACTGTTCAAAACTACCTTGACTTTCAATCAATTATGATGTATTTCCATTTTTTTTTTTTAGTTTCGGCTCAGTTTTAGCAGTCGCCATTTCGAAGCTGAATGACTGTTTTGCATGTTAAACTTCTAAACTCACTCCTGATCTCCAGATATACATAGTCGTAATGAGTTTTATGAACGTGTTTATGAATTGACCTGATCTAGTATGTTTCCAGCAACCTCTAAACGACTGACTTTTTAAAGAAAATTTAGGTTTTTTGAAACTAGCCGAGTGACGAAGCGTTTTATGCTCAAACTATAGCATAAAACGCTATGAATTGATTTGTGCGACAGTGAAAGTTTAGTAGCAATATCTCCCAAACTTAAGCGGAGATTTTCGGTCACCGTTGCCTTCAATTTATCTGTGTTAACTGCAATTGTAGATGTAGGTAAATCTTCCACCACATCTCGACTGCTTTTGAATGTTCTCTACAAATTTTTCTTTGTTCAACTCTCAATTATGCCAAAAGAATTTGCCAATTCTTAGCGGGCTTTTTAAATGGTCCATTTCAATTTACCACAACTCTTCTTGTCCCTAAGTCCGCACACCGACCCGAAGTTTGAATACAATCTGTCATGTGGTTTGCTTACAGTGTTCGATTTTGTCAGTTCATCTCAAGTGTGTTTTGAGATTTTTAAAAATGGATGAAAACATCGAACACAGAATTAATTTCAAATTTTCTACTGCAAATAGAATTTCCTGTTCCGAATCGCTGACAATGTTACGGAACGCTTACAGTGAATCGATCGGATCAGAAACAAGAGCACATGGGCGGTACAGTGCACTCAAAAGCGATCGAGATTTGGTGGAAAATGCGCTTTGCTCTAGATATGAGACACGCTGCAGCTCGTCTAGTTCAGAAATCTTCTTTAAAAGCTTAATTGCATATAGTTTGGTGAAGACATGCTCAAATGACTTCATCCACAATTCCGACTTCACGTTCATAAAATGCTTTACAGCTGGTGATGAGACATTAGTTTACGAGTGGGACATGCAAAGCAATAAGCTTCGGAACGTTGCCTATCAACTGATCCGAAATATATACAAAAATACATCAAACTTAATCGAAAGTCAAAGTAATGTTGTTGCGATTATCGCGGTGTTGTGCACTCGGAATTCTTGGCAGGAAATCAGACTATAAATGAAAAACCTTATTTGGGAACTATGTCGCGTTTGAGAGAGCAGTTTCGTCGTAAAATTTCCAATGAGTAGAAAGAAAACTTCGTCAGTTTTACACAGCGATAATTTATTGTCGTAAAAGAGCTATTGTTTTGAAAGAACTTTTGATCGAAGACTCAACAATTATCATCGAACAACCATCGTGTTCACTTGGTATGGCTTCATCTGATTTTTCTTCTCTTGCCGAAACACGAGTTAGCATTTTTAGTCGAATTAGACTTTCAGTCGATAGAAGACATAAAATGGTCTTTTCAGGAAAATGTGTTTGAAAAATTTATGGTTGAATCATTCGTTGGCATAAATGTAAAGGATGATTTTTTAATCGTAGTTTGTTTAGAAATCGAATAAAACACTCAAATTTGCATCATATTGACATTTTTTATTAGAATCGATAAATTGGTCTTTGTCATTTAATTTTTAAAGATAATTTCATGTAAATGTTGTCCGCGGCTCCGTCTCAAAATGCCCAATTTTTCGTCACTTTTTCGAGCATTTTGGCCTGTATTCCACGAATAACGCTTGTTATGTTATCCTGTAAGGCTTCAATAGTGCTCAGCTTGTCCACATAGACTAACGACTTGATATAATTAAGACAAGAAATAACCAAGAGGCCTTAAATCGCAAGATCTTAGGGGCCAACTCACAGGGCCAAATCGAGATATAAGCTGCTCACCCAATTCATCCCTCAACATATCCATTGTTTCACGAGCAGTGTGGCATGTTGCACCGTCCTGATGAAACCACATGTCAATCAAGTTCAACTCAGCCAATTGGGGCAAAAAAAAAAAATTCCTTATGGCTGAGTAACACATGCCTAGTCGCTGAGAACGGCGAAGAATTGACATTTCACGATCGTCATTAACACTGGTCGCTACGGCTGCAATATTTTCTTCGGTACGCACTCTTCGCATGCGAGTCGATGGTTTTATGTCCGAATAAAGTAAATTTGTTGCGAAATTTTGAGATAACAGCACGAATTGTTGATTCAGCAGGTCGATTATGACGACCATGAAATGGTCGTATCAAACGATGCACGAATTTTTATAATAAATTTCAACGATTTGCAATCGTTGTTCGTTTGTTAGTCTTTTCATGATGAAATGGCAGAGTGAGTGTACAGATGACGTTTGGACGTCATTACCAACCAGTGCTGCCAACCCGAAAAACTTAAATCTTAAAAAATTACCCAATATTATACTGGGAGATGTATACTTTTAAGTCGATACAATAAATTCAAATGAATAACAGATATTTCGTGTTTTACTAACCAGTTTTTCAATATTTTTTTTTTGACAGAATATGCCAGCCTTTCACATCGGCAAAGTATGAGGTTTCTTTGACTAAAGTTTGGTTGGCATTTCGCATCAAAAAAACCTAATTAATTGTAATGCTTAAATTTTCATCAGTTTGATTTGATTCTTTTGCTGGTTTAATTTCACTTTGTGTTGCAAGCGATGCAAACCGCCTCCAAATGACAAAATATTCTGAAAAAGTTACAGTCACAAATGTCAAAATTTCAATATAAATCATTAACCCCGTATAGTTATAATAGCATACAGTAACAGGGTTAGTTCAAAAACAAGTGTACAAGTAATGTGTTTGATATTTTAAATTCTTTATTTAATACGTGAAAATATTTGTTTCTTTTACTCACATCGACTTTTCAGCCCCACTGCATCGATGAAGGTTATTAGCAAATTAGTTTACATGTTTGCTTATTTTTTTTTCTTACACCAACATTTTTCAATTTGTAATTAACAATTGCAAAATAATTCGAGCTTTGTAGAAATGACACTTGTCATACACAGTCACTTTGTAATTGTTTTCTCTCTCTCGTTCCTGCTGCCTCTCTTTCTCTCTCTCGACAATAATTACGTTATTATCAGACCGCAATTGTCTAAACAAATGGCAACGGATTGGCATCAGAAGTCACAACAAAATAACGCAGTTTTACAATTGTCTGTATAAACAACCAATTAGTACATGTGATTATTTAGTATTTATTGCTTACAAATTGCAAGTGTGGAAACACTATGGAATCAATGAATCATATTTGTATGATGTTTCTACCCACTAATCCATGTATCGTCGTTTGGCAAACATGACATTGGATGACCCTTAGTGGGAAGATGAATATGTTTGTAGGTTTTCAGAAGAAAACTTAACTTACAATGATACTCTAGATCATACAAAATTAATTACATCACATTAGTAGACCAAGGATTTAATACCGTTTCCAAATGACTATTTGAGAAGCTTTCGATGGGATCTAAGCTATGTGACCGATATTTCTAGAAAGATATGTGGCCGATTTTAGAAGTTCCTATGCTCTCCATCATAGGACGATAAGTAAGTAGCAAATATTATTTACTCGATGCGATACTGTCAAAAAGATTTTATGAACATGTGCGCAAAATATTTTTTAGTTTTACATCGTCTTATATGCTGCTTAATTGAAGCAAAATTTTTTACGACAACATGAGTGAAGAGAAAGAAACGGAATCTCCAAACACTGATGACGGCCGCAAACATTATAGAAACCAGAATTTAAAGATTCACCGCTATTTCCGTAAACTTTACAGAAAAGCTAATTCTATCCGATTTGCTGATGTCCATAAGAAATATTAGGCTGATATCACCTCTATCCAGGAGATGTGATGGGGATAGGTCAAGAACTCAGTGCCAAGACTGTGGCATCTACTACAGGGTGGTACACCAATTATGCTACAATAACAAATTCAAATAATTTTTTTTAAACGATGCATTTCATTTTTTTTTTCTTTATTATATAGAAAGTTCAATTTTATTTTATATAGCTAATTGGTTTTGAAGACAGTAGACCGTAAATGGCATGGACATTCACGCATATGCGATACCTGATCAGAAAATTATCAAGTCGGGATCGCTTCAACTATTGTTTTAATAGACTGCTTCAATTCAGTCAAATTCCTAGGTTTCGTTTTGTACTAGTATACCTCTTGGTTGGCATAACCCCATAAAGAAAGTCTGGTGCAGTCACATCATGTGACCTTGGAAGCCAGCGGAAAGTAAAGTTTTTGGACATTAATTTATTTGGGAATTTTCGTTGGAGTTCCGTCATAACCGGTCTGGCTATGTGTGCAGTTGCTCCATCTAGTTAGAACCAAATGCTGTTGAAACGGATACGTCTTTGGCGCCGTTCTAGTAAAAAAACTCCTTCAACATCTTTAAATAACGGTCTCCATTGGTCTTCGTTTTGTACTTGTGGCACGATTCATGCGCCACACTGTAGTTCAGAAGACTTAGACATTTTGTTTCTTGGTTTAAACCCATAAATAACCGTATAGCCATTGTCCACATCAAGGCGAAATATTTTTGTTTTGTGCACACGCCCCGACCGATGACAGGAAAGAGGAGATACATTCTGTGAGTGCGTGGAAACACACGATGGTTATCGCGACATCTGAATTGTTCTGGGGGATTTTAATATCAAAAAAAAAAAAAAAAAAACGAAAGGAAGATGTCCTTTGTCTAACGTCACATAATTTAATTTAATTCATTTGCACTTGTTTTTTTTCTGGGTTCATATTAAGTGGAATCAGATTGACATGTAACTACATCCTCAAGGGAACATGGTTATCTTCTGACCATAACACGACCAATCAGGTTAAACAAATGGTAAAAGATGTTGCATAAATTGAGCATGCATGAAATTGAGCAGCTAGATAGTTAGACGTTACTGAGCTCCATGCATCCGAAATAGTCGTAGCCTATCTACCTATCTACAAAGCTCTGGGTGTTGATGGCCTGCAGACAAAGGGAATCCAAGTGTGTGGCATTTGTCTTCTATTTATCGCTTATAAGATTCTGTCGAGTGCGGAATGTGAAAGACTATAACCTATTCCTGATTGGACTTTATCAGTGCGTTCTAGAACTGGTATATTTACAACTGATCAGATATTCATTCTAAAAAAACTCCTGAAGAGAAAGTACGAATACAAAATCGATTTAATAATTCGATACAGCTTAAAATGTTTAGCATAAAATGTATGTAAGCTCATTGAATGTGAAAAGCTGTTTTACATCTCAGTCATGGGGTTCAAGGGAATTTGTGTTTTTTCTTTTTTTTTTTTTAGACGATTTCATTGGAATGTTTGATGCGCTTTTGACACTTGAAATATATAGCTTATTTGTAGTCCTTTTTTCTCGATGGACCAACTATTAACACACTATTAAATACTTTTTGTTTTTTTTTTATTTTGTTTTATTCTTGATAAATTCTTAATTAGTCTCTATGTCGATAATTTAATTGGATACTGTTGTACAGACGGACCGGGGGACTTCAGTTTTTTTTTTTTTCAATTAAGGTTAGTTGTCGCAAATGAATACATTTTACAATATTTACGAAATATTTTTGGATTTTGTTTTAGATTCCAGCATGTATTATAACAAAGCAGAAATAATACTCAACTATCCCGAAACAGCATTAAATGTTGTAAATTTGCATTATTTTTAGGTTTTTAGGCATTTACCTCATATTTTGTTATGAAAGTAAAAATTATTTTGATGCACACTGATATGTGTTGACAATAAGCGAAGCAGAAGCATTTGTCAATGATTTATAATTATTGAATAATATCGATTACTGATGAGTCTTTTTGTAAATTTGAAAAATATAAAAAATAAACTTTACCAATTTTATATTATGAATGGGCGGCATCCATAAAGAAAAAAGTGGTGAATAGACTAAACTTAAGCGCATAATGAGTTAAAAGATCGAACTCGATCGAATTAGATTTCCAAAATTATTTTTTAAATGAATTGCTCCTGAATTGTAATATAATCTTTTTTATATTAGCTTGGATTTATAATTTTTCTCACATTTTTACCCACTATCTTTTTCCTTTATGTGTCTCTTGTTGGTTAAGAGCATCTTCTTTTTTTTTTTTGTAAAACATCGATTCTGATAAAATTTTTTAGATATAGCGTGAAAGTGTCAAATAAAATCCGTTTTTATTTCGAAAATATCTCAGTTTTAATACATAATACGAGGAAAATTCGGAGAAACATTTTACTATAAAATCTTTAAAATTAGAATAAAAAAATCTTTAAGAGGTTATAGTCGACTCATAAAAATTGATAGCAATTTTTATTCACTATGTTTATTTACACAAAATTAATTGACAATTTCACTGCAAGTAGCAAAATTTATTTCTGCTCGCTAGTGTAATACATCAACATTGTGTTCAGGACCAAAAGTTCCCTTTCCATATTCAGTATGAGTATTATTATAATTTGAAATTATTTATTGTGAACACTCTGAAATGTTTTAATGATAAATATGCGATTCTCTCCTTTTTAGTAAAATATCGATTATGATAAATTTTTTTTAGATATACCGTGAAATTATCCTAAATATAAATTTGCGATTCTCTGCCTTTTAGTAAAATATCGATTCTGATAAAATTTTTTACATCCAAAATCCGAAAGAAAATCTCAATTTTAATTCATAATACGAAGAAAATCCTAAGGAAATTTTTAGTTTTTTAACAAGTTAAGTTTTAATTTTATTATAAATCTTTAAAATTAGTATATAAAAATCTTTAAGAGATTATAGTCGACCCACAAAAACTGAAAGCAATTTTTATTCACTATGTTTATTTACACAAAATTGATTGAAAATTTTACTGCAAGTAGCAAAATTTATTAATGTATTCATATATAGGTATTTGAATATCACCTTTTTTTTTTTCATTGAACCATAAGGTCATTTCCCATATTTAATATGCCTATTATAATACTATAATTTGAAGAAATTATTTATTGTGAAGAAACTGAAACCTTTTAATGGTAAATATGCGATTCTAAATTACTCGATGATACCTACCTCAATGCAGGCGAGCATAAACAACCAAACCCCAGACAAAACCCCCTTTAAGCGCACAAAACGTTTTATGTGTGTCATTGTCTGGCTGAAGAAGTAATGTCACCATAAGTGTTTTCCCATAACAATTTCAAAGAAAAACAGTTGGCCAGACCCCACAACACGTCTGAGGCGATGACTGAAGTTATGCGCGATACGAGACACTCCACAAGTTAAAAATCGTGCCATAGAAAAAACAATGACAACACTTGGGACCATTACAAGTGCCCATCATCAGCGTCATCATCATCACATCACCACATGTGATATCTAGAAGAATGTCTATCGATTTGGGACAAAAACATATTAAAATAATAACAAACATGATGTGACAAATTTTATTTTGTCAGTGTTGAGTCGAAACGCCAATAATAGAGAAATTTTTATTTTGTTAAAGAACTATTAAAATTGATAAAATTTTTTGTGAAATTTAACAAAAAAAATTGGCGATTGGAATAGTTAATAGTACCGGGTTATTCAGTTTTCCACTTCAAAAGTGAAGTTAAATAAAACAAACATTTAACTACGATTTTGATGAAACTTTTATTTCGTTATAATGCTTGGACTTTGCCATGGTGTAGGAAATACCTACACAATGTCATTTAAATGACTGTTCCTGGATTAGTTGCAGCAGTGGATTGTTTTGAGGTAGTTTTTGACCACTTTTTCGCATGTAAATACGGTTTTTGACATAGACCCAAGACAAAGTCTAACGGCATCAAATCGTATGATCTTGATCGCCAAAAGCTTTCCGCAAACTTCTCATGCAATAAGGCCAAAATCGCTTGTGCCGCGTGACTCGTGGCACTGTCTTGTTGAAACCACATATCGTTCAGTTCTTAATCTTCAATTGCAGGCCACAAAATGTATCGGTTATTATATAGACATAGCATGCTGAATTGACGGTAATGGTTCCTCCAACGTCATTTTGGAAAAATACGGCCCAATGTCATCTCCAAACCATAACACGCACAAAACAGTCACTTTTTCCGGATGTGATTTTTCCACAATCACTTTTAGGTTCTTCGAGCCCCATATGCGACAATTTTGCTTGTTAACGTAACTGCCGGGTGAGAAATGTGCTTCATCGCTGAACGAAAATTTTGTTCGAAAAATCAGCATTGAAAGCCTGTTGCTGTAGCATCCAATCAGCGTACATACGGCAATTTAAATGATCTTCTTTTTCTTCTTCTTAGCTGGCGACTGGAATAGACATACTTATCGATTATACGCCGCCCGTAGAAAATAATTCCAAGTGCTTCGATTTTCCCTACTTCGATCTTCTGCGCTTCTCCTCCAATTCGTCACACCAAGTTTTCGACAACAAACTCTGCGGCTCTCCTCCAATTCGTCGAACCATGTTTTCGACAACGAATTCAATGGACGACGGAGAAGAGGGTGACCAAAACTCCGTTGTAAATGATCAGCCCGCTTTAATTGTTGACCGCATCTGTAATGCTTCTAGTTTCTACAAATATCTTTATAATCTCCAATCTCCAATTTCTTGTACAGTAGTTCGATAATGACGACCATAATCACCCTGTAAATCACGAAAAGTGTCCACGCTTGTTGAATCAACACTTTGATAGTAAGTTTAAACTATTTTTACTCGTTCTTCGTTGTTAAATGATCTATTTACGTAAATGATAAACTTTTCACTAAATAAATAACACTTCAGATGACAGGTATTTAAGGCCTTGCCAGATGTGACGATTTTGAAACCACTAACTGGACAATTTCTATACTGTTGAAGTTTTGTCAAATGGATTTGTGAGCAACAGAATGATAGCACAATATGCTGGCAAAAAATCACTCTTAACAGGCTGTGCTTTAAAAACTTCCTATGTTAACACTCTTTTAGTTGCAGCACTCTTTTGAAGCCAAAAAAACCCAATTGATGAAAGAAAAAAAACAAAATCATTAAAATACCTAAGAATGTTATGAACACTTTTACAAATATTCTTCTAAACGAAAAACAAAAAAAAAAATCGATTTCATGGGGACAATATGAGAATATAAAACAAAGAAATGACACGATCACACTCAACCAGACAGACAGACAGAAAGACCGTCGTATGCAGACAACTTGACTGAAACGACTTAAGGCCACTTGACAGTATCCAGAGCATACTCTGGTGCACAACAGCACACAGTACAATGCAAACAACACTTGACAATATTGTATGAGTGGAAGAGATTCGATGGTTAAATAAATCTCCTGACAAAGAATAAACAAACACCAGCCACAACGTTGTTGATGGCGCACTACAAGTATGGTCATATACGAGTGAGTATATGTGGATGAGTGAGTATGTGCGCTGTCGCCTTGTCATAGACTCGCATCAAGTAGCCCTTTATGGCCTTTATATAGGTAGTGAGCGTATGGATGAATCTGGTGTGTAGTGATGGTGCCAACATTTATGTTTACACGCTTCAAATATTGCTGGCCAATGTCATGCCACATTATCTGCAACACACCGCATGCCTAACGCTATACCACGTTGCACTTTTCACTTCACTATGGGAAGGTATGTGCAGAATGGTGTGCGTGTGTTTGCCGGAGGAGCAGATTCCATCGTCGTCGATTTGTATGAACATGCATAACCAACGACATCTTACGGTTGAGTTCATTTTTGAGATGAGACAATGGCACTAAAGTGTCACGTTATTGATAAAGAATAAAAACAAAAAAAAAAAAAAAAAAAAAAAAAGGCGTAAGGAACAAAATAAGCGAAGAAAGAATTTATTTTAGATCAATTGCAACTAAGAAAGTACCCTACAGTGCAAATATTTTCTTTGAAATTTACTGATTACTTCCACTGTTTTAAGTTAAATGCAACCGAAATGAAGATTAAGACAAAAATATAGGCATAAAAGATATAATGTCGTGACCGCCAATGGCATGATGGTTAGTACCAGCAATTATCGTTACCATTATCTTGAATTCGACTCCCAATTCGATGTGTTGGCGATTTTTTCGAATAGCCGAACAACCAATGAATCCAGCAAAAGCTTCTAAAACTGACTACCGAAATTGTCTTTAAGCATTAGGACTTTTTCAGCGGCCCTAAGAATAGAATACATGTAAGCTTACGGAATCTGATTAGCTCCTCCCATGCCTCATTTATTTATACACTTAATAAACATATTTTCGCGTTATCATCTCACACTGCCGCTGGTCGAATAAAAACACAACATTAGTTGCTCGCAAATAATGAGAACATCGTTTATTTTTAGAAATCTTAACAAATCTGTTATGAAGTCTTAAGGCGTATATATTCTAAGAGCATTATTGTGTTGAAAGATGTTTTATTGAGTTCAAAATCCGAAAACCCGTCAACTTTTTTTGTGGCTTTGACTTTTATAGGGCTTAAATATTTGATTTGCTTGGGACAATAAATGTTTTTTTCATTTACAAGTATAGACCTATTTCGACAAATAGGTGAGATCGTTTGATTATCCGAATGCAGTTTTCATTGATCGGTCAACTTTTTTTGGGGCTTTAAGGATTGTAGACTTTTATAGGGCTTGAATATTTGATGTGTGGGGACAATACATCTTTATTTCATTTATACGAGGTGCGTTCAAAAAAAAAAGGCGATTTTCAAATTTCGTGGACTACGTACATTCGATTTTCGATTATTTTTTTCTTATGTTGGTACACTCGTCTCGAAGATATGTTGACGGTTTTATCCATATAGCATGTTTAGTTTGTTTGCGAGAGGCATAAATAAGACAAGTGTTTTGCGTGTTCGGTGATTTTCCGCTATCGAAAAAATGGATCAAAGAAGTTGCATCAAATTTCGTGTAAAAACTGGAATTAAGTGCTCAAAAACACTTAAAATGTTGACGGTGGCATAGGGTGAGAGTACTCGGAGTCAAAAAAAATGTTTACAAATAGTACAAGCTTTTCATAGAAGTCCGAGAAGATGTGAATGACGACGCTCGCTTTGGACGCCCCAGCACATCAACAACCGAAGAAATCATTAAGCAAATGAAGAAAATTGTTATGGAGAATCGTTGAATCACAATTAGAGAAGTTGCTGAGGATGTCGGAATATCGGTTGCCTCATGCCATGCAATCTTTTCGGAAATTTTGGCCATGAAGCGTGTGGCAGCGAAGTTCGTTCCAAAATTGCTGAATTTTGACCAAAAACAACGTCGCATGAGCATGGCCCAGGAATTGTTGAATGACGTCAGCAATGATCCAGATTTGCTTAAAAAGATCATAATTGGTGACGAATCATGGGTATATGGTTATGGCATAGAAACCAAAACCAGAGGCCAAAAAAAGGCACTCCAAATTTGATCAAATATCAAGGTTTTGTTCACTGTTTTCTTCCATTACCATTTCGTAGTGCATCAGGAGTTCTTACCACAAGGCCGTACGGTAAATAAAGAGTATAACCTTGAAGTTATGCGCCGTTTGCGTAAAGTAATGCGAAAAAAACGCCTGGAATTGTGGAAAAAATTTCACGATATGTCATGATGCAAAAGATAATGCACCTGCTCACTCATCTTTGCTTTTGAGGGATTATTTGGCCAAAAACAACACCGGTATCACGCCTCATACACCGCATTTACCAGATTTGTCCCTCTGCGACCTTTTCCTGTTTCCAAGATTGAAGAGACCCATGAAAGGACAGCGTTTTGCGACGATTGAGGAGTTAGAAATCGAATCACTGCGAGAGCTCAATGACATATCAAAAAGTGCACAACAGGACTGTTTCGAGGATTGAATAAAACGCTTGGACAAGTGTATTATATTTGAGGGGGACTACTTTGAAGGAGATAAAATAGAAATTGATAAATAAATAAATATTTGTTGAGAGAAGTGAAAAATTCACCTTATTTTTTCAACACACCTCGTAGAGTTATTTCGACAAATAAGTGAGATCCTTTCATTATCCAAATGCAGTTTTCAATGCTGCCGGTCTGTTCAGACTTCAGTAACTTTTTAAGATATTTGTACATGTCGACGAAGTTAATTTGTTTTCGTCACAACCCATCTAAATGGATTAAATATTTCATACGCACTTGTACGGTATCGCCCAGAAAATTACCATCAATAAATTCCCGGCATTCCGGGAAATTCAAATGTTTTATTTTCAATTTCTCGGAAAATAAAAAAGTCTAGAAATTCAACTCCCTAAACGGATTACCGGTGTTATATTCTAGTATTTAGAAAAGGTAGAAGAAAATGGATGTTACTTATAAATAATGCAACATTATAATTTATAATTTTCAGCAAATGAACTCAGTTGAATTAAGTACAGTAAAAAGATTTTCGTCACTGGCTGTTTAGATCCCAACCAGCACAAATGTTCAACAAGCTTTACTCTTTCCAATGTATTTGTGCATTAATCAATGCTACGAAAAGTGTACATCGATTTGAAAAAAAAATATGTATTTTATGAATCTTGATAATTTGTCGATACCATGACTAGCAGCCAAATTGTACTATCAAGTTTATCATACATCACAAATGTAGGGTACAAAAGTAGCAGTGGTCTCTGCGTTAGTCTCTTTTTGTTGTGCTGAAAGGAGTTATTCCTAGAAATTTACTTATTTTATGTGAAAAAACAGTTTTAAGATTTGACATTCAATATTTAAATTATGATTTGCTGCTTGCTCCTGCTGTTAGTGTTTGTTCTAATAACAAAGGTATTTATTCAATGCAATAAAAAAAGAACAAATGGAGCAGAGATGACCAATCTTATATTAATGAATTAAGAAAATCTGCTTTGAATTTTTTAAGAAGTTGGGTAAGGCTTAACTTAATATTGGAATTCAGAAATTCTAATCAGGTGGACTGACGTAAATATGCCTTCACCCAACGCCGTTTAGTTTTGGTATTGGGTTGTTCGGAAAGTTCGTTTGGTTAATTGGTTAGTTCACAATACCTCACTTCTCATGACGTAGAATTCCTTCATACACTATCATAACTTCCTCCCACCCCTTCTCTAAACTGTTTACTATTGTTTACTTGTGTTCTCGTTCTTGCCGTAAGTGGTTAAAGCGTTAAAAAAAAAAAATTAAATGTGGGAAAAATGAGCGGAAAAGAGTGTTTTAGGCATTGTATGATGTATTATTTTCGAAAAGGAAAAACGGCTGTTGAAGTCAGTCGAAAAATATAGTCTGTTTATGAAGAAAACCGATCAAATGAAAGAACTTGCCGGAGATGGTTTAAAAGATTTTCTATAGGCGACGACTGCGTAACGGACGCTCTCAAATTAGAACGACCAAAAGAAATTGTTTCCGAGGAGAGGTGAGAGATTTAATTATTGTTAATGTCCGTGCAACAGTTAGGGAAATAGCCGAATAATTAAAAAATCAGTCTCACCCACCGTACTTCCCAAACCACGCTCCGTCCGATTATCACCTATTTCACAGTCCACAACCACTTGAAGGATTTGAATTTCCATAACGATGAGGACGTGAAAAATCTAGTTGAATGTTTTTTTTTTTTCAGAAAAAAAAAAAAAATTAAAAAGCTCCCAGAGAGGTGGGAAAAAGTACTCTGAGTGTAGACGATTTTCATTCGCATAATTGCAAAATTATATCCAATTTAATACAATTACAATGAAAGATATGAATATAGGAATATATTGGGGAAATTAAGTAATTTTGTTGATATTTGCTCAATTTGTTTTTCAAATTCTATTAAGCACTTTAAATTAATGCAATTTACAAAGTTTTGATTTATTGCAGTCAACGAATTGCTGTTACATGAGAGTTCAAGAATTTCGACATATAGGTTAATTTTTATGGGTGGTACCTGACTGGAAGTAGTAACTTATTAAGAGCATCCTGTATGTCAAATTTGGCTAAATTAAGTGCACCTCCTTGAAAGGTAATGAAGCTGTGAATACTCGTATGTGGGTCAAATCAGTCTTTTATATGGTAGGCATCAGAAGGGACATGGTTACTAGACGATTATTCGTAAGCTACCTATGTGTTAGACGTTCGAAAGCAATACCGTGCAAACAAATTTAGGTTGCTGCAGTTGCGAAGTACAGGAAAAAAGGCAAGCTAATGCGGTTCATTTTCCTTACTTAAACAAATCATTGCAGTGTAAAAAATTTAATCGAAATTAGTGTAATTGAATACTAGGTTAAGTAAATTAGGTTAAGAGGTACCAGAAAGTATGCAATTAATCGGCCGATTTTTTAAAAAATTTTGTTTTTATACTTTCTCTAATTGAATTCAATATTAATATTCAATTTTTTCTCTATTTGATAATTTTGATTTTTTTATTTTTAGTTCTAAAATTATTTATGTTTATATTCCTCTCTTGTTCAGAAGTTTTATAAGCTTAAAAAACGTTAAGCCATTTTAGTTGTACGAGGTGTGATAAAAAATAACCGTTATTTTCAGTTTTTTCAAAAAGTATTAAAGTAAAAGTATACTATCTTGTCCCCTTCAAAGTAATCTCCCTCAGATATAATACACTATGCCAGCATTTTTACATTCCTCGAAACACTTCTGAAACGCGCTTTTTGGTATCGGCAACAGTTCCTGTGTCGATTTTGCTTTTACCTCCTCAATCGTAGCAAAACGCTTTCCCTTCATCGGTGTCTTAAGTTTGGGGAAGAGGATAAAGTCAGCGGGGGCCAAGTCCGGTGAATACGGTGGTTAAGGCATGATTGCGGTTTTGTTTTTGGCAAAAAACTCACGCACAAGCATTAATGTATGAGCTGGTGCGTTATCAAGGTGCAAAATCCGTAATTGGGGTTTCCACAATTCTGTGCGTTGTGTTGTTGTTCTGTGCGTTGTTGAACTTGTGTTCTGCTCATAGTAGACTCGCCAAATTCCACAGTCAACATTTCAAATGTCCTTGCACATTTAATTTCATTTTTTGCATAAAACTTAGTACAGTTTCTTTGATCTATTTTTTTCGAATGGTAAAAAATCGAAGAACACACCAAAACATGACCAACCTTTTTATCTGTCAAAAACAAACTGACAATCCAAAATGGCTGATATTGTCAACATATATAATAGCAGACATGTTTACCAACACAACAGAAAAAATGCAAAAATCGAACATACATAACTCACGAAATTTGAAAATAACGGTCATTTTTTATCACACCTCGTATATTGTAATTTTGTATTTAATTGGCATCTAATTAATTGGCTTCTAATTACAAGTTGTGAATAAATAAATTAAATCAAATTAATTTAAATAAATACATTTTATGTAGAACTGTAGCGCAATATAATGGGCAAACAATTTAGGTTGCTGCAATAGGAGTTACAAAGCAGAAATTGAATTTCGGAATTGTGTTGGAGGTAACGGAAAAGGCGAGCCAAAATACTTCATTTACAACTCCCGACTACGATCTTGTGAAATATTAGCCCCTGTGTAGTTTAAGAAGTTTTACAGAGATTTACGGCAGTCATCGAATATACCCTAGAGCCAGCTACACAGACGGTCATTGCTCAATCGACGCAGAAGATTCTTGGTAGAGGGTTATCTATTTCTCGGTTTCAAGTAAAGTAAAAGAGACATAAAGCTATGATCTCTATGAAACTTTTATTTTATTTCATTATAATGTTTGGATCTTTGCTTTTAAGTACGAAATATAATATCATCTAAATGACCGCCTCTGGATTGGTTGCAGCTGTGGATCCTATTTTGAGGTAGTTTCCGAAAAAAAAAACGGCCCAGTGACACCTCCAGACCATAATGCGCAAAAAAACGTTTTCCGGGTGTAATGTATTTTCCACAATCACTTCTCCGAGCCAGATATGCGACAATTTTCCTTGTTGACGTAATCACCGAGTGATAAATGAGCTTCATCGCTGAAGAAAATTTTGTTCGATTGAAAGCCCGCGGTTGAATCATCACTTTTATAGTAAGTTTAAACTACTGTTAAGCATTCTTCGGTTATTAAACGATCCATATTTGTAAATGGCACACCTTTCACTAAATAAATAACACTTCAGATGACAGGTATTTAACAGCTGACTACCTTGCCAGACTAATTATCCATTAAATGGAAGCCTAGGAAGCTTTTTTCAAAATGTCACATTTTTGACTGTATCATTCTTTGGAGTGAAGGTATAAAAAGCAGGTGGATGTTAGCAATGAGGTCTTATATGCTAACATTTATTCGCGTAAACCTGCCATTGTCCACCGATTGGTGCAGTTACATGAAGTTTCCCTAAAATTTAGTTTACCGAAAAATTTTAAAACTAATAAAACCCATTATTTAATTAGAAATGATTTCCAAAATGAAATTAATCACTTAAACAGAACTAAACCAATTTCTTTTGCAACAATTGGGCTCCATTGAATTTTTGTTTTTTCAGAAGCATAGTGTGTTGTCTCTGCAAAGCCTTTAATTGTTTATGTACATCTTCGGAATTATTCTCAATTATGTTGAGTAAGACGAAACAAGCACGATTTATCGCCAGCTACGAAAAATTTGGTTTACTAACATACTGCGTTCAGTGTATGTATTACTTTCACCAATAATGAAAAATAAAATTGATCACTACAATGACGAATTGATTTTCGATTCATTTCTTTATGTCTTTAAAGTATCATATTTTCTACCTCTTGAAATAGTTTGACCCCAATATCTGACATCTCTGCTCGATACCCAAACACAACATTTGCAAAATGTCCTTATGCGAATGACATCAAGTGCTAAACAGTCATAGTCATTCCAATGAATTGAAAAGCCTCTTTCAGATATCAACTCCTTCTCATATAAAATCCCTTTGTAATCCCTCAGATTTGCCAACGGACAACACAACAAAACTTAAAGCAATCGAAATGAATCAAACAATACCGCCCGCTTCTGGACCAACACAACAACAGCAAAGAAAAAACACAAAAAATTTTTAATTTTCTTTCTATATAAATTCGCATCAGCTGAAACCACTTTATGCGACGTAATAAAAAATGTCATTTTGACACTTTTGACATGCCATAAATAGTGACAGCAAATTTAATTGTCAGTCACTCCAATAAAATGAATTTATGCACATACATATACATGTCAATGTTGAAATGTATGTGTACTCGTATGTATATTTGGCTAAATTGCCTTTTTGGTTTCAAAAGCAAAAATGTATCGGACAGTATATTTATATTTTCTTTAATGACAATCAATACATATTAGGTTGGTGCACACATGCACAAATAAATTGTTATAGTATACGTACATTGTTGCCGTTGTGTTCGTTAGTGCTGTGCAGTCATTCACATTGATTGTCATAAATATTGACAGAGTATCTCAGTCATCTCATATCTCGACACTCATTTAAATCTCACTTGTACTTTAAAACGCTTTAAGTCAAGTTTTGTACAGCCAAACAAGCTTAATGCGATTAAGTTGCTTTGTTGTTGCTATTATCCCCTTTCGATGAAACGAGAATGCGCTACAGTCGGTTTTAAAAGATGGCAATGGCAGTATTGTCCACAACGTAACGGTTAGGACGAAGGAAGACAGAAAAAAGTTAGGAAAAGTTTTCTTTATTTTTCAACATAATCTCTTTTTAGCTCCGATACACTTTTTACAGCGATATACAATAGCTTCTATACCCTGTTTTTTGTAAGAACTATCCAACACCTTAAAATAGTCATCAACCGCAGACTTCGCCTTTTCATTGTAATGGCAAATCTTTTATCACCGAACCATTTTTTCAAATTTGGAAATAGAAAATATTTTGAGAAAGCTAAATCTGTTGAATAAGGGGCCAATGAATAATTCATTGAATAATTGGGCCAATGAAATAGTGGATGTGAGAACTGAAGCATTGTCTTGATATAACAAAACTTTATTTTTCACCAAATGCGGCCTTTTCTACATAGTTTCATCACCTAAACGCTTCAATAATTTTGCATAATATTCACCGTTGATGATCTTTCCCTTTTGAAGATAATCATTAAAAATAATCTCATGCGCATCATAAAAAACAGACGCCATGACATAGCCTACAGATGGAACCGTATTCGCCTCCTTTGGACACGATTCTCCCCTTCCAGTCCTTTGCTTTGACTGTTCCTTTGTCTCAGGTGTGAAGTGGTGGATCCTACCTTCTAATGAGACATCTTCACGACGCTGTTTTTGCTCTACTGAAAGCAAGCGCGGCACCCATTTTGCTCACAGCTTTCTCATCTTCAAATCTTCGGTCAATATGCGATGTGTATAGCTAGATCATGCACTTTCACCCGACAATCATCCAATACCATTTTGTGGATTTTCCTAATCGTGGTTGGC